>VZRZ01003213.1:653924-762887 GCA_013398175.1 Climacteris rufus | reverse complement strand
GGAGACTGGCGGCGCTCCCAGCCGGTGCCCGGTGTGCTCAGCGCAGCAGCCGCTGCAGCGGCGCGCACGGCCGACGAGCCAGCCCCGGATTTGCCATTGCCGTTCCAGTGCTGCTTTCCCATAATCGGTGAAATGCAAGTTAAGCACTGGGATAAGCATTTCAGCTGGAGCTTGGAAACTCCTTTTACCTGCTCCACACACAGAAAAATTGTTGAGCAGTGCCTCCTAACGCTTCTGCAAAGGTGATCCTACAGGTCTTTTCACATGCTATTACAATTTGCATCCTGTGAAAATAATGTATTCGTTTGGGGTGTGAAAAAGCGAGTTGACTTTTATTGTGTGGAGTCTTCTGGCAAATCCATCACAGCAGTAGCCACAGAATTTGAGTCCTCTTTAAAAAAGACAGCTCCCAAGGTTCATATGGACTAAGTCTTCAGTGTGAATTAAATGGAATGTAGAACAGTTTATGGAAATAGTATTTCCCGAAACAGCAAGTCTTGGTGAAAATTTAAAGAACATTAACACAAAGAAAAGGTAGTCTGCCCCAGTTGATGGTCACTTCCTAAAGGAGATTAGGTATGCTCAGAATGCACAGTAAGAGGAAAGTTTGTCTAGTTTTCACCTAGAATTAATGATAAGTTTTTAAAAGACTAGGTGTCTGCCGAAGTAAAGGTGAGCTGTGCAGGTACAGAAAGGTTTTGAACTCATCCCCAACTCTCCTATATATTGGGGTTTCAGTGTAGAGCAAATAAACATGAAATCTCATTTTTCTTCTGCATCTGATCCAGAAAAATGGGTTGATAATTTTCTTTTACAGCATGACAGTACTGATGGATTCATTCCCTTTTTTTTTTTATTTTATTTCATGGTTATTACTATGCTGAATTACCTTGGGGTTCTTGTGGTTCCCTCTGAGCTTTATCAGACTCTTATATGTATATAGTAGTAGTATCTTCTCTTAAAGCAGTAGACAAGCAGTGAAAGGGAGGAAGCCTGTAACAACAAAAAAATTCAAGGACTTCAATCACTGTAAGGACAGTTTGTTTATCACCTAGCAGTGATCAACCAAAGTTGCTTCCACAGCCTATGCCTTTAGCAAATAGGGCCAGGGAAGTAAAATGTTATGGCATATTTCCTACTGAGAACAGATGACCAGTTTAGTCTCCTGGGGAGAAGCCCTGGAAAATGTGAAAGAGCAGTCTGTCATAGCTGTTACCTATCTTACGGAAAACACTTCTGGTCTTTCTCTGCATTGCGCTCCATCACAGTTCACCGTTAGTTATGACAGGAAAAACTTTGGGAGATTCCCTGTATCCAGAAATCTTACTGATAGTTGTGCAGAGAAAATAACACTCTTGAGCGTAATTATGTTTCTTTACCACCCTGGCATCAAGCACCTTTTCTCTCCATCCCTGATCCTATTTCTTCAACCTGCCCTTGTGTTTAACCAAGCCAAACTATAGTGGAGTAGTGCCCTTTTCATGTCTTCCTTTGTGCTGGCAATTTGCAAGTGTTTTACTGCTGAAGTTGTCCTCCATTGGTTTGGGAAGTCTTTTCTATAAAAGTCAGAGTTTAATAGTTTAAACTCATTAATAATTTACGTCTGTATCCCATAAGAAAGCATGTTGTTATTAGACTTGCCCATTTCCAACATAATACCAACTTTTACTTTCCCAGGTGAGAACTGATTAGCCATGGACCGTTAACATTGACTAGTAGGTTTCCAAAGAACAACTGCAAACCACATTCAGTCTTTTATGGCCTACCTTATTTGCATTTCTAAATGCTTGAGGGTGAACACAGGCCCCTGTCATAGTTTTGTGAAAACCTGTTCCTTCACAGGGAGGATATGGAAAACAGTGTTAGTCATCCTGGCTCTTCACAGGATTTAGTTCCACCCATTCAGCAGGATTGTCCTCACCAGGAATACTGTTGAACTTGTATGGAAATACCAGCAGCTGAAAATTAAGTCTTTCCAGTCTAGCATGAATGGAAAAGTCTCATCATCTTCTCCAGCTGAGAAATGGCTGTTAAGCACTGTTTATTCCGGAATTTTATGGAATATCTGCTGTGCTTTCTATAGCTTCAACAGTGACAAGAATGACCCCACTCAGTCTGTTGATAGCTTGGCTGCTGACTGAAACAGCTGGAATTTGGGAATATACGGAATCACATCCAGCCTTGACCACTGATATTGCTGGATTAAAAAGCATTCTGTGTCAGCTTGGAAAATTGAAAAATTTTTCCTATGAAACCATTTAAGCTGTGAAGGCAAACACCAACGTGTGTGTATTAGTTAGATAGCCCACTAATCCCATCTAATCGGTTACAGACTGAGCATGTGGGGGCTTTGCTGGTGCAGAGGCCTGGCCTGTAGCATTAGCTGTTAACTCCCCTCTCCCCAGTCTCTTTTAAGGACATAGAGTACTAAGTACAAGCTTTCCTAACCTATTTTCCTAACCTACTTTAATTCTACCTATAGAATTAAAAAGTAAGAGTTAAAATTGAGGTATGTAGAGCCAAGAAACACAGAAGATGGCTTCAAACTTCTTTAGGTTTTATTTACAGAAGTACTTGATTGTATAGGAATAACTTCTCTACAGAAAAGAAAAACCTTACAAGCTTGCAAGATCTACAGAAAATTATATGGATTACTTTGACATCCAAGAAGTACATTGGGATAACTATCTCCTTAAGAGGTCTACTCTATTTTTGATACCACAAAATGTTCTAGGTGTTATTCTGTGGTTGAGTACTTGTATATTCTAATCTCAGAGAACAGCCACAACCAATGTTTAATATTCAATCCAAGTACATATTTTGAATTTCTAATTGAGCCTTATGTTTAACAGTTGCCAAAGGAACTGTTGGTTTCTTTTAAGCATCATACATCCTTTGTGGTATATACAAGTGAGAGGGAGAACTTCTGTGGTTATTCGATATCATTAATCGGTGATTAAATGAAGGATACAATCAAATCTTAGTCCACGGGGACATGTACACCACTGCAGAGCCACTTTCATTTCATTGAGCACCTTAAGGGCACAGGATTCAGGTGTATTTTTTTCATCACATGACCTGGCTCTCAAGACTGATTTGTGAAAAGCAGTTTCCATGGAACAGATTCTTCATAATAGATTAGTACAGACTGGATTTTAAGGATATTGAAGTTATTGTATGGTAAAATCATTAACTGGCCAGTTCATTTGGCAGACTATTTGGCAGACTATTTTGCAGACCAGCTGTAAGGACTTAAGAGCACAGTTGCCTGTCTCAAACACTGTTAAGGCCACAAAAGGACTTTGCCATGAGATAAGCACAGAATGAGGCAACAGGATGGCACTAGCTCTAGACCTGGTAGAGATGAGATTCTGGTTAACACATCCAGACAAAAATTCCCACTGTGCCAAACTATGTAAAGAAGCAACTGGTTGTATGCATATCATTGGTCAAAAAAAGATCACACCAAGTTATGGGACAGATGGCATCTGTGACCACCAACAATCACTGAAGCCCCCCTGAATATGCCTCCATGGGTGCCTGGAACTTGGACTGTGAAATAAGCCATGACAGGGAACCTGAGATAAGAAAAAGGTGGTACTATTGTCCAGGTATTATCTCAGACCTAGTGGGAGTTTAAAAAGCTGGGGGAGAAGAGTCTGTTACTGATAGCAGACATAAAGAATGTGGAATTTACAGACCACAAGGAAAGACAACTCAGCAGCTGTGCTGAAATCACCTCTGACTGGGTAAAAGGTAATTTTGGCAGAGGGAGGTCATGACCACTGATTCACAACCCACCGACCCAAGAAACCCACTGACTCAGAAGAAAAGACTGAGCATAGGATTAATTAGCTTTAGAAGCAAGGGAGCAATTTAACCAATGGAATAGAAGAACTATGTAGTCAATGAACATTAATTCCTTTGTTTGTTAAAACATATAAATAGTGAAGTTTTGAATTACCTTGTAACCCTCTACACTGAGAAGCCCAGGGTGAAGAAGGATGAACAGGACACTGTTGGATCCATGGGTGGTGGTGACTATCTTCTGCTTGAACACTCTCTCTCTCTCTCTGTGTCTCTCTCCTCCCACTCCCTACCTCTTTTCAATTTCTTTCTATCTCTCTACCTCACATTCATTGATAAATATAATCTGTATTATTGAGTTCAACATATGTTCTTGTTTGTACCTTAATTCAGGCAAAAGCATCTCTCAGTAATCGGATCTTAACACCAGCTGGAGGAAAATGCAGTATTCTGGATGAAGAGAGATATCTGATCTTGCCCTGAATTTTGCAGTTCTGGATTTTATCATTCTTTTGTAACTAGTTCTCAGACATTCTCTGTAAACAGTCATGTTATTGTAACGGTATCTTTTTATTTACATTCCTTTATCCTGGGCACAGAAGTTTGATGGACATTTCCTTTGGCCAGTGTGATTGAGAGGCAGCTCTTTGTCTCCTCCAATCCACAGTGATTTATTAGACACATATATAATAAAGATGGGCAAGGCCCGATACACTTGTTCCTTTACTCTCAAGAGGTTCCTGTCTCCTTCATGTCATTGTTGCGGCAATCTCTAAAGGAAAAAAACTTGGATTGAAATTCAATTTTTTATTGAAATGACAATATGAGTAGCTCAGTATCTCATTATGATGCTTCTCCAAAGCCCATCTAGAAAAAGAAAAAGCAAGAAGTTCACCACAGGAATGGAGCCAGGTGGCTTCAAACTATTAGAAATCTGTTCAAGAAGTGCCAGTGAAGGAGGCTGGAGTCATATGGTTGTGTGTGAGATTTATTTGCCCAGAAGGAGCTATGGAGACAAGCAGGTAGAAAAAGCTAGAGTGTAGTCTTTGTTGTTAGTAGAAGGAAGGTGAGTTTTGTTTATTGGAGTACCATCCTGGTATGAAATACTGATGGAGTGAAGGAATGATAGATTTTTACTGAAAGCTTGAAAGTACTTCTGTCTATTAGTGTCTTTACTGGTTTACTTTGCAGCAAAATGACAGTTTAATTAGCATGCAAAGGATACTCAGTTTTACTAAGAGAACTTTTTGGCAAGGAAGAGAGGCCCAAAATAGGAAGTTGCACTGATGCTGTTAAAACTCAGTCAGAGCCTGTAAAAATATAGTTGTATATGCTAAAAAGTAAGTGACCATTACCTGACTTATATGAAAGCTTATTTCTACTATTCTTTCAGAATTCTACAGTTTTAAATCAGTTTAAAGTGAGTCTCTGAAGATCTCACTGGTATGGGTGTATTGTATTCTCAGCTAGAAAAAAAATGGTACTTGGACAACAAAACCTGGGAAAAGCTGATGCTGCTGAAGTTTTGTGATCCTTGGCAATCCCCTTTTGGCATCTGATGACCCTCCAGATATTAATAGACATTAGTAGAAATGTGAGGCTCCTTGAAACTCTTGTAAAATTTTGTGGCCACTAAGGTTCCAAGAAGATCAGAGGACAGCAGCATTTCAAATATTTATTTGGTCTTAGTTCACAGGGTTTTCTTCACATGTGCCAAGAGGGGTCTGATTCATCTGGGATTCTACTAAAAAACGCTGTTTTCTTTTGAAGAATTACTTACATGTATGATCTTGAAAGATCAAGGAGACTGATGGCATGCCTCTATTTCCTTGTCTATGGTGAGGGAGGTTACAGGGATAAATGGTGCTCATAAAACTCTGATCTTGGCATTCAGTCAGAAAGGGACAAGAGTATGCCTGGGGAGGGACAGATCTGCTGTCTTCCAAGCCTCGAGGTTGTGTACACCATGCTGTAGTAGTTGCTCATAGTAGTTGGTTATATTCAGCTGTGTTCAGCATGGCACAATTTTCCACAGTACAAGCAATACCTTTTTTCTGTTTCTAAAATGGTGGAATACCCAGCCCACAAGGACACTTTGCTCTTACTTGCAAACATTTTCGTTTTGGGTTTGGTTGGAGGATTGGAGAGCAGTGCTCAGCTCTCTGACCAGCAGAGACAGTTATTAATCCTAAATCTGAAGAATATTCTCTTGCTGAAGTCCACCAGCCATCTGCTGTGGAGTGTCTCCTGAGATGCTGAATGAAAAAAGAGCAGTTATTGTATCTGACAGATACTGATTTTTTCAAGGTGCTGTAGTTGATATGACTTCTAGGGTTGAAATTCTATCATCGTATTTATACTAGGGGATATTTCAGTATCCACAGGTTTCCAGTCATGAAGGGACAACAATATTTATCATGGCTTCTTAAACAGGAATACTGGAGGCATTAGCATGACTAATCAAGAGTATTGGAGCTCATGCTTCCAAGGAGCATATCCAAGGAGAGTGTAAAACACAATGCCTACAACAATTGTAAGGACTTATAGTTACTGTATTAAATAATCATTATTTCCCCAACATAAATATGGTTTTTAGCTTTGCTGACATTTTCCCCATTTTCCACTTCAGGAGAAAGAGAAGATAATTATGCACCAAGCCAGGCAATGTTGAAGATAAGCAGGTTCAAGCTGATACATCCCCTTGAACAACTACAGTGCAACTAGATGTTTGTTAGAGGACTAGACAACCACTGCTTATTATATCTAAAATTCATTTTTTTCTGCCTCTCATGAGATCATGCCTAATGCATTAATTATGGTTATACAAGCTTAAAAAAAAAGTGTTATTTTGTTTGTACAATTATTTTTCCAAAGAAAATAACTATTTATTATTTGTACCATACTTAAATAACTGCCTGTGATATTCATATTTTGTGTCTAGTAATTTGGATTTTATAAGTGTATGAGAAATAAATATCTCTGTTCCCAGATTTGTTGCCTAAATGTCTTGATTTGCAGCAGTCTTTGTCTTTCTAGTCACAGTAATTACAACCCTATGGAGTTTCGTAATAGAATGGGTTCACTTGGAAACAGAATGCTGTGTAAGTGGTATTCGATGAAATATTCACTGTTTATGGGGAAAACGGAAACTTTCCTCCACAATGAAAAATTGTGATTTTTTTCTTTGTAAAATGCATTTAGTCTGAAGAAAGGGAGAGGTACAGTATCAGGTACAGGGACTTCACAGCTATATTATGCCATCCCTTTTCTCTTTATTTTATGGAGTTTGCTTGTGTTAGGACTGTAGCAAGGATTAAAACATAGGTAGGAGTAGAAGGACTTCCTAGGCTGAGAACCCTGCTATCAAGAAAAACTGCATCAGTCCATCCTGCTTTTGAAGGTTTATCCATTTTCAGCATAAAACAAGGTAAGCTCCTTGCTCTTGCTCTTCTATGGGAATGTTGGCTTAAAATTTAACTCACCTCATGGTTGGAAACCATCTTTTAATTTGAAGCCTAATATATTCATTGTTAATTTATACCTGCTTGTTCTTGGGCTAATGTTAAGCTTTACCGTAAATAGCTTTTTCCTTTTCCTACTCCTTTTTGATCTCCTGCTCAGCCTACTGACAATATGTACACTAATAAATGAAACAGAGACAAACCTGAGCTCAAGTACTGGCATGCAATGGTCTCTCAAGCTTAACTTTTAGCGCTCATTTTTGGCATGGGTTCAGTCCAGCCAACGTTGTGATCTCTAGGCCTGAGCTCAGTCAGAGGAAGAGTACAAGTCAGGACCTGTTTCCAGCAGGCAGCTTGCCCTGCTCTGGGGAAGGAAGAGAGTTTTGCTGTGTGGATGCAAACCATCCTCTGCCACTTACCCTGGGGCCAGAAAATGGGTCCAGGCCTAAAGCTGTGGTTTGGACTGTCTCTTCTAGTGCACACACTATAAATAGTATTTGCAAATTATATTGAGAAAAAAAAAAGTTTTGGTAAAACAGGTGTTCAGGAAATGCCCAGCCACAGCACCTGTGCAGTAAAAGTCAACCTTAATTCTGGAATTTCTGCCATTTTGAGGTTTGGAAAGACAATCAAAGCATTCTATTAACAAGAACAAAGGGGAGAATCCAGAAATGACCTTATGCTGAAGTATTCTCTCCCTGACTACGGTCCTCTGCTCTTGGACCTCACTAAGGAAGTGAGATCTTGCTGTGCTGACAAGATATTATGATACGCTGAGAAACTGTTTTCATCCTGTATTACTGCAAGGAAACACTTGGCTAAAGCTTCTACACTTCTGAAGAAGGGAGGATGGGGAGACCAGTCAGTGAATCCAGAGAATTATCTGCAGGAGAGAGAGGAAAGGTAGAAAGTTAATGATTTTTTTTCCCATTTACAAGGAGTCAGTGTACTAGGGTGTTTTCAGTGCTGTTGTAGAGGGGCACCCTGTTCAAAACAGGTGTACTGATACAAAGGATGAGAATATTTGAAATTAGGGTATTTTGTGATAGCTTAAATCTCCCAAACTGATGGTTCAGCATACTTTACTGTGTGTTTATTTGCATAAGAAAATACAGAACTAAACTATTTTACTTTGATTTTCATTTTCATTAAGATGGCAGTGCTAATCCATGCGCAAGCTCTGAGATCTGACAATATACATCATCAAGAAATGTGAAGATGATATTTTTCTCCCTCCTCTCAGGTTTGGAAATAATGCAAAAATGTAGAGCTGCAATACATGAATTAGCCTGAGTCAATTCTCAGATGGATTTCATGCAGAATTTACTATATTGCTCTTCCACTGGACATAAAAAAGTACGACCTGTATGGTGAAAGGATGATGTGTTTTCCTGTTTATTTTTCTTAAGATTTTGTGCAACAGTGGTAATTTGCATTTAATGCATTCAATCTATGAAATGTATTCATTTAATACACTCAGTAAGTCATTCGCTCATTTTAAAAACTGGTTAAAAAAAAGGAAATGTAGTTCAGTCTGTTTTCATTTATGAAGCAACATGAATTCAAAGTATTGTTATAAGGACAGAATCATGTCACAACTCTTTCCCCAGAGTTTCCAGCTCTGGAAGACTGTGTTAAATGACTGTCACTTGCTTTCTTTTTCTCTACATCATGCAATGCTGTCTAACAGTCGTCATCATCAACTGTTTTCATAAAGGTAATTTTCCATTTTGTCTTAGAGTTCTAGATATAGTGAATGGCTATTTCAGAAAGAATTAGAAAAACATGAGTGAAAAAGAGAGGAAATGTATTGCAAATATTTTTGTTATCCACTTAATTTTAATCTTACTTAAATTTTCTGAAGTTATTCCTCAGTTATTATATTGCTATCAATTTTGTAATCTAACTATGCATCTTGTAAAATAGAAACACTTTTAATTTTAATCAAGCTGCCTTTCAATCTCATTTAGTTATTTTTTGTTCTTTAATTATTTTAGAATTTACAGAAGAGCACTTTGTATACTTTTGGTATGTCGTTGTTTGTTACATATCTAACATATATCTGTTTATATTTCCTCTAGACTAGTAATTTTAACCTTTTAATTGTCTTTTTACAGGAAAATCACACCATGACTTGGATAAATTTCATTTTCTAACTTTTATCATAGCTTACCCTCTTAAAAAGAGGCTGAAAGAAGGCATGTTGGTTCTGTCAGACAGGAAAGGAGGTTATGCAGTGATGCAGACAGCACATTTCAGGCTGGTACTGGAAATGATGTGGTTAAATCTGATGTGAGACAGCAGGTAAAAATTGCCATCAACAAATTCTGCTGCTCCTAATGTCAGCCTTTCATCAGGACCTTTGGCCCTCTGTGCTCAAATGGCCTTTCCTCCTCCTCCTCAGACTTAACCCTAGCTGTCCCCCTTCCCTATATATCCGTTTGTATAAGAGAAGAAGAAGTGTATTCTCGCCAACCGCTTGCCTCCCAGCCCTGGCACTGAAATTGGTTGCTGTTCCCTTGGCAGTGTGTGATCCTGACCTCTACAGTGTATACTGCAGCTAGTGACAAATAGACAGCTTTGAGCTGCCAGCTTTGTCTTCTCTAAGACATTTGCTTTCTCAACACATTAATTGTCTTTGTAAAATGAAATATTAAGTCCAATCCTAGAAGGCAAAAATCACAAATATGAAAAGCAGAAGTTTTCTTTAGTGTTTGGAGTAAATATTTTTCTGTGAAGAAAGAAGCTTTATAAAGGAGATAAAGTAAGATCAGCTGTGTTTTTTAATATTTCAGAGGCACTTGTAGCTGTGAAAAATGTAGATATGGTAGTTGTTCCACCATACACCCTGCAGCAATATAGTACTGTCGAGGTGTGAGGCTCTCCTAAGTTCTCACCTTTAATAATGGATGGAGAATTCTGTTAACACTGTCTTAAGAAAAGATTATTAATTTTTAACTACTGTAAAGAAAGCTTATTTTGGAGAATGGAGAGTCTGTTTTGTGGAAAAGGATAAAAAGATCTTGGTTTTCTTGTTTGGGTAGATCAAAGCTAAGAAATACTTTTCTGTGGAAGTCAAGGAAAGAAAGAGGTAAAGCAGGAACAATAAGGTACTAATATTCATGAAAGGATTTGTAGACATAAATTGACCAATAGCCAACTTAACCTGGAAATGCAAACCACACAGGACTGATACTCTGGATCAGCCTTCCAAATGGAGCAGGGGGAAGAAATCATACTGACAAGTGTAATCATTGTATGAAGATAGGAAGGTTCTATGGAGTGGAATCCATATCCTGGACAGGCTGGATCAATGGGCAAGGCCAGTTGTATGAGGTTCAGCAATGTTAAGAGCTGGGCTCTGCACTTGGGTGACAACCAACCCATGCAGCACTACAGGCTGGGGGCAGAGTGGCTGAAAATTTGCCTGGTAGAAAAGTAGAGCAGCTGAACATGAGCCAGCTATGCCCATGTGGCCAAGAAGGCCAATGACATCCTGGCCTCTATCAGCAATAGTGTGGCCAGCAGGACCGGGGCAGGGATTGTCCCCCTGTACTCAGCCCTGGTGAGGCCACACCTCAAGTGCTGGGTCCACTTCTGGGTCCCTCACCACAAAAGGATATTGAGGTGCTGGAGCATGTACAGAGAAGTGCAAAAAAGCTGATGGAGGGTCTGGAGAACAAGTCTTATGAAGAGCATTTGAGGGAGCTGGAGGTGTTTAGCCTGGAGAAAAGGAGGCTCAGAGGGGACCTTATACCTCACTACAACTATCTGAAAGGACATTGTAGCAAGGTGGGAGTTGATCTTTTCCCCCAGGTAACACTTGACAGAACAAGAGTAGACATCCTCAGGATGTGCCAGGGGAGGTTCAGTTTGGATATGAGAAAAAGTTCTTTGCAAAAGAGGTTGTCAGGCACTGGAGAAGGCTGTTCAGGGAAGTGATTGAGTCAGCATCCCTGGAGGTCCTTAAAAGATGTGTAGATGTGACACTTAGGGTCGTGATTAAGTGGTGAACATTGTGGTGCTGGAATAACAGTTGGACTTGATGATCTTAGAGGTCTTTTCCAACTTAAATGCTCCTATGATTCCATGAAGGGGATAATAGGTAAGTTGTGCTTGTAGGTAAGAATAATAGGTGGCAAGAGCTGGAGATCAATGCCATCTCTTGCTGTTCTGTCATAACTTTCTGGTGAATATTAGTGCATGAAATTCTTTGCTATCTTGTTTTTCCAATAAACTAATAGCCAGTATGCCCCTGTAGACAGGTATGTGATCCCTCCGTAAAATGAGAAGCACTTCCTTCTCAAGCATTGTCAACAATGTCTTTTATAATCATGTGATTGTTCTTTCAACAATAGAACCACCTGATATGATTTTATGTGGGATGTAGTGGGTGATACAAAAGAGATAAAGTCTATGAGAGTTTTTCCTAGCCAGCACAAGGTAGTGACACATATTTTGGTTGCTGTAAGGATCAGTATGTGTTCTAAGTTCTTCATGTCATATGTTGCTATGTAGTGTATCAGGATAATACCTGATTACATAGTAAAGGTAAGCTAGAAATGAAATAAGTTGAGTTGGAAGGAGGTGGGAATACCTTAAGCTTCTCTTCTACAAGACAGTAATGCTGACAAAAAGTGATCTTCCAAAACATGTATTATGAAAGTGTCTGTAATTTATAATAAGAGAGACTAATCCTTTGCTGGTGCTGTGACATAAATTACATCCTTGGCAGTCTAAACCCCTTCTCTCTGTGATTTCTGTTTGTCTAGGGGAAATACGACATCTGCCTGGCTTTAAATGTTTCAGACATGTTTAGGCATCTTCAAGCAGTCCTGCCTTTTTCAATGCTCTGAGAGGGTGGAAGGGTTCTAGAGAGTGAAGAACTAAGAAAGGTGTTGGAAACTGATCCTATCTCTGATCCAGAGTCAAATGTTATGGACAGATTTAGTAATGGGTCTCAGCTCTGTTCATTTTAAAAAAATCTAAAATAACCATTGGCTAAAGCACAGGATTTAAAAGGACTGCATACAATTCTAATTCATAATTTCCAGTTCTCTTGGATTAAGTGGAGTAGTGAAAAAAGGCTGCAAAATTAAACTAAATGGGTTACAGCAAAACATAGCCATTCTATTGAAAAGTTCCTTTACCTTAATAAAGTTTTTATTTAAAGAAATTTAGACCCGAGATTGGATTTTCTTATAAACTATTGCAAAATCCTGTCATATTTTTTACCTTTTCCTATTCACTTTTTAAGAGAAATCTAACTGTACGGCAAGATAGTGTTATATATTCTAGTCACTGTATGTGTGTCCATGTGTTTATTTCTAATTGCTATTTCTGTGAATGCCACAATAATAAATTAGATCTTTGGCCAGCTATTCCAACAACTTCATCTCACTCAGTGGAAATATTCTTTATTTATGTACATAGTCATATGATCAGAATTTGACCTTCTGTTTAGTTTTCTGTTATGCTGTACGTACAATAACAATAATGAACTTGCCCCATTTCAGTGGCTACACTGACACTAACAAATGGTCCTGGAACACAGCAAAGATTCCTCAGCAAGATAAGATACTATAAATTTAGCTGCTAAAGCACTGCAAGTGACGATGCTGAGGTTTGATTTTTAAACAGAATAACTGTGTTAATCCAATCTCTATTGAATGCATAAAGGAAGAATTCATGGTAATTAGGAAGAGACAAATGACAGCATTCAGTTCTGGAATTCTGGGCTCACATGAGCATGCAGTAACCACTTTAGGTTTTTACATTTCTTGCTTGGAAGAAAAGGAATTATATACAAGGGGAACTAGCATACTGGAAGGAGGCTCCGCTCTGTCTCCAGACATACAGAACATCTACAGGATGAGTGGAAACAACTTTATAAGAATTACACAGGGAGCTGGAAGCAGCCTGGTTGCCTAATATGTTTCATTTTAATTTCACTTTTTTCTTGTATCTGTATTAAATGTTCTAATATCTTCTCTAAAGGTGCTGAAAATCAACAATTAAGCCTAGAAAAATGTGTTTTCCTTTCTCACATGAAATTCTTCTTGAGTTTGTCTAAATTAGAAACGGCAAAAAATGCAGTTTCTTTTCTGGTACTGGTTTTCCCCAGAAAAACCTGAGTAATCTGCTAAAATTCTAGCTGAACATGAGCAACCTGCGACTGAACCTGTTCTGCTCTGTGCAGGTACAACTAGAACTGCAATTGCCCTTCCAGAGGGACTTTCAGAGTCTTGAAAATTGAAGTGGAAGGTGAAGGATGAGTAAATTGTTTCTGCTTTCCAAACTCAACAAAGCACAAGATTATAATTATGGGAAAGAAAAGGAAACAGGATGGGCTTGGCTTTCTGGAGTGGTGGTGGTGGTGGCAGCTCATTTTCTGATTTGTAGTAGAAGCCAGCCTTGGCTGCTAGCTATTCAAATGAGACTGGCAGCTCAAGCTCAGGTCTGCTTGTACTTTGAAGAATTGAGTTTAGGGGTTTTCCCTGATCATAATTTCCCTGACACATAATTTTCAGTCAGAAAATTCTTCATCGTCTCCTCCTTTAAAATAAAAGATAGGAAATTTCCTACAGAAAGTGTGACCATTAGACTGTATTGTATCAGTGTTCCAGAATGTAATTTAATAAATGATACAGTACATATACTGTGTTTGTTGAAACCACACTTACATGTCTTTGACAAATTATATGTCTAATTATACATCCATTTTCTCCTCTTCATTTAATGTGTGGGACAGATGCATAAAGAGATAAAATGACCTGACTAACCAATGCAAAACTAAATATTGATGTGACGTTTCCTCAGATTCTTAGTCCTTTTGCATTCTAAAAATATTTTAATAAAAGCAGGATAGCATTAGGTTTAGTATTTCATAGGCTGGAAAATGCATGCCAGAACAGCTGTAATCTCTCCATATGGTTTAAAAAGACAATTGAAGCATTGTGATTCTGGAGGTTCCTTATATATTGAGACTTTATATTAGTGCTTCTTGAGGGAGCAGAGATATCAAAGATGCTTCACTCAGAACATAGTTTCCGTCCCTGTGTATGTATTTTTAACTTTTTAATACAGTGTCTAAGTATGTGTCACTCACTACAAACAAAAAAGTGAAAGTATATTAATTATCTCATAGATATATTAGTAATTTTGAACAGAGTTAAAACAAAGAATAGGAAGATAATCACCTTAGAATAAGCATGCCTAGGAATCAAAGCTAAACCCTATCATTTTACAAACTTTTACAGAAGAAGAATTTTTACCACACTGGGTGTCAAAGAGAATATGATAAAATAGATGCACCAAAAAGAATTAATTTCTTTGTGTGTTAAATGAAATTAGAAATGCCTCCTGAGCACAGAAAGGTGATCTTTCACTGAAAGTCATTCAATTGATGCATTTTAAAACTTGCTTATATGTTGATATTTATGTATTTGGGGTTGAATCCTATACTTTGATCCCAGTGTAGAAATTCTTTGAACTTTAAAAATGCAAAACACTAAAAACCAACATTTTAAACCATTCTATTGAGGTCTTATATTCATGTGGCCTAAATACCAGTAACCAGCCTCATGTTTGTATTAGGAAAGAACTGCTATATGTGGATTATACACCAGCTTAATATTTAGCCTTGCTTGCTGTTATATTTGGGATTAGAAATCTCTTATATAGACAGGAATGAAGTATGAGTATTTGTTCCTATACTTTCCAGCTTTTATTAATTGAGAGTAATCCTTATGTAACTCCTCTATTACTATTCACTTTCTGTCAACAGTAAACACTTAAGTGGTTATTGTATTAAATCCTTGAATTGTGATTACAAGTCACAATTGTGTTGTAAAAATAAGTAAAAAAACTTACTGCAACCTAGCTCTTAATTACATGTACTGAAATGAGAAAGAAATGGAAAAGGAAAACATTTGTTTTGGCTGAAGCTCATAATACCAGACCATCTGAGAAGGATCATATCTTTTCAACAAATTCACTCAGAAAAATAATCACCTGAACATACCAATTGTCCTCGTTTAGTAAATAAAGTGTTCTCACATGAATATGCATTTTAAATTCTGCAATGATTACAGCACAGGAGCAGAGAAGAAAAGGTAGATTCAAAAATCTTTCTTCTAGAGCTTCGAATGTCTCCTTGTGAAGCACTGGAAAAATTAATAATAGCCTGATTTTAATAGCAAATATTTTTAATAGGGAGCTACTCATTTTGTTCAGGCAGTCTTTTAAGATGCTAGGTCAGATGGATCTTTGAGCAACCTAGTCTAGTGGAAGATGTCTCTGCCCATGGCATGGGGCTGGAATGTGATGATCTTCAAGGTCCCCTCCAATCCAAACCATTCTAAGATTCTATGATTCTGTGATTCTGAGATTCTGTTCTTTATTAATGAGGAATTATTATGTTATTGCTATTGAAAATTTTCTTCCTTGACATCCACAGAAACAGGATGAGGCCAATAATTGATTTTGTTAGTTCTATTGGTTAGGTATATCTTTGATTTGATTGGTTTTTGGATCAGTTTCTAAGCATCTTTCAGATCTGCACTAGCAGCAGGTTTGGAAGAAGAGCTCTGGGACACCACTCTACTTTTTTTCATCATCATGGCAAGAATCAACAAAAAGACACCTCAGAAGTGAATCACAACTTTTTTTTGGTGTTTTTTTTTGTTTGTTTGTTTTTTGTTTTTTTTTTTTAATGACAAAGCTCCTCTCTGATATCCCAAAAGAAATACTTTGTACACATTATGATGAAAAAAGTATAATTAGTGCCATATTCTGAAGTCAGCTTTGGGAAACTCCTGATTTAGTTCTTGGGAACTCTGGGCTGCTGACTTGTTTCTTCTGTTCAGGGGACACCATCAGGACTTGTAAAATATTTTAAGAGAACTGTTGCGTCAGAGGCATGTGTGATTCTTTTTGAATTGCTAAGTCAATACACTTACTGGAATTAATGAAATCCTCAAGCTATTGTGCTCTTTGTGCCTCTGTAGACAGCTCCTGCATGCAGGGCCTGGTTTTCTACTGAAAACATAAAGAAACAATATACCTGTCATCACTAGAACTCAATTTCAACGGCCTGTTTTCATTGCCTTGGTTTATGTTACTTATGAGTTCATTCCCTCTGGCTGAGACTCAAAGAGGGAAATCTGTCTCTCCTCTTTCAGGTTATATTTCTTTTAAAACACTATAATGTTTTCCTCCTGGAATGTTACAAAAAAGCAGCCAAAATCTCAACCAGTGTAAATTGGCCTGCTGTGTTGACTATGATAAACTTTGCTAGTTTACATTCACTGATGATCTGGCCTGTGTTTTTTAACTTTCAAAAAGCAGAGAGCTGTTTCTGGAACCAAAAAAGCTGTGCTTGACCTTTAAAATTACTTACACACAAGCAAAACAAGAAGAGAAATGCATGTGTTTGTTCTTAATCCCTTACTGTTTTAAAATTTAAACAAGTGCTTTAAAAATAGTTAGGGCCAATGCTAAGCACTTTAGTGGGGCTAACAACATTCTCACTTTTTTCTTTTTTTTTTTTTCTGAGACCTTCTGCAATTCCATTTTAGCCAAGGTTAGACCTGTAAGTGCTGAGCTAACTTTGCCCTGGGGAATAGAGAAGGACAAGAAAGACATTTTGGTGTTTTTCTTGTTACTGTCTAAATAAGGCTGTGAGTGAATAAAACATTAGAGCAATTGACCCAGAAAAAATTCACAGATAAATTGTAAGTTTTTCTAATCATGGTTGTCAACCTGAGAAACACGCTATCTTTCCCTTCCCTAACTTTTATTCCATCAAGTCTTCCAGTTACAATCATTTTATCATACCTCTGGCCTTTTGCACCCACCATTCTTCCTTGACAGTGGCAGTGATGTGTGTCCAACAATTTTTGTTGCCTGTTAACACAAACTGAGTTGCCTGACTTGGAGATTTGGGGCTTTCACTTCATTACCTTGTACAGCATTTAAATTCTCTTCCTGGTTTCCAGGTCAACCCTGCTTGGCCAGGATCAGTTTTATCCCAGAATAATTTTGCCTATGCTTTGTTTTCACAGCACAGTCATCTCTATGCAGGGCAACTTCTGAAGTCCAAAAATCAGAGAATTTTATCACACAGTAAGTTAAGGATAACAGACAACATGCTTACAGTAGTTTTAGAGCTAGATGCCTGCAACTGAGAGAACCAGAAGTACCGTGGCTTGTACAGTGAGGTGATTTTCCAGACATTGTCCTCCTTAGACAGGACCAAGTGGCTTTTCTTGTTCCAGTAACAGTCAGCCATAGCCTTGCTGCTTGCAGGGATGATCCTGCAATTCTCTGATCACTCAGTTTTACCCTTTCCTCCCTGGGCTGGATGGGAGGCCATGCAAATAGTAGGGAGCTACAGCAGAAGAAGGAGGAACATGTAACATGAAAGACCAGGCGTTTCCTGGCCTTAAACCCTTCCTCCTTCTTGTCCGCTGCTGATATCTGCATTGCAGCCACACTAGCCTTTTCAGCAGGGTTTTGCCTCCACCTTCCAGAAGGGTGTTGTCAGTGGAGTGTGTCTGTTTCTCATATGAAGATAAATTTTGCTGCTCTGAAGATGAAGGTACAATTTGGTTTCACTTGCACAGATGAAATTCTAAGCTGTTTATTTTACCAGCATAAATTTTATTTTATGTGCAGTCAAATCAAAAGACTGTTGACACTCCTATATTGGATGTAGGTTTATGTGCCTGAATGTGTTGATTCAGTGCAGTAGTGCAGTTTTGAAACTAACTCTCGGTCATCCCTACTTTATGCACATTGACTTGGTTATAGAGCAGCTTTTGTGCACATGTACTGGTTTTCATCTGTGCAAAATTAAACCAGAAGCTTTTCTGCAGGAACTTATAGATGTGCTCTAACCCCTAGTGGTGGTTCAAACCACTGGCTAGTCCTTGGAGCAGCTATGAATCATGGATGTGATGGAAATGTTCAGTTCAAGGCATCAGACCAGATCTAGTCTGAAGGACAAGCCCTGAGACACACAAAATGTTGATGTAGGGACACCAGTACCTTCAGTCTGCCAATTTGCTTTTGTTTGCTAAATTACATGTTAATGTACATGTAGGTTTAGGTGCCTGAAGAGAGATTTATGGGCTCTTCAAACTTTCTATGGAACTAGCCCAGAGCTAGAAGGAGGAAAACTACATAGTCTGTGGTAGATGATGTCTATGGGAATACCTAGAGGCTTATGTTTTATAAAGTTGTTTGGTGGGAATGCATCCTTTGTGCCTTCATTTCCTGGGAAGCAAAAAGTATTCCACAAAACAGATGCATTTTGGATGCTCTTCATTCATTCCACATTGGGAGCTCTAACTTTGATCAGTTCTTGAGCTTGCCAGTGGGCATAAAAAGCTCAGACGCATAGAGTCTATGTACCTTTTGAATCTTGTTTATTGGTTGAGCTCAAAGTGATGAAAGTGAAGAAATCCGTGTCACAGAATATGAAAGACAGTAAGTTCTAAGACAGTATTTGTGTTGACTTCTGCTTCCTGAATGGCTCTGATGCTTCACTCCTGAATACTTATATGAATAATACCATTTTTCTATCTCTATCTATGGAATAATTATATTTAGTGTCATACAAATGTATTAAACATATCAGAACAAATGCACTTTTCTGCTTATATTTTTCTTTTATAACTGCATCATAAAATTCTGATTGCATAGCCCATATAAGTGAAAAAGCCCGAACAAAATCTAACAAAACTCCCAAACAAGCAAATAGAAAACTAAAACCCCCAAGTCCTCCCAGAAACCCCTATGGGAAAAGAACAAACTTACTCTTACCTTTCTATTTTTCTTGGTTTATTTTGATTTTCTGTTGTATCGTGTGAGTGAATTCTGGGTGTTTTCATAGTCTTTGTAGTTATTTCTCGTGCTATGCTATGTATTTAATTAAATGTTGTTTGCTGTATTAGATGGTTTTTCTATATACACATACTGGTTTTTAATGTATTATATATATATAGAATGTTTTATGTTATTTTCATCATTGCTTTAATATCATGTATCGCATATGGCATGAAGTTTCAGCTGGTGATGTGACTACAGGCCAGTAAATTCTGTTTCCTCTAAATGGATCTTTTTGATAAAAACTTCATAGTGGTTTGAAAATCCAAGAGTCACAAGCCTTTTGGAATATACTTGGTAATGGAAAAACCACAGACTGTTGCTGGAACAGTTACTCATTTGGGGAAAAGAGATATTTCTTGCATGTTCTTCATAGTGTTTAACTTAGCATCTTGCATTTTAAGTAAAATGAACAAGAAAATATAAATTCTATTTACGAACATATAAGTCACTGGAAACAAGAGACATTATTCTTTCTCTGTCTGAACCTAGACTGTGCAGATTTATTCAAAGTAATGTAATTCTTGAGTTCATGAAGAAACTGATGAATCTGCTGAAAACATTATCCCTCACTTGTCCCTTCAGTGCAAGCATAAACCTCAGTATAAACTCCTTATGGGTATAGTGTTGGTGACATGCATACATTAGCAGGAGTGGTGCCAGTATCTCCCAGAACTGGATACACAGTCATAGGAGCCATGTTAAGAAGCTGTGTGAAACTTCCAGAGTCCTACCCGTAGCACAGTTTCATTCTCAGTAGAGTTCTAGTAAATTTTAAAATTATTACTAGACTAAGAGAAAAAGTGCAGAGAAATTACATTATAGAAAAATAACTAACTTTACTTCTAAAATCTAAATAGAATAGCTTAATATGTAAATGTTCTTTTGTATAGATTGGTTTTTTACATGACTTCAGATTTGATAGATTTTGTAAATGCTTTATTGTTTCGAAAAGCGTTTAAGCAAGATAATTACTCATAATTGTTGTAGAGAAAAAGGAGAAATAGCTACAAACTTGGGACACAAATGTTGACCTAAATTTTTAACAAGGCACTGACTCCTGTGTTTTTAAATATCATTAATGAGCTTATAAAGAGCAAGGAATAAGAGTGCTGTGTTTGCCTGGTCCTAACAAGACCAGAAGCCCTTCTTTTCCTAAACAAGTTTATACAATTCTGCAGTTTACAGTACTACATATTTTATATTTGAGTGAGACCTTTAAGGTCTTTCTAAAATATGTTATAATTTTTCACCATGACACATTTTAATCGCAAGTTTCATATGTATCAAGGAGGTATTCAGAAAATCCTCACCTTCCATAAAAAAAATGCAAATGAAATACTTCTATACTCCCATGAAGTAAGTCACATGTTACTGAAACATATTAATGGATATGACTTTCAGTCTATAAAAAGGGTCTCATAATTAAGAGTACTGCAAGTAAAAACAAAATAAAGACTGTTGAGTTTTGATTGAGTCATTCATATGTTGGGCTGAAGTAACTCTCTGCTACCACACTGTTGTGTGGCCTTCCTGTAGAAACCATGTTTGTTACAGCAGAAATGTCTGCTTTCTGCTGTGATGTGACAGTAGGTATGTTCTTGAAGATGTGAACGCAAATCACATTATCACCCCTACCGCAGAGTACCCAACCTACGCTTTTGTCATTCATGGGAACTCCGGCTTTCACCCAGTAAAGGCCCAAAAGGTGCATCAGTGAGTGCAGTAATTTCTGAGATGAACATATTCTAGCTACTCACCAGCCCAGGATACTTTGAGCAGATAACTATTCAGGAGAATCTGAGCCAGATTATTTAATTTACTGTGCTTTATACGCACCAAGTCTGACTGGATTCACTTTCTGCACAAAATGGCAGAAATCCTGAAATGGTAGAAAAATGGCTTGTTCTTAATATGGCTCGGGTGTGCAGTTTCTATACAGGTCCTGAATATTTCCCGTCCCAGCTCTTATTTTGCACAGCCAGTTTTCTGTAGGATTGGTGTAGCATTAGGGAGCAAAGACACACGGACCCTCTTTAAGTCTCAGAAGGAGATCCTTTATTGTAGGCAAAGCCGGTCCTATTTATACCCAAACCCACACCGGCCTTAACAGAACTCAACCGAACACCGAACAGAACTGCACTGAACCCTAACAGGAGAGTGCTCATTGGCTGAGCAAAGGTGTGGTGTCCCTGTTCGTGAGTCCATCCATCCAATCAGCTTTCTGCACACATGCTGTCCACGCATCTCCTCAACCAATCACTGACTCACACTTAACTGACTCGCAGTCGACTCTCGCTCACCCGGCCTGCAGCTGTGCCTTTCGCGCAGTGCTCTCTACGAACAGAATTTAATAAATTTAATAAAGTATCCTAATCCCTACAGATTGGGAGTTAAGGGATGCAAACAAGGGCGTTCCTCTTTTGGCCTTCATTTAATACCATGTTGCTTTGTCTTTTAGCACCCCTGCTCACTCCTTTCTGTTCTTATCCAGCTCTCTTCACCTGCTACTTCTCAATGACTTAATAATAACACTTGATTTACCCCATGCACTTCTGCTGTTCCTTTATTCTGATGTGTATTTTGTTGTGTTCCACCTCTTGTATGATTCTTTTCTGCTTCACTTGCACCTAATGAAGCAAAAGCAGTTTCTCCCCTCTTCTTTGTGTATCAGACTAATTGTGTGTTTCATAAGATTTCTTTCAGTAAGTACTTGCTTCCATGCTTTACTTTTCCTTTCCTATACCTTCCCAGGAGATCAAACCCACATATCCCTGAGTTAGATTTTATAACATCTGTTTAATTTTTATTGTTTTATTGCTGTTGTTTTATTGCTTTTACTCCATCCCTTCCTTGCTCTTTTTAGAGCGGTATTGCAGTATTTTCTGTTCAATTGCATGAAAATTATTTTCCATTTTCATATTCTCAACCACTTCCTTTATCTACTATTCTTCTCTAAGGTGGTAGCCCCCTAATAATTCCCTCTACCTTCCAGATGAAAGCGTAAGCCTGAGTGTATTTCAATATCTTTCTAGAGATTTTCTCTTAAATGTCTCTAATTTTCTCTTAAGGAACTCAAATAGGATATTTGAATCTATATTATTTGTGAAGACTCCAATATTATTTCTTCTAGAAAGCATAAAGGTAAAACTCAGAAAGCGTATCTTGTTTCTTGAAGCACAAATATAATAGACACATTCAGCTTTCAGACATGGTGAGCTGCTGCTGTGCTTGAGATTGACCATGAGTTTTTAACAGTGTGTCTAATGCATACATATGTATAAGATAAGAATTGGTACACTGGAGTGAACTAAAGCTCAGATAGCCTAGTAGTGTGTTTCCAGCAGTGCTGGAACTTCATGCATCTTAAAAATACAAATTCATTCAGGTTGGAGGGTACATCAGATCTCTAATCCAACCTCTAACCTCTATCTTCTCAGTAGCCTCTTCTTAGGTATTAGAAGACTGCTATTAAGTCCATCCTAAATCTTCTCTTGTTCAGGGGCAACAAATACAGAACTAGAGAGAGCTTACAGTATTACTCCCCTACAATACTCTCTGGACTTCCAAGAATTTATGGCTCAGTGCCTAAATTTCTGTGTCAGGAATGATATTTTTTTAATTGCCCTTGGTCATTTTGTCTTTTATTAGCTCATTGAAAATTTCTGGCATAAAGCTACTTAGTTCAACTACATTATCTTGTTTGTTTTGACCCAGCCATTTACAAGTTTTACTTGATGATTCCTTTAGTCAAAGATGATACAGTCTGTTCAATGGCATACTGATGCTTTATGTTTGCTTTTTAATACTTTTAAACATTGTTTGGTTTTCCTGACAGTTACTGAGTACTCAGCACAGAAACATCTACATCTTTGAACTCATTCCTGTGGGGTCCATTAGCATTTTTTGTTTTCTCCTCACTGAATATTATCTGCCATTTTAATATCCAGTCATTATGTCTCATACTTTCCTTCTACACTTCATTGCTAACACTTATCTTCACTATCCTTCAATAATATAGTAGTCACAGGAAACACGGTACTCTTGCTATTTTCTAAAATTTTGAGGAACAAAATCTCAGCACACATACATGTAGACCTTCTTCCAATGATCAAATTTATCCTACACTATTTTCTATCTTTATCTTGTCTTTAATTAATGTCTAAATGTTCTCTCTTATTCTATGTCCCCACAAGACCTTTTGATGAAGCACTATGTTTTTTGGAAATTCAGGCAGACTGCAGCAGCTGTGTTGTGATTTTACCCCAGCTGAAAACTAAGCCCCATGCAGCCACTCGCTCACTCCCCACCATCAGCAGGATGTGGGGAGAAGAGAGCTGGAAGAGTAAAAGTGAGAAAATGCATGGGTTGAGATAACAACAACAACAACAACAACAACAACATAATAAATAAACCCCAAGACAAACAAGAGATGCAATGAAAACAACTGCTCACCACAAAACAACCAATGCCCATTCAGTCCCCAAGCAGCAGCTCCCTGGCCAATCTTCCCCCAGGTTTATATGCTGAGCATGATGCCATATGGTGTGGAATATCCCTCTGGTCAGTGTGGTCCATTGTGTCAGCTGGACCCCCTCCCAGCTTCTTGCATACTCCAGGGCTCCTTGTTGTTGGGGCAGTATGAGGAGAAGAAAATGCCCAGATGTTGTGTGAGTGCTGCTCAACAGTAGCTAAAAGTTCTCTGAATCATTGACACTGTTTTCAGCACAAATCCAAACATAGGCCCATACCAGGTACTATGGAGAAAATTAATTATCCTAGTCAAAACCAGCACAAGATACATGTTCCCCATTAACAAGCTAGTTATCTCCTTCGTAGAATGCCAGGAGGCTTGTAAGGCAAAGCCTCCTTTTCCAATAGTCCCTGGAGCTCTTCTGCAGTATGTTGTATTTGCTCATGTGTCTGTGTTCATTTATTCACTGCTGTGTTTACCACCAATTTTGTAGAATGGCTTGGGTTGGAAGGAACTGTAAAGATTATCTAGTTCCAACTCCCCTACCATGAGCATAGGCAATTTCTACTAGATCAGTTTGCTTAGAGCCCCATCCATCTTAGCCTTGAATACTTCTAGGGATGGGACATCCACAATTTCTCTGGGCAACCTGTTTCAGTGCCTCACCACACTCAGTAAAGTATTTCTTCCTACTATCTATTTTAACCTACTCTTTTTCAGTTTGAAGCCATTCCCCCTTGTCCTCACTACATGCCCATGTAAATAGCCTCTCTCCATTTTTCCTATAGGTTCCCTTAGGGTACTGGAAGGCCAGAATTAGGTCACCTTGGAAGCCTTCTCTTTTCCAGCCTGAACAATCTCAGTTCTCTTAACCTTTCCCTGTAGGAGAGGTGCTCCATCCCTCTGGTCATCTAGGTGGCCCCCTCTGGACTTGCTCCAACAGGTCCATGTCCTTCCTGTGCTGGGGCCGCCAGAGCTGGATGTAGCACTACAGGTGGGTTCTCACTAGAGCAGGACACAGGGGCAGAATCCCCTCCCTCACCCTGCTGGCCACCCTGCTTTGGATACAGTCCAGGATATGTTTGGCTTTCTGGGATGCAAGTTCACACTCTGGATCATGTCCAGCCTCTCATTTACCAGCACCCCTGAGTCCTTCTCAGCAGGGCTGTTCTCCATCTGTTCATCCCCCAGTCTGGATTGATGCTGGGGGTTGCCCCAGTCCAGGTGCAGCACCTTGCACTTGCTCTTGTTAAACCACATGAGATTTCTGTGGACCCACTTCTCAAGCTTGTCCAGGTCCCTCTGGATGGCATCCCACCCTTCAGGTGTGTCAATTGCACTAGTCCCATTTGTCCACTGCAGATGATAATCTTAGTAGCCATTAACTCATTGGCTCTGTCCTGGAACCCATTTGGAAAATCGCATCACATCTGCTCCCTTCCAGTCTACAGGCACTCAGGCATTTCTAATTCCAAAGCTGTACATCACACTTATTGAGCTATTTTATTATTGAGTTCCTTGGTGAATGACATCTGGTCCTGGCTGTTAATTCTTTTTGTCTATTTCTTCCATAGCCAACACCTAAATTTCAGTCAGTTCCTGTAATGAGTTCTCAGTAAAGAAGGTTTCTGGCCTGAAAGCCTTTTCATGTGCATCCACAGTGAAAAAAAAATAAAGGTTTAATTTTGTTTCTTTTTGTATGTCTCTATCTTCCCTGAGTGCTTTTATCCTTTGAATATCTGCTGGCTCTTTGGACTCCCTGACAGACTTCCTGTGCCTGATATATTTGAAAAAATATTTATTGTTGTTTTTTGAACTTTTTTTTCCAGCGGTCTTCTGGTTTGCTTTACTCTGTTTTTGTATTTAACCTGCCAAAGTTTCATCCTCTCTAGTTTCCATATTTGGACACCACTTCAACATTTTCAAACTAGCCTTCTTGCATTTGCTAGTGCTTCTTGTACTGTTGTTTAGCCACGCTGGCTTCCTTAGCTTTTGTCAAATCTTTCATGACAGGAAGTATGCATATCCTTTTTACCTTTGGTGTAGTCTCTAAATTGTGCTCATTCTGCTGGCAAGGATTTAACTCTTTTAATCAGCTTTTTATCATCTCTTAGCTACCCTCTTTAGCATACTCTTAACAGGTTTCCTTATTCTTTTTGAAGATAACTGCAACCATTATTTTTCTGGTTTGGCTTGGTTTGGTTTGGTTTGGTTTGGTTTGGTTTGGTTTGGTTTGGTTTGGTTTGGTTTGGTGTTGCTGCTGCCAATATTTTAAAGCATACTGTGGTCACTTTCATAGAGTTGTTCTTTGTCAGCTGAGGTGAATACAGCTGAGGTGAATTGAAATAGAACATACCTCCAGAGGGTAAAAACATACCAAATTTTTGTCCAGTTTCCTGAGAACAATTATTTCTCCTAAAAGTTTTCCTAGAATTCTTCATTTTGGACTCAAACTGCCCTTTAAGCTCCAGGCTGGAGACAGGCTAAATAATTCTGTGTAGTACAATCTACTGCATCAGTGTCTATCTGTTTAAGAGCATAAGTGAAGCATACAGGCAAATATTTTTAAAATGTTTTAATATATCTGGTTAGACTCTTGCACAAGCATCCTGCCTGTGTCTTGGCACAGTCATATGCTAATAAATGTCAGAATAGCAGAATAAAGCAGTCTGCTTGGACCCTAGGGATTCACCTAACCTGGATGAGTCTTCATGAGACTCTTTAAAACACAGTTATAACCCTTTTGGTTTACTGCATTCAATCTCATTAATATAATTTTAATTTAATTAACAACATATGTTCAAAGTACATAAAATAGAGTGTAAATATTTCAAATTGATCATATCTATCTTTACCCTCACTTTATATATCCTCTCTTATCTCCCATAACTGACTGGATGAAACAGCTGAATTTACTCCAGCAGGCACTATGATATCACCCAGAACAGCAATTTTCACCACTGTCTCTAATGAACCAAAAACCAGTTGTGTTAGTAGTGCTGACCACCTCTGACCATTTTTATCAATATGGGATGTGATTCACTGGTCATAGTACACACAGAGCAGAGTACATCAACTTGTTTTCTTGCTCTTTCTTACGGAATTAAGAATCCCTACTAGTTTTCTTCAAAAAGTAAACTGCACAGCTTCATCCTTTCCCCAGATATGTTCCAACTGCATAACGAAATAAATCCATGTAGGTATGTTAATACTTTCCTAGTCTTATTGTCTAAGAAGTTTCTTCTTCAGCTAATCAAACTATACTTTCATATTTTTAACAAGTCTTCTTCAGCCCAGTTGGAGCCCATGCTTAGATAACCCTGTATAGCTCCAGGTATGAACAAATGTTAGAGTATTAAATTTAAACTGTTTCAGACATTTCATCCAGAGGACTTCAAGCAGAAGCATAAGGCTGCAACAATATTTAAGCTGGCATTTCCAAGATTCTACTATTTGTGCACTCCAGCTCCATACTCCATGTATTTCATGTCAGCATTTGCAGTCATCTGATTCCACAAAAAAAAAAAAAAAAAAAAAAAAGATTAAAAAAATTAAAAAAATTTTTTTTTTTTTTTTTTTTTATTTAAAGAAATTCATTTTATGCTGGCCTGGGTTTCTGATCATGATGGAGTTAGAAAATAATAGGAACTGGTGGTAAGCTCAGAGGAGAAAACAGCAAAAGTAGAAGTTTATGAAATTACGTATCCAACACATACAGACTTTGACTTCACTCTTAGCTAGATCTTTGTGACAATGGGCTTCAGTAGAACGTTTGAGATTGGTAACTGCCATCTTCCAAGGCACCATCTATCCATACTTAATGACAGCCACTACAAAGGAACAGAACATGAAACAAGAAAAAATACCTGATTTGCTGCAGTGACTGTGGTAGAAAATTGTATTTTGAAGGGTGGAGAGAGATATTTTGTTACAAGACGAAAAGAGGACTAAGAAAGAGTTTTCAAAAGCACCTTGCCTTCAGTTACAGTTTTTCTTACGTACTTCATAAAACTGTAATTTTTGCCAATTTTTACATTCTCTCACAACCCTTTTAGAACTGATATATTCAGTGAGACACCACAGTTATTTTCCCTGTATCTACAGTTGGCAGAAGACATTTTAAAATAAATCTGGGTGAAGGGATTGGCACTACTGTGGTTTACACTACATGTTGTATTTTTAGGAAAGAAAAAATAAAAACATTTTCTTTCAATAAAAGGGCAAGCTGAGAAAACTGCACACCAGAAGTTGTGCAATTCAGACGATTATGAAATCTTCCCATTTTTGTCCAGGATGTGATGTATTTAGCTGCCAAGTCTGGAACTTATGTCTTTTTGTGACACAGGAGTCTAACTCCCTATTTACCACAGAAACTATCTCACAATGTACTTCAGAAAATGGAGACTATTTACTAAAATCAAAAGCTCAGAGAGTATATTAGATCATTCTTATTTCTAGTCATGCACTATCTTTGCAATTGGTTCTAACAGTTCCCTGAGTATTACTTCAGTTTATTGCCTACTGAATCCTTCTCTTCTCGTTTTATATATTAAAAATAAAAATGGTTAATTCTTTTGTGTTACAGTTTCAGTAGCTGGACCACAATCAGAAGCTACTGCATCTGCAGCTATTTATCAACAACAGATCATGTTTGAGAGAACAGTTTGCCAAAAAATTCCTTCTTTGTACTATTCCCTTGCAAGGGTCAACTCTTAAGGAGTGTTACCCCTGCTCTTAGTGGATGATTCCTCTGTCTTTGTTGACGAATGGAGCTTTAGCTGAAGAACACTGTAGTAATTGAAGAAGAGGACATGAACTAATTGTGTTAAAAGCACTGTTAGCTGTACAGGATCTCTGGTTGAAGTATGGAGCCGTTAAATAATAAACCCGTGTACAAGATCATTACCCAATAGTTTGTAGTGTGTGTATCTGGATGGCTGCTCTGTTTTTTCTGCTTCCACTCCCAAATACTTTGGACTGGATCTTCATATGTGGTTAAGAGAGAATATATATCTTTGATTCTCTGATACCTTCCTTTCTTGTATTTTTTTTCTCTCTAGTAAAACAGTTTGCTTTAGTCTCTTGTTTTTAAGATTGGAAATTCACTTTAGAGACCAGTTTTCTGTCAAGATGTCTGTGGGAAATGTTTCAAATATTTTAGTTTGTTTAGCTTGATTGTTTACGCCAAAGATATTGTAATCTCCTACAATGTCAGTTTGCAATGTGATGCCAGAAATGAAAATATTTTTGGTGTTCAGCTAAGTTACCTTTCTGGTACTTCTTTAATGATTACAATGCAAGGAATCAGAAGGTGTTGAAAAAAGAAAACTGATGGGGAGGTGTATTAAAATACTCAAATTTCTTAACATAATTAGATTTAGTTTCATTTTGGAAGCAGGGCAAAACAGACAATAGAAGACAGCATTTTTTTTAAAAAACCACACGTGAATTCTAAAATGTAACAAACAGTAAGTTTTCTTAAATTTCAATCAGTTAAAAAAAAAGATTTTTTTTTATCATGTTGTTGCATTAATACTGGTAACCTCACAAGGAATTTCTTTGCCTAATTCCTCTGTAAAGAAAGAAAGTGGCATGGTGATTTTGAGGAAACAGCTTGGGAGGAAGGGAACTGCAGTGCTAGTGCATAGAGCTTGGGGCGGACCCAAGAGGTAGAAGCCTGGTAGATTAGAAGTGTGACTCCTGATATCGTGGCAAGAAAAAAAAGGGGTGAAAGAGAAGTCTTGGTTCTTTGTGAGAAGCAATTTTAGAGCCTGCTAATTGTATGAGCAATCTTGCTAGTGAGCTGGGTTTTGTTTTTATGTTGATTATATCATAGCTAGAGACCCATCTTGACCTGTGATGTATATCATCATAGACAGAGAGAGATGGAGAGTACTGAAAATTAATTAACAGTAAATGGTGCTGTGAACATAACTAATGCGATGTGACATTACATACTGGTCATTGTGGATTTTTTCCTGATTAAATGTTAAAAGCTTGTTCTTTAATTTCAGTTCTGGGTTTCCAAATGCTACTGTAGTGTCAAGACACTGACAATTACACTGACAACAGTATTGTTGTTTTACATAACCATCTTTAGGATATTGGTAATCATATTGGAAATACAGAGTTCTGGAAACCGGTGTTGGAGTGATTTGTAATTAAAATGAGACTGTAAAAACAGCACACTTGCTCTACGCTTCTGACTTCCACATATTAGAAACTAATGCTCATTTCAATGTCAAAGCCATTTTAATGTGTTTTTATAAGTGTTGCTGTGCAAAGTGAGTATTTGATTTGTAACTTCAGTGATGTAAATTTGAAGATAAAATCATGTAATTATCATTATGATTAATAAGTTAATATCATGCATTAACATTTTGTAATTTCCTCTGCCCTTCACATGTAGATTTTCTATGATTATAAGCATTTCTACAGAGGGCCTATGGATTGGCTTGCACCCCAGGCTGTAGTGCTGTGTGAGGACAGCTAAGACAGCTCTAAGGAATACCAGCATCATTCTGGCATGACACTCAGGGTGGTTAAATCTCTGACATATAAAGTACTGTGGTTTTCATTGAATCTTGTGACTGTGGCTAAATGTGTTCTGGTTCTTGTTTACAGCTATCTCATGTGTCACTGTCATCTGTATTGTATGCCAGGCTATTTTTCTGTGTCTATTCTGGACACTTGGACAGCTCATTGAGATCTAATTGAATCATAAGGAGGGAGACACATACTCATATGTGATATTTAATTCTTGTATTGTGACAAAAAAAGTTAATTCATATTACCCTGTGAAATTCTGGGATTATTTAAACCTATATACATCACAGAAATTGCTGGGATTTAGATTTAAATTTTACCAGTGTAATCTGTAAGTCTAGTCTTAAGCCTGTTTCAAGAGATATATTCCTACTAACTTCCAGTCATGTTTGTACCAGCTCTTTGATATACACACGAGAAAGCCCACAGTGTGACATTTCAGAATAAGTATGCAAGGTTGGCACAATTACAAGAACATTTATTATTTGTAAACTGAACAAATTCAACACACACACACAAAAAATAAAATTGAAGCATGATGCCCTCTCCACAATTTATTTTTTCAGAACAGAAGCATAATTTTAAGACCAAAGATCTACCTTTATGAATAGATAGGAACAAAAACAGTCTTTCCTTTCATGTGCAGGTATATGAGGTGATTTTTAACAGCTTCTGTCCTTAACATTCTTTTGGGAAGGATAAATTAATATTCCTAATGTTGTCACTGTAGGGAATTACTTCATTTCCTTCCTTCTAAGACAATAATGACAAAATATTATATATAACCTTTAGATATCAGAGAGGAGGAGGAAGTTACACCTATAAGTAATGTGATGAATAATATAATCATCGTTGGCTTTTCCACCCTGGATATGACTTCAGGGGCAGAAAACTGTAAAAGTACTTATGACTCTCCTTTGGCCATCTGAGACATTAAAATAATATTTAGTTCTACCTCTGCTACCATGCTGCTCACGCAGAACTGTGCAGAAGAACTTAAGGAAATCTTTAAGATGCATACTAGCATTTATTCTGTAGCCACTAGAGTTCTGTTTCTAGAACTGAACCCCTTCATTATGAGATTTACTTTAACTCTGGCCAAGAGTATAGCAAAGCAGATTGTGCAGCATTCTGTTTTTATGGTTTCTGTTTAAACATATTAAATAGATTTTTAAAAGAACTTCATGATACAGTCATTTATTAATAACAAACAGAGAGTTATACATCTGATTTGTTATTGACTTTTAGAAATTCTGATTGTGGGAAACTTGCAAGATTAAAACTGAACATTTTAATTCTAAACACTACCAGGATTAAGTTGAGTGAGACTCAAGCCCTGCCAGCTCCACTGAAAGCTTTCAGAAAAGATATCTCTTGTGAATACATATGTTTCTGCCCATTCATTCAAAGCCTGTTCTCTTTTCTTTTTTGTGTTCTCTAACTTGAAGCCAGGACCATTCCTATCTCTTTCCCACCCTTGATTTCTCTTCCCAGTTCCATTTTTCTGGCACAGAAAACTCTATTTACTTGTGGCTTTCTTCCAATCTACATATCTTTTCCCTCCAACTGTCTTTTGCTTACAGTCTTTCTCTCTTGACTCCACATCCTACCTCATCAACCCTTTTTCAACTACTCAGATTACCTTCCTAGTCCCCACCGCATCTTGTCTTATCCCCACTGCTTTGAAATTTGTCTCTCTCCTTTTTCTAGGTTCTCGATCATTCTCATCTCTCTGTGCTACACTCCCCCAATTACAGCTGTAGATCTCAACCTGTCCTAGTGCCAGTCTCACCATGGAATCATCAAGGTTGGAAAAGGCCTCCAAGATCATCAAGTACAACCTTTGGCCGAATACCACCATGATCACTAAACCACATCATGAAGTTCTGCGGCTACTCATTTTTTTTAATACTTCCAGGGATGGTGACTCCACGACTTCCCTAGGAAGCCCTTTCAAATGCTTAACCAGTGTTTCAGTGAATAATTTTTTCCTAATATCCAGGCTGAACCTCCCTTGACACAACTTGAGGCAACTTCCCTTTGTCCTGTCAATAGGTGCTTGGGAGAAGAGGCCAATCCCTATCTTGCTACAACTCTTTTTCAGTTAGTTGTACAACTTCCTTTTGGGCACTTATAGAGAGTGATAAGGTTTCCCTTCAGCCCTCTTTTCTCCAGGCTAACCAAGTACAGCTGTCAACTGCTCCTCATAGGATTAATATTCCAGCCCATTCACTATCTTTGCGGCCCTTCTCTGGACATGCTCAAATGCCTCACCAGTCCATAAGGCCTGTTTTCAGTTTTCCATTGTTTACTCACCTAGAGGTTTGCAAAAATGTGAGTACTTGACCAATTACTCTCCCTGTAGGCACATAACCAGCCTCACCTGCTGGTTAAACATTCCTACATTTATAAACCATCTGTGATCACATTTCCCCATGTTTACTGAATGAGGTTCCCAGGTACCAGTCCTTTAGTCCTTAGTCCTTTGACAATACTGAGTAGTTGGTTGCTGAGGTCATCTGTCAAAGTATTTCTCTTCCCTTCTCCCTGCATAGTCCAGTTCATTATAGCTGCCCAGACTGTACGTCTTGAATTTAGCTCAGTATAAAATGGCATCTCCCTCATCTTCTTACCTGGGGGTTCTCTTCCAGGATGTAGGACACCTGGATTTGATTCCAACCTTGGCTCTGTCTCTGTAGAGCACTCTGTAATAAGGCTCTCCGCTGAGCCAGTCAGCTAACATGGTTTGATTCAATACATAAACAGTGTGGACAATGGTAGAAGTTGAACTCAAATGTGAGCTGGAATTTGTAGCAACATGGCAGCATAGAGGTACCTACTCAGTCTCTCCTGTTGCATCTGTTCCATTCTGTAGGGAACAGTTATATTCTACAAGAGCAGAGAGCTAAGAAAATGAATATGTTGAAAGAGATGGTATTCCAAACTTGTGAGTCTGTCAGATGGAATGGCACCATATTAAAGAGAACGTAATACATATGCAACACAATAAAAATTACTAAATGATGTGACTGAGACAAGGGGAGAGTGCCCTCCTCTAAGCACAAGCCAGAATTAAGATTATTGGAAACAATGGTGCTCCTGCAGAACACTTCTTACAGGTATCAGACAATGCTGTCTAGTGGGGCTTTAAAATATTTTTGTTGCAGTTTTCTAAAGTATGATCATCTGGTTTAGTTTGTGTAAGTGTCAGAATAATAATTTCAGAGACTACAAATTTGTGGTGCTTATTGCCATCTATAAATCTATAAATATGTATAAAAGTAAGAAAAACACGTCATAGCCTCAAAATCTTCTAATTCAGTCTTTTTGTTTGTCCCCACAAATTTGAAACAGGGAGAGAAAAGTCACAGTCCAATTGTGTTGGTCTTCAACTGTGCCACTAAGAATTACAATTTATGACACTTTTCAATTTCTTAGTGGTCTCCATTCGTCCAATTATTTTGTGAATCTGTTCTAAAATGTAATGGTTCTTTACAGATTGGGAGTTTTTTCATTATAGTCTATGAAAATTCTCTTCCTATATCCCCATATCAACTTACATTTTGCTTCTGTTCTTAGTACCTTACCTTCAACTAACGAAACAGTATAACTACTGTGTCCTCAAATAAACTGCACAGATTTATATGAGCTGAGGTCTTATTTCTAAATATTTAGACATAAATACTAACTGAGAATAATAGTTTTTTCTTTAACCATATCTTAACAAAGAAAAAATAAAAGCTCCATTAATTTATTCTTGTAAGACTTCCACCTCTAAGCACTTTAAAAATTTGTGATTTTCTGAACACTTGCCAGTTTTCCATGTTTTTATTTTTCTGACACACGTTTTATTCCACATGTAGTATTACCATGTGCCTTCACAGTAATAGAGGATAATTCCTTGCAGTGTGACAATTCTTCTCTGTGTGATGCTTATATGGTGCCAGTATTTTTGCTCCCAAATCTCCCACATTTAATTTATCAAACATGGCAGATTTCAGTCATGCAACACATCTCAACAAGTATCTTGTCTCTATATTTTCTTGTCTAAAATTTATGTCATTATTTGCATTTGGCTAAGATTCTGATAGTTCTAATAAAGCTGGTACAATTGGCATTTTATTTCAGCAGATTTGATAGTAATATGATATTGTCAGAATGTCTAATGATCTGTTTCTTTATATATTCTGCCATATTCTCATATGTTTCTACTCTTACTCAGAACTTTATACTATTCTATTATTTTGAAATGTGTTGGGATTTCTAAGTGATTGTAAGCTATGACTTTTGTAATTTCGCTTTTGTATATTGCTGATATTCCAGTAAATGGTATTTGCAGAAAGCTCAAAAGACTGAGAAGAATGTAATGTACAAAGTTTAGAGAATACAAATAAAACAATAGATGTATGATTATATCTTCTTATATATTGGCTTTATAAGCACATGGAAAAATATTTTATGCCTTCACTTTGGAGTTGTTCACTTTCTTAAAGATATCATGAGGAATCTTAAAGACAGCACTGATTCTTAAAAAGAATATTCTTTAAAGAATATTGAAGTGTTGTAACGAGTTAAATAAATTTAAAATAGTTGAGTTTTTAAAAGTTGAACTGTAGAAAATGGAAAGATACCTATAATCAATTGTTGTATTTCTGGAAGAGCAGAAAATGTCTTGAGGTATGGCTGAATAACTTTCAGGATACTAGATTAGCAGAGAGAATAAAACCTTTGATGCTGAGAAGCAACAGCTTGAATTCTATTCAATGGAGAATTTGGAGTAGGCATAGAAAGGTCACAATTGTAGGACAAAAATATGAGTGTCTTGTGCAAAGTAGGTATCAAGCTACTTTGACACCTATTTGTTTGAATAAAGAATTCCAGAGATGAAGATTTGAACAAATCTCTGTGCATTCAAGAAGAAATAAAAACTGTCTCCTCTAAGGTAATTGAAGCCTTTGTGCAGAAAAAGAACAAGATTTCTTAATAGAGAGCAGTGGTTTCAGTTGGACTAATAAATTTTGTAAATAATTTTAAGAATATATAAGGTGACACAGGTAGTACTCAAAAAGTGTGAAATTATAGATGCAAGAGTTCCTGTCAAATTTAATTCATTGTTTTCTTCCTTTATGACTGCATGTAGAACATCATATCTTTTTTTCATTTGCTACTTGTCAGCTCAAGGTAAGGATTTCTGGACTTTTGCCAAGAAAGAAAACAATTCTTTATTGAGGGAATGAAAAACTAAAGTAATATTAGCATTCCTAAATTTCCTGTAATACTATAAGAAATTGCTTTTTGTGTTGCAAAGGTAGAATCATAGGTTTGGATTGGACGGGGCCTTAAAGAACACCTTGTTCCAACTCCTTGCCATGGACAGAGAATATCCCACTAGATCAGGTTCCTCAGGGTTCCATCCAACCTGGCCTTGAACACTTGCAGGGATGACACATCCACAACTTCTCTGGGGAAACAAGTTGCAGTGCCTCACCACCCACACAGTATAGAATTACTTCCTAATATCTAATCTAAATGTATTTTCTTTGCCCTCTTTTAGAAGCTGAGGACAAAAAGGTATTGAAGAGTGTGTGATTGGCAGTGTCAGGCCTCCTGCTTGAGTGGGTGTCACAGGGAGGCTGAGAACAAAAAGGTGTAACTGGCTGTTCTGTCATCTCTGGTTTTGGTTACTGGTGATACCTAGTAAAAGGACAGGACTTGATGTAAACTAAAAAGAGCTTAACATTTAACAGATTAACAGACAGTGGAAGATAAACCATGAGCAATGAGGGAGCTTTGGGAAAAAATGTAAGAAGTCTGCAGAGATTAAAAAAACAACGATGACAAAGATTTTCTTAATGTAAATACTGCATCCACAAAAAGATCCTGAGTGCTTCCTCCCCCTTTATCCTCACCCATTTCAATCCTGTTTTTTTATCTGCTTTTGGACACTACAACCAAAAGTTTCTATCAATGAAAGCTGGGAATAGAAAGCTGTCTGGCATATCTCCCACTCAAATCTCTCAGGAAGCAGTAGTAAAAATACCAATAGCATAAGTTAGATTGGAAAGCATTCAGGAGTATTTGGCATAATCAGACAAGTGTAAATGATGGAAAGCAGTAACAAGGATAAATTGGCTAGAAGGAGTGTTGTTCACTCAGAAGGTGAACCAGTTTCTCTACAGAGACTGACTGGGCACTATTCATAATTTACTAGTAGCCATCCCTCGTGGCAGATGAAAAAGGCCCAGGACAAGATAAGGACAACCTAGAACATAAATATCTGACTTCTTAAATTATGGTACTGGGAAAGGTTTTGGGTTCTTCAATCAAGAGTAAAATTCTAAGAAAAGGAGGAGAGGCAGAGTTCATGCTATGAAGAATAGGAAGAATGGCTTTGGACACAAATTAGATAAACTTGTGAGGATGGCATTAAACTAGACTAGTTTACCACTAAGACTAGTGGTTTCAAGTAGCAGCACATCATCAATACTAACAAGACAAATGGGCAAACAAAACTAAGACATAGGAGACATTTGGATACTTATAACAAGGTTGTAGAAGACACAAAAAGGAAAACAATATGATAATCTGAAATATCCCCAGTGTCTAAACGGTACAGTTGGTAAATGAGAAGACTTTGAAATCTTGATAGATTATTTACTTTCTTTATTATTTTCATTATTTATACTTAAAGACATTTGCTTTGGAAAAAGTACTTCCTGTAAAATCAGCATATGACAATATTAGTAAACAGTCCCAGTAGCACTCTGGGGCATAGGGACCCAGTCCCTTCCTCTTTGAAATTAGCACGGTCTTTAGCATGGTTTTGGTCTTGAACATGGCTGCAAGTGCTCTTAATACCTTTGGAGTGGTGTCCATGTTGTGACACAAGTCACCAGTCACCCCAGTTCTGAATCCTGTAACAGACTGCTGTAGTGTGGGAAAACCCCCAGAGCATGGCCAGGACAACAGGCAAACATTTCTTGGTGAAGAAAGTGATGAAAAGGAGGAGAACACACACTTCAGCCACCCATTTACTTTGGGGGAAGAGGGAGAAACAGACATGCACAAGGACCATGCTGAGGGAGGACGGGGGCTGCAGTCACTGGGGCATAGCATCACTGAATAAATAACCATTCTGTCCATATGGCTGGTTTGGAGAACACTCATTGTGGTTATATCCAGTGCCATCAGACAATACCATCAGATGTGGGTGGCCATTGACCGGATCAACTGCTAACAGCTGCCCAAGCACGCTTTGATTGCATCCCTCATATGTGGACAGTGTGGCTCACAGTGATGGGAATTGGCATGTTTCCTTATCAGGAGAAAGGGCCGGGTGGTCCCTGTGCCCCAGACCCTTTCAAATCTGTCCTGGATTTTCCCTTTGGAGCCAACAGAGAGGAGGAAATGGTGGGGAGAGGCAGAGGGAAGGAAGCTGAAGCCTGCTCACTCTGCAAAGATAATGCTGCTTTTCATGTCCTGGCTGCTAGCCCTGTTCAATGACTCATTTAGTGGGTGTCCCTGAAGCAAAGCTTGCATGCCATCAGCTTTTTCAGCTTCCAATACCTTTTTGCCCCGGTACTTCCATGTGCTCACAATTCATCTGACAAGAGTCCCATAGATGTGCACTGTCCTACTTACTGGGAACCCATTCTGTGGAGAAGGTCATAAGGGAAGGGCCTCATGCTGGCTTCCAGTCATCTCAGTCAGCAGATGGTGAAGCAGGCCCATCCCTGGTGCCCTCAGTCTTTCTCATGTTCTGTTCACTGGTGTTATTGTGAAGTGGATGGATGGGGAGAGGACAGGTTAGGGTTTTAGAAAGTTGTCATTATAAGGGACAAGTATGTTTTTGTGGGCTGCCCCAGTGCAAGTAAGAACATAAGAACATTTTGGGGTTTATGTTTTTAGTTTTCTAAAAAAAGAACTAATGTTCCTTACTTCATCTGCACTTCTGCTACAAACAGATCACAGTCCTTACTCAATCCTAGAGACCAGAGACAAGAATTAAATAGCAGAAAGTCAGGAAGCAGGAAAATTTTGTTAATTTTTATAAATACCTAGACAATAAGAATGTTTACTAGCAAAGGGAAAATTTATGTCATTGATGATTCCCCAAAACAGGTTAAAAGAATACACATCAAGAATGTTTTTAAGGATGGTTTGTCCATCCTTGGGACAGTGGACTGAATTAGAAGACACTGCTCTTCTTCCATTGATAGCTGTTGTCCTATCCTAAATAAAATGCAAATAAAAACATAGCAGTGGTCTTTGTTTTAGCATTATCTTATTTACACAATGCAAAAAAGTACTACCAGGGAGCAGCTAAGAACACTGACTCCTTCCAGAAAGCCCAAATCCTTATGTGACAGCAGTATGAAAAGAAGAAAAAATTATAGTATTATTTAGTATTCAAACATGTAGCAAAATAAAGGGTAGATAAATTATTTGACAAGCAGTTGTTATTTGCTGTCAAAAATAACCAGAAGAAAATATTATGAAACAAAGCTCTGAGTTTTGTTTGCATAACCAACGCTGGCTGTCATGTTCAGGATTATTAAATGAGAAAAATCTTTTAAGTATATAATATCAACACCCTTTTTAAACAAGTTCTTACAGAACCTTTGACAAAGAAAGAAGTCAATAAGCCTGTATAAGCCTCTGGACATCTACAATTAGCAAAACCAAAGAAGATGAAATACCTAATGAGGGACAAAACATTGAAAGTATTTTTATGTGTTTGAAAATCAAATCTGTGTTTATTTAATGTATACTTTTGATGCTAGACTATTACTGTTATCATATATCTAACACTTATCCAAGAAGAAAATATTTAAACAGAACAGCATTTATTAGCCTCTGTAAATAGAATCTGGAGTAAGGAAAACATAAACTAAAAGGCATTTTTATTTGAAAATAACATTTTTCAACTTCTTTGGCTTTAATAACTGAAGGAGTAGAAGACTTTTAACTTACGTTTCATGGAAATATGATATGAATAGGTACAACTAAAGCTTCATCTCCCTTGTTTAAAACAACACAGTCTCTATCCTGACCTGCAGAATCCCTGCTTTAATTTTTAATTCTTTGCTTGTTTGATTCCTTTGATTATTTGATGAGAAAAAGCCCATCATTAAAACTGGAATACAGTTTTGTAAACTGGAAAAAGACGATGTAAATTAAGATCAGGGCAAAGAGAGATCTAGCTTTCAACTGGAGTGTTCAGTCATGAACACTGTGAATCTCAGGTCTAAACCTGCAAAGTTCTTCCCTACATTTTTTGAAAATATGTCTCTATGGGACACAAGGGCATTTCTCAGCCTACAGCTAGCAGCTAGCATATGGTAAACCATATTTAATTTTCTTCATAATGATGAAAAATGTATTAAAACAAGAAATATCAGAGGTGAAAAAGGCCTTTTATTTATGCAGTTTATGTACATTGTAGAAAGAAGAGTGTTTATATTCTAAGAAAGAACTGGATTTAAATTAAAAATATTTTCTGGATGCGAGTCTGAACAACGTTCACAAAGATGTACTTTAAATAAGACCCTCAAACATAAATATTAATGCACTAAAATAATGTTTTGTCTACTACTCTGCCAAGGAATATTATCACGATGGAAAGTAGATGGTTCTCCTTCTGCTAGGAACAAACTAAATCAGAACATTTCAAATATGAACAATAAGAGAGACACGGAGACAGAATGACCTTGAAACTCTGGTACATGCAGCTGCTTTCTCATGTCACGTTAGACCGTGTAGAGCAAAAATGTTGGCCTGGGGTTTTATTCTCTTCATCTTCCACAGTATGTCTGGACTACAGTAATCTGCCCAAAGTGGGTACTGTGACTGAATTAAGTTAGGGACCTTTATGCTAAAGCTTCCATGCACAAGTCTTTTGGCTGGCTAGACAAATAGCTCAGGAAAATTAGCCTCTGAAATGAGGTATTATGGTTAGGTATTTAAAGGTCAGCAATGTACATATCTCCAGTCTAAGCTCTTGTGAGAAGAAAGAACAAACAGACCTACAATATTAAGAGTTTTTTTCATACTTGTGAATTAGTGTACATAAATTATAATTTCAATCTGTTTGATTTAAAATGTGTTGAATGAGTTTCTAATTGCAATAACCACTGGGTACAGAGCACTGGCATTGTCTTAAAGCAAGGAATTTCTGAAGTGCAAAGTCCTAGCCAATGTTTTAAAACTAAATACAACCAAAATTTGGTTCAAGGATGAGTCCGGAAAATAATCTGCTCTCCTATTGAAGATGACAAAGAAAGGAGAATGAGGCAACAAATGTTGTCCATCTTAAAATATATTTCTTTAAAAGCCACACCTGGTGATCAGCATCTGCTCCCCTTGCTTTACCACATACAGAATAACTTTCTCCATTTAAACAATTTGATTTAAGAGAAGAACAACAGATGTTCAGTGAATTGCATTTTCTGTCTATTGTTAATTTGATTTTTAAAAGGAAACAGGAAATATACTCTTTTGTTTAAAAGCAAAACACTGGTTCATCCCCCCACTTCATCTTTATATTCAAATACCACAGATTAGAAATCTTCTCCTGCAAAAAAAAAGTCTGAAAACGTCTGATACATGTTTTCATGTATTTTTTTGTATCACCCTTTATATTAGAACATTTGTATGCAAGTATCTAAAGACTTAAACAAACAAATAAAAAATTAATAAAACCAAACCAATGCTGTCCAGAAAAGAAAATACTGAGATTGATAATTAAATAATGTATTAAAAGTTTTGGCTTAGAATGAAATAAAATTAATTGCAGTAGGAATCTGGAAAGCATCACCTTATTGCTTTTATTAAATAAGATTTCCCATTCATTTTAATGGGTGTCTTCTCACTAAATGTTTATCCCTGTATCCAATGCTTTTAGACAGAGAGATCAAAAGATCTAGTCAATTTTGAAGTATATTAGTGACTGCCAGACTCTCATAACTGTAGAAAATCATATTTCTGTATAGCTACAATGGAAATCTAAGTACATTGTCAAGCTCTTATCTGAGATCATCCCATACCTTACGAGGCTAGAGACTGTCCTGCATTCATGAAGGGAGCATAATTAAATGTAGGCTTAAAAAGTAAATAGATTAAAGAAATCACTAGACAAGTAAATGTAGAACAGTTTTAAGCAATGTACAATGACTTTCAGAAGACTCTCAACATGACACTTTAAAAAAGTCTACCTGTGCTAGTAACTAACACAATATAAAAATGCAGTTAATTTGTTTAGTAGCAAGTAAATATAATATTGAAAAGTATTCTATAGTGGAAATTCATTACATTAAACCTAGAGACTTCATTGTAGATGTAGCTACATAAAGTCTACAGTATTCAGTATTCAGTCTACTTGTATTCAGTGTGATTTTAATGCAGCAGATCAAAAGTATTTTTACAGAAAAACTAAAGTGAAAATATCTCTGGTATTTGGAGAGTATAATTTGCATAGTTGTATTACCTTTTGGACTTGTTTTTGAGTACATAACAATATAGGCAATGAAGGGTCTGCTATCAGTCTTCCTCATGAAAATAAGGAATTAAACTCATGAATTCACCTTCTGGGCAACAACATGCTCTCTGTAAGGTCGGAGGTCAAATGGGAAGGTATTAATTACTTTGCAGGATGTCTAATGTTATGTTTATTATTCAGAATAAAACTTATTTTCACCTTTGACTGGATATTAAGTGTATTGGAAATCTTAATAACCTTGTAGATTAAAGGCTTAATAACTTTAAAGAAGAGATAGCATATAGCATGTAGTTCAAACTTTTTATTAATGTTCCACAACTTTTCCTTCATCCTTGTCAGAGAGTCACAGGGCTTGCTTTGCATCTTTCCAGCTGACCTTTTTCTACGAAACTATAAAAGTGTTGCCAAAAGAATTTTGAGGTTCTGATACTTTTCAGCTGTGGTATGGGAAACTGGTCAAAGGCCAACAACTCGCTTTTGCACAGCCCACTGATGTTATATATTCTCTTCCAAATGTCTTCCTAGCCTCATATCTTCTCCCAGCTTAGTCTTTGTGGAACCTTTTCTTTGCTCTAAGCACATGTAAAGAATATTTTCCTAGCAACTTTGATTGTATTTACATTTTCTGTCTGTACATTTTATAGTTTTCTTCTCCTACATCATACAGTTAGATGGCTATCAATATGATGTAGAAGAAGGTCCAAATGCCAGCCAAAGCTCTTCGTGGGATTGTCTCACTTTGTCAGTCATTTTCCATTTAGTCCTGAAAAGCTAGTTCTTCACTCTGCTAAGTTTTTGCTGCCAGCCTCCATTGCACTCTTTCTCAACATTTTAAGAAGTACTTTTTTTTTTGGCCAACCATACACATGCATTGCTTCTCTGAAACTTCTGAATATCCAACTAAGTCTTCCTCTTCTCAGTTATACTCCAAATTCTCTTTTGCTGTATAGAAAAAAGGCTAGACAGACATTCTAGAAAGCGTTGCCAGCACAAATGCCAGCAACATTCACATCTAGATGTAGAGACTACATAAAAAAAAAGCAGAAAGGAGTAGAAGAAAAATTCTGTTTGTAGTTGTGCCCCATAGTGGAGTACCATACTTGATAACTTCAAAATATTGTAAGAATTGGAGAAGAGTATAGGAGCAAAACAAGAAAATGTTCTAATATCAGAAAACTGCTCTACACTAGAAGTTCAGTCTGTTCATATTATTAAAAATTAGATAAATTAGATGAAGCAATGACTTGATAAGACCTTTCTCACATGGAAGAGACTGTTGTCTCTATGCTATACCTGACTGAAATGTGAAGTGATGTATTTTCCAAAGAAGAATAACGCTCAAGATTTTAGAAGATAATGTAATGAACTACTTAAAATGCTTTCATCTCTTAGAGTTTTTATTGCCAAAACTGAATGCCTTTATTAATTATATTCTGGATAAATGCCAGTTATTATACTGGTAATGAAGTTGCTAGTTGTGCAGTCTGTAAGACTCATTGATCTAATAAATTTGTGTCATTTAATTCATTTTCGTAACTAAAATAAACAATTCTATAGGAAATGTGTAATGATGTCAAGTATTTATTGCTGATCACTGCATTCATTTCCAATGTGACACAATTGTCAAGGTATCAGACATGAATTCATCTGCCATTGTGTTATTTTGCATTAGCTTTCTTCTCTGCTGTGAGAAGTTATTTGATGTCTTAATTCTAAGATTATGGGTGGGCTTTTTTTTTTTTCTTTCAAGTGAAGCTATGTGCTAATTTACAATAGGGCCTTTCCACAGGAACAGTCTGCATATTCTCACTCTTTGGAAACATGAGAGAGCTTATCCTCTGGAGAGAGGAATAACCTATCATTTACCTACATGTGCCTCAGGGTAAGAACATTGCATATGGGTAGTTCTTGAAGAGAAACTGATGTGGCAAAGTTTCAAACATTGTGTACCTCGGAATAACTTGTTTGTCTGCTCATGTCTTTAATTTTCTAATTTCAGAAATGTTTTCAAATGCATTTTTTCACAAGCAGTATGATGGCTACTGCAATCCTGTGAGTTTGAAGAGGGTATATAGTATTAAAAAACATTTTTGGTAAAATGAGAGAACAGTATGTTTTCACAAGTCTGTATCAACTAATCTGTCATCTTTTTTGCAAAACATAAAAGAAAAAGCAGCGTTCTTATGCCCATTCAAACCTCATAAAATCAGTGCAAACATAGGTGTAGAGCAAGATTTGTACTTCAGCCTTGTGTTGCTCCTATGGTGCTTCTGGTCTTAATTTCAATTTATTAATTTCAAATTTATGCTGATATCTTGAAAGGTTTCATTGGGGTGAAACTAATAATGAGCTGTTCTTCAAATCTGACTTGTGTAAAATTCCTTGATATTTTTTGGTTTTGGGAAATACATACTGTTTGGGCACCTGGACTACTCAATTCATACATTTCATCTCTCTGCCTAATTAACTCTTTTGATTTGTGATTTTTTGAGCTAGAGTACCTTACATTCTTCTTTTATGCCCAAGCAATTTCCTTCAGGCTTTTTTCCCTTTTAATGGACTTATGTACTACAGATTCAGGATGTTAAGTGAATCTTTATTTTAAAAGGGTGGTTGGTATTTGTTCATGATTGTGCTTTTAGGTAACATTTAGGCCTTCACTGCAGTTGTTTATATCATTCATTTCAGTATTTTCATTAATTAGTGTCCAGGAGTTATTCTTTCCAGTGTTGTCTCTTGTAGAATTTTTCTCTCTAAAATTATGACCCCTGAGGTAGATTCATTCCAACAAAGTCTTATAGGCTAGGAGCTTTAGGCATTAATAATTTAGAAAACATAGTTTTCTAAAACTGATTTTAAAATTCCACACTGATCTCACAGTTTTCAGCATCATACAATAATACCGTTGTGTTCCCTAGTGCAAACAACAATGCTGAGAAGGAATACAGCAAAGGTCTAAGTTGGAAAAGCATATTTCTGTGACCTTGCTTCAGATTAATTTTTGGTGTGATAATGACCTTTCAAATGTAAAAAAAGTTCCTCAAAAATTTCTACAGATGTTGCAAGAATTAAGAGCTCATGGGCTTCTTTGTAAACTTTCTTTCTAGTTTGTGAAGAGGTACGGAAAAAAAGTTTGTTAACTTGATGGTTCAAGAGAGGTATATATCTCAGTCACAAGTTTTGTGAAAACTCCCACTGAACAGATTTGGAAATGTATTTTATAAAGATGCTTTGTTTTAATGATCTCAGTATACCATGTAAGAAGCATATTTTTCATTGTTACTTTTTTTACAATTTGGTGTATGATAAAGTGTTTTGTTGGCATTTGAATTGCTATTAATAGGCAAGGAATGAAAGTAAATTGTGATTTTAGCAATTGCTTCAAATTAGCAGAAGGGTTTTTGAAAGCCATTTGGAATCTTTTTCTGTGATCTGAAAGAAACATTTTGTTAGTCAAGGCAATCCAAGCCTTACTTCTTTCATAAAGAAGAAAAAAAAGTATTTGTTATGCCACTATGGACTATTTTAGAAATATTATTGTTGAAAATGATTTCTAGTAATGTAGTCTAAAAATTTCACTTGTCAAAATGTATATTGTCTAATTTTTCTCTATTTTTTAATTTACTTTTTTTTTGCATTTAGGTAACAATTCTGTTTTCAGATGTTAGCTCCTTAGTGTTAATTGTTGGAATGTTTAAAGGGATCTAAGTTTCTTTGATGATGTCAGTTTTCGAGTGTTTAAAATGCAAATAGTCTAATACTGTTGGCACCTCTGTGTAAGCAGTACTTTTTCTAATATAACAATGGGAAACCAGCTGACCTTTAGATAAAAGTAGCAAGGATAGTAATGGCTGAACAGGTAAGGTGTCCTCTTTAAGAGTCTCGCTGGTGAACCTCAACTGCCAAATTTGTCTCCCATGATTAAGATGACTCAGTAATGCAACTTTACAATTCATAAATAAATACAATTTGTTTTGTCGGTAGAGAATAAATGCCTGGGTCTTGAGGAAAGACTTGAGGAGAAATGACTACTGCATTTGGGGGCAGCTTGCCTCTTTAAAGAAGGCATCCTAGTTCTGGATGTGAAGTCAGAGAAGGAGTTTAAAGCTTTTCCTAAAAGATTTTGCTGCTGAGGTCTAATGAGATAGTTGTGGGAAAGACACTGATACCATAAAATGGTTCATCTTCCTGCCCCATCCAGGAAAACGACTAGCTTTCAGCCCAGTCAGTCTTCAAGGGAACAGCAAATAGTTCCTCTTATCAGTCCTCATCAACTCATTCATTTTCTGGAGGGGCAGGAAAAGCACTAGCAACTGCCAAAACTTTTGGGGCATCCTGGAGAGAAAATTAGATCTCCAGGGTATAAATGCAAAATCTCAGACTCTTTCAACCAAATTAAGAGTTCAGACTGGCAAAGTAATGAACAGTTGCTTATGATTATGGATAACTAGGTAATCCATTTTGTAGCACAGGGAATTCTCACCCCATGTCTTTGTTACACTTTAGCTTTATTAGTATTTTAAATTCAAAATTTATTTAACTGTTTTTCTTTTTCATTTTGATCAAAAGGCATTAAAATATTTCTCTTCGCCAATAGTCCTGTGTCTGTGTTCCCACACACATACAGAAGCACTGTCATTACATTCCCGTAGAACTGTGTCCTTATTTACCTCAGATACCATTAGATCCATGTCTGACAATGCATTTTGCAAACTCCTTTAAAAAGCATTTTTCAAAACTTCTGCCTTTAAATTATTTTATGCTGTGCCAGCAATAATTCTTATTCCATCTGCTCCAGTAGGCATCCCATCCTTAGCCTTGGTATAGGAGCATCTGCTGCTGTAACAACTGCAGTCATCAGCTAGTATAAATGTGAGGAAATTCTTCCTGCTTATTCAGTATCAAGATCTTCATTTAAAAAGTCTCAACTATTGTTGCAATTATATCATTTTTCATGTTAGCTTGATCTTGCTCACCAAAGAAAAGGTATATTGCATATATTTTGACCTCATAAGGAAAAATGAATGGCATCTAAAGCTAATGCATAGCAAGAGAAAATATAGGTCTAATATGAAATCTACAGATAGAAAACCTATATATTTGTGCTAAATAGTGATTTTCATTTCAAAATTGACATCATTTAAGGAGGAGCCACTTAAAGAGTCACTAAAGTATTTTAAGGATTTGAGGGAGGAAGAAAAAAAGTCAGATCAATCAGAAATTAAACTTTTGAGTATTATTAGTCTGCCAAATTTCCTGTCCCCCATTTTTCCTTTCTAGCTCAATATGAGCACACCCTCAAATTCTTCTGTTGTTCTGTGATCTCTGTTCTATCAGTGATAATGCTGAATTCTTCTTCAAGTGTCAGCTTGCTCAAATTTACAGCAAGATAACCAAAGGTAGATGTTTATGTTCCTTTCTAAGCCATTTTACATTAGTTTTTCCCTGTACTCATTGACAATATCATTGCTCTTATATTGTCAAATATTTTTAGTTAAGGTACTCCTTTCCTTACTATAAAACCAGATATACAAACTTTATAGAAAATTTAACTATTTTTTAAAATGATTTATTTCCAATATCTAAATGTACCTGTCTAACTGCCTGACTCTTACTCTGCTGTTAACACTGCAGTTGCCTCTTGGCCTTATAGAAATCTGTTCAAAATATTATTAATATTATTTTTAAAGCTTACTATTTTCCTCTCTTGAATTCTTCTATGAATGAGTAACATTACCAACTCACATTTTACAGCATCAGGAATAAGCTTGCCATTCTTGAATACTTGCCATTCTTGAATACTTGCCATTCTTTTGAATACTCTTCAAAATTTTGATCCAAATTATTAAATAATAAATCTTACATCTCATCAGGTTTACCAGTCCCACTACTCTGTGTTATAATTTTAACTCTTTTTCACCTATATTTCCCCAGTTTCCTTATAATTGCTCCCCAAGGTTTATCAAAAAGTTTGCTGTGCTTCACATCAAAGATTATTCATTTCCTTAATATTATGTTTGTCTATATTTTTAAAAATAAATTTGCAACTTCATCAAATGAAGTGTATATAAGTAATCCTCCCATTATTATGACATTAGAACTTCATTGGAACTGGGTTTAGATAGAAATACAATTTTGTCTGAAAAAAGCAAAGCATACTTTGCTATTTCTAGAAATTTGCAACTTTTCATCAAGAAAGTGAACTCTTTAAAATCACCCAAAAGTAAGGTATTTCATAATTCAAATGTCTACCCATGACTGTCTGAGTAATCACTTCTATACACTGAATAAAATATAGAAGGCTTCCAACTTGGACACAAAATGAAGTTGTTTTGACCAGGGTCTACTTGTGTTCTCCTTCCCTCTTCACTATTGGACGGTGGGCTATTGTCTTCAGAAGAGAAGGCCCCTGCTTGCATAATCCTCTTGACATTTGGAGCTGGTTGCCAGTTTTTAAAGTCAAGTTACGGGGAAGATAAGTAAGAAACATCTACCAGTTCTGGAAGTTTATTAGGACAGTGTGAAGTAGTCTTTCACTGACCAAGGTATGCTTAAAAGAAGGGGAAAGTACCAGAAGCAGAAAACTGGATACACAAGTGAGACAGGATCAGTTCAGGAATCATGAGCTACAGGGGCAGAGATCAAAAAAAACCCTGGGGGACTCTAATCTTAGATCAAAGAAATGCTTCAAACTGCTGAGGAAACTGAGACAAGGGAAAGCATGTAGGTGTTTTATCTAGATTGGTATACTTTCCCTAATGTCAGAGCTGTAAAGATTTGGTATCCTTATAGAGCGTGTAAAGCTGTTTGCTGTAGTTATCATATGCCCTGAAGAAATGAATTATCCCTCTTGGATTTTCTCTCTTATTTTTTTTTTTTTTTTGGTGTGTAGTCACAAAAGTCTAACAGTTGCAATTTTGTAAGGTTTTGTGGTCTTTTTTCTGTGAAGAGTAATGATGAAGACAGTGTTTGTTAATATCCCATGGTGGCAGATGGAAACAAGGATTCACCAGATCTAGCACTGTGCAAGGGTCTTTAATGTGGCAGGACCTAAAGACAGCACACCAATGAATATCCTTTTGCAAAAACAGTATCAAAGTTAATTTGACTTGGTATGATTGTGGTAGTCCCTTACACACAGGTTCCAGTCTAGGTGGATGCTACCCTGAGTATTACTGTAGTAGGCCTTGTGGGGGAGAAAAAAATGTTAGAAAGATTTAAAAATCCCAAACCATCAAAACTGGGCATTTTTTATTTCACTGACACATTCCTGAAGCAATTTTCCAGAAAGTTTAAGGGCTGATGCAATGGTTTAATTTTCTCTTTTGAAACAGAATTGAATGAGTTTGTTCATTCAGCATGTTCCTCATCTTATTTGAAAACATATGTTAAAAAAATAAAAGACCAAAACAAAAGCTATCATTTGTAACCTTCCTTTCTATTTGCAGGAGCAGCCCCCAGGAATTAGCCCCCAGAAATTTCAGCTTTCATTTTAGCAGCTGGTAGATATGAAAGAGTAAGAAACTTGTCAGAACAGGTGACACAAAGATGAAATTCCCTAAGTCTGTTTTAGCCTGTGGAGTCACCTTTTGCTTGATAGCAATCTCTCTGTGATTTAGAGAAAGGTCATACTTTGTAGTAGTTTAAGTCCCTATCCAGCAGCTATGTTCTCCTTGGTTCTACCCAGGCTGTAAAACTTGATATTAAGTCTTGATATTAAGTCTTATTTAAGAGAATTTATGGGGTTTTTTTTTCAGAAATCAAGTCATATATATCTCTGGAATATTGTAAAACACATGTTCTGTGTGTTTACAAACTGTATCCTGAAACTGCAAAGGGGCATATATATAAACTTTGTGCCTTATGGTACATGTCAGCCAGCAGGACCAGCACAAAGAAAACTTTCACAAATATTTTGTAAGTCTTGAAAAATGTAACAGGAAAAAAAAGTCCCTTTTTCACTGAAGTATTACCATGGATTTTGGGGAAAGAAGCTAATTGTCTTCACTATTTTTCTAATTGACAAGATATTTCTGCCCTGAAAAAATTATCTAAAAACCCAGCATTCTTCTGTATTGTTTAGTAATAATTCAGATAGTCTTTTGTAAACAAGAAGTGTTTATTGGACCAGAAAAAACTCCTACATTTAATAGTCCACTTATATCTGTTCAATTACATTAAAGAACATGTATGTCACAGTTTAGTATTTTATATTGAACCACTAACACTCTGCAGCACTTCATTTTGGTGTGATATGACACCATTGCACTTTTAAGGTAACTGATTTAGCAGTGTCCTAGAAGAAGTTGGAAAATTGTCATTTAAGAAAGACACATCATAATGCTTTGAAAATGTTTTCTTAGCTACTAAGTTTGTCACCATGCAGGTAAGCTTGCATGATTTTATAAAGCTTTTCTCTTACTTTTTGGTTTATTTATGAGCTCATAATATAAATTAGTTATAAGAATTATAACTCCTTTATATTATGACTTCTTTCTGTTTCTTTACACCCCATGTTACACTGCAAATATGTGAAGGAAAGTTGCTTATTAGAAAATCCAAACCAACAGAAATGTACATTCTTAATATTGAGGCTTCTTATGTTGACACTAGAAAACCCAGTACTGGAACTGTTTCCAAAACTGTTCTTTCACTACAGCCAGAAATATAAACAGTATTCAGAAATTACAGCTATATGTCTGAAAGAATGCAAAAATATTTGGAAACTTATATTAAAATGTTTGCTATAATTATGAAAATTAAATGATCATCATTAAGTATATTGAGTTCTCTGAGTAAATCACTTTTCAAAATTATATTGAATGGTATGATGTTTCAAAGATATTCCAGGAGAAATTAACTGCTTCACACATTTATAACAAGTCTTTGGAACAACATCAGAAGTCAAATAAAGAAGATCAGGGGTTTCCATATTTTAATTCTGCTAGGATAATTATCTTCTAGCAACAGATTCAGATCTCTCACGGAATTCTGTGAAGAATTCTCTACAAGTATATTATTCTCATATTTAAAGTATTTCTGGATGCACACAAATTTAACAGTCTTGATACATTGCAGGCAAGTCAAATGGCTGTTGAACATGAAATATCTGAATTACTGATTGTCTAAATTGCCCAAAAGCTTATCCATCATTACTGCTACTTGTTCAAGAAAATATACTAGTGCTGAAGCATTCTGCAGATTTGAGCCTCCTTTAAATACCTTTGTGCCATTCTACCAAAAGAGTAAGCAGTAAAAAGCAATTCTTTAATTATTAAATCCTTTGATTTGACAGGCTGGTCTTGCAAAATCTTTGTGATGTGTGAATGGGTGTTCGCTCAGAATGAGATGCCCTTAATATTTTATGAAAGAGAGATTGTTAGTGCATTAATCTGTATCTCTTCTTTTTATAGATAACATAAAATATACTGAAGAGCACTATTTCTTACTGAGTTTTCAGTTTGATGTCTGCAGAAGTACATCATGTGTTAATAGTGGGAACTGAGTAATTGTTTAGACATCTAAGTTTGAGTCAGTAAAAAATGCTGAGAAATTCCAGGTAGAGTTCATCATTAAATGCGTTTTTAATTTTAATTTTTATTATTATTTTTAGGTGACAATATCAGGTTTGTATGTTATACATGTGCTTAAAACAACAGATTTAACCTTTGAAATCATAGTATTTCTTTTGCTGTGAAAACATTTTCCATAGAGTGTTGATGCTATTATTATTTTCTTTGGATAGGTATTGAAATAATAAAATATATAAACCCAAAATATAGCATAATTTTATGTGTATAAGATGTCATTTCAGTAATGAACTATCAACTGAAATGGAGAACAGAAAGAAGATATACCTTTCTTATTTATTCAGCTGTTAGCACTTTCGTTTCTTTTAATATTTTGTGCTTTAAACTTCCTTTCCTTATTCCCTCTGTGTTGAACTTTTCTTGTATTTTTTGTAGCATCTTCCCTTGCACAGTGCAGTTTCTTAGTTGTGAGTTCTCTTCCTATTCCTGTAATGTCTTTTAGAATTTTACTTGCTCTTCATTATACTAAGAAATCGGGAAACATCAGATCAAGATATCTAGTACAAATTTAATTTATCTTCCCTTCCTCCTCCATGAATATATTCCAGGTGATGTAGTTTTTAATTAGGTGTTTAAATAGCTTTTTTCCATATTTTCCATCTTCCTTCAGTGTGTAGGATGGCTGATATCTTTAAAAGTGGCCACCCAGTATTTTATTCAGTATATGCTTCATTACAGTAAATGGCACTACATCAAGGCTCATTTCTAGAAGAGAACTCAAGGTTCCAGAACTTGATTTATGTATGTGCCTAAGCCTGACATTCTAGAAATCTCCCTCAGGTGTTAAAAAAATCCTGGAGCACCAAAAGCCTACCTCAGGGAACTCTCTACAGAGTAGTGTGGTTTTCAGGGCTCCTGAAGGAATTAATCCTTTGCTTTTATTCTGTAGGGCATATTTACTACAGCCACTTCAATAGACACAAACTCACCCTGCTTCTGTTCCGAGGGAAGCAGAGCTAGGAGACTGTGTAACTAACTGTGCCACCAAGCTGGATAAGCCCTGCTGCAAGGTAGAGAACCTGCCTTATGAGGAAAGGCTGAAGGTTTTCACTGAAACCTCCACTGAAGTTGTCAAGATGTGATTGGACACAGTTCTAGACTATCTCATCCAGGCTCCCTTTCCCATGAAGGGCTGGACAGCCTCTCCAACCTGGGCTGTTCTATGATCTTTTCAAGCTCTCCACCTTTTTCCCAAGGTCACATGACTCTTGGATGGCTCAAGGCAGTTCATGTTGCATTTGCATTTGCTGAGTAACAAGATAGATTTTAAATGCCAGCACTATATTGTGCAAGTACTAACTTTGAGAGCTGACTCTGTTACGGAGGTCCAGGAATTCAAACTAGCTTGGTTTGCTGTCCAAGTTTCTTTTTGATTGAAAATGTGACTCTTTTTCTCCCCACTGATAGAAGAGGCAGGTAGGATCCCTTCCACCATGAACTATGCTATCTATGATCCTTTGTCTTCTCTTAGTACTAATTCTGGAGACAGGGAAGTATTTGTAGTACACACTTTAGTTTCAGGTTTTCTGAAGGTTTCTCCCTGCTGAATGCACTGCATTTACAGACAGCTAATTCTCCCTGTGCATTTTTTGGGGATACTGAACACAAACTGTATTGCATGACAGAAACTGCAAACAAAGTATCACACACAGTAAGTAGAAATTTGCAGAGAAACATGTATCTTTCTAAAACTCTCTCCTAACCATACACAAATAAACCATGTTCTTTGGTCTGTCCAGCTGTTTCTGATATTTCTATCCAATAACTTTCTGAAACTCATCCATGTACTGTAAAAGAAATAAAATAACAATTTGTGACCTAGCAGAAGAAACTCACAATTTTAAATGAAAATAGGTCTAACATGTTTTGAACATTTAATTAATGAAAATATTTTAGTCTATCACATCTTCATGCTCTGTGGAAAACACTGGGCAGGTGCATTGTGAAATCCAAATTCTAACATGGTATCTAGACAAAAAAGAAACATCTTTTTATTGATTGAGGGGAAATATGGAGAGTAAGATAATGTAATTTTACTGGAGCATGTTATGCTCAGCTATTGCTTGTGAACACTGGATTCTCATTTCAAGAACCACTCTAAAGGTGTCTTTTAAAGAATCTTAGAATAAAAAGCATAGAAATGCTCTCAGAAAGCTTCTCTCTGCAAGATGGCCATTCAAAGTGAAAAAAGGTCAAACATCTTAAGTAATGTTGTGGACCCACCTTCTGTTTCCACAGGACATGTTCTCATTCAGGAAGTCTGATGTTAATTACTTTGAATCAAAGAGCCAGACGAGCATATCCTTCCAGTTTGGGAGATATGCATCTGGTGGTAAGAAGAGATTCTGCTAATGCTCAGGTAACTGCTACATGGGAAAATATTACCATTCATTCTTCTGTTTAGCAAAAGTTATTACTGATGTGTGAATCACAAATAAATGGAGAATAAATGAAAGAGGCAGAATGACCTTTTAACTCTTCATCTTCTTTTTCCATATATTTGTATAGAAAAATCTTCTGGGGTGCTGAATGTTGTAGCATAGGAAGAAAAAAACCCAACATAAAAGGGGAAAAAATTGCTTTTTTTAGGTACATTTGTTGGTGATTTGAATGAAATTAAGTTACTCTGCCAAATAAAAAAAAATATGGTCAGGATCTTTCAACTAGTCTTGAGAAATTCCACTGTGAGATGCTGATAACAGAATCTCAGAATCACAGAATGGCTGGGATTGGAAAGGACCTCTAGAGATCATTTAGTCCAAATCCCCATCCCAAAGCAGGTTCATCCAGAGGAGATTTCACAAGATCATGTCCAGGTGGGTTTTGAATATCTCCAGAGAAGAAGGTTCCACAGCCTCACCGGGCAGTCTGTTCCAGTGCTTTGTCGCCCTCAAAGTAATAAAGTTTTTGCTCATATGCTGATGGAACTTCTTGTGTTCAGTTTGTGTCCATTAACCCTCAACCTGCCACTGGGCACTGCCGAAAAGGCTTCATCTGCAGTGCTGTGTCCAGTTCTGGGCTCCTCAGTACAAGAGAGACATGGAGTTCCTGGAGTAGGTCCAGTGAAGGGCAAAAAAGATGAATAGGAGACTGGATGGAGCATCTCTTTTATGAGGAAAGGCTGAGGGAGCTGGGCCTCTTCAACCTTGACTGAGAGGGGACCTAATCAATGTCTGTGAGTATCTGTAGGGAGGATGCGAAGAAGATAGAACCAGGCTCTTCTTGGTGGTGCTGAACAACAGGACAGGAGTTAATAGGTTGAAACTGATGCACAGGAACTTCCACCTGAGTATGAGGAAGAACTTCTTTGCAGGTGATTGAGCACCGAAACAGGTTGCCCAGAGAAGATGTAGAATCTCCCTCACTGGAGATATTAAAGAATCGTCTGGACACAAGCCTGTGCAATGTGCTCTAGGATGACCCTGCTTGAGCTGGGACCAGGTGACCCACTGCGGTCCTTTCCAACCTCACCCATTCTGGCATTTTTTGAAAAGTGTCTGGACCCATCCATTCTTTTGACACGAGCTCTTAAGATATTTGTATTCATTGAAAGTATCCTCTCTGAATCCTGTATTATTCTCAGATTGTCTCTGTGTTTTAATTTCTGTTGATAAGTCTTCCAATGAATAAATTAATATTTCATTCTCCTATACTATAAAATTCTTGAATATTTTCCTGTAAGACCTTTCTGACATAACCATACAGTCAAACATGGTACAATTTTGCGTAAGATTTATTAGATCATTTTTTATGACCTTGATTAACATAAATCTGTGCCTTTGTACAAATGCTGCTTGCATTTATTGGGTGCTGCTGTGAAGATTATGCCCCTGCCCATGTCACACATTGCTTTGTAGCCTGAAACCCACTCTATTCTCTTTCACCAAAATACGATACTTGGCTTACTTTCAAAACTACCATTGATTTTTAATAGAAAACATCATTTTACTCTTTAAGTCATTCAGTACTCTGACTTTTTCTCCCTTTTAGAATCACAGAATAATAAAATAGCTTGAGTTGGAAGGGTCCCATAAGGATCATTGAGTCCAACTCCCTGGCCCTTGAAGGTTTACCTCAAACTAAATCATATGACGAAGAGCATCATCCAGATGCTCCTTGAACTCTGGCAGGGTTGTTGCCATGCCTGTAAGAGCCTCTTCCTATGACTGACGTCGTGGGTTGAAAGTAACTCACGAAAAACTATTTGAAGGTTTATGATTGAGAATAAGGATTTGTGAGAGAAATATTTGGAGGCAAACACCAGGCTTAGCTTAAAACTATAAACTGCTTTTATTAACAGAATTAGCAAAAAGGCTTAAGTAACAAAATAAATATAAAGCACCTTCATTTTCTCCCTTCCCATCTACAGTTCCCATTTCTTTACTAAACATGCAGGGATACATATACACACATGGAGAAGATTTTCTTTGTTATATTATGGAATGCCTTTTCCTGCAGAGAATGTAACCTTATTTACTGTGTTTTAACAGTGCATGAGGTAGCATCCTGCCCAACCTGCTACCACAATAAAAAACCCTCCAACAAATGAATGAAGTTGTCCCAAGAACTGACTCTATGTGGGACAGGAGATCATAGGGTGCAATTTTAAGGATGAATTGCTTTATTGGAAGCAAAGGCTCTTTTTTCTCTCTCTTCTTTTGTTTCTAGTATCAAGAGTCTTTGTTCTCTGTTTAAGTCTCCCGTTTTCTGAATATATCTTCCACTCTTTCTATCCCCCCATACATCTCATGAATTATAGGGAAAACCAGTTCAATTTACTGTAATTTTATCATGGCCTGCAGGAAAGGATCCAGTTCCAACATCTGAGTCTCCCCTCCTCCTCCATCGAACACGACATCTGCCATGTGGTCCTTCTTTCACGATCACTTCCTTTTCTCCAAACCAAAGGGAGAAAACAAAAAAAGGGAAAAAATTTATTGCCCCAATCACGAAAGTTAATGAGTTTTTACTAGTCTAGGAGAAACTTCCATGAGATCTTTGCAGCATCAAGAAAAGTCAATTCAGTTCAGACTTTATGTCAAGGAATTGCTCTATGTTTTTGCTGCCGTCCACGTGGCCTCCCACCGTCGCCATGGCAGTGTTCATTGCTGCAGGTGCTGCTAGTATCATGCCAGGCACCGAGACAGTTCTGCTGCCACCAGCTCTGCTCCTCCACTTGGAGCGCTGCTTGTGAGAAAAGTGGCTATATGAATAAAGTTCACCATGAGCCAGATAAAAGTAGTTTAGCTGGTGTGTACTTGAGTCTGGCCCAGCCCATGGCCATGCCACGTGCTCGTGGCCCTGGCAGCCCTGTGTGGCTCCAGGCTTTTTTTCTTTTCCTGCAGTTCAGGCAGCTCTNCTGCTGCCACCAGCTCTGCTCCTCCACTTGGAGCGCTGCTTGTGAGAAAAGTGGCTATATGAATAAAGTTCACCATGAGCCAGATAAAAGTAGTTTAGCTGGTGTGTACTTGAGTCTGGCCCAGCCCATGGCCATGCCACGTGCTCGTGGCCCTGGCAGCCCTGTGTGGCTCCAGGCTTTTTTTCTTTTCCTGCAGTTCAGGCAGCTCTAACAGTTCCAGTGGTGCCAGGCTTTTTTGACCCTGGCACAGTGGCCACGGCTCCGACGCAATGAGCTCCAGTCTCATCTCCCTTTGGCTCGGCAGGGCCCGGCCACGCAGCTTTGCACCGCCTGGCCCAGCCCAGCCCAGCCCAGTGGGGCTTGGCTGCGAGGCTTCATGTCGCTCCAGCCCAGCCTGTCCTGCCATTCCTTTCTCCCTCCATGGCGGGAAAACAGCAGATTTTAATACCTTCTCTTGGATGTGTCATCACAAAAAAAGCGAAACTTGAGCCGTCTATTGGCTTTTGGGTATGTCAATCTTTGGAGTTCTACAGACTGGCTCTTTTGCAAAGAACCACCCCTAGGGCTCTGGTCCTCCCCTTCCTGGCAGTCTCAAAGGAAAGACTACCTCATGTAAACCAGCACAACTGACCACCCTCTCAGTGAAGAATTATGTCCATTCTGAACTTTCCATGACACAGCTTCATACCCTTTTCTTGTGTACTATAGCTGGTCATCAGAGGGAGGAGATTGGCATGGCCTCATCTGCTGCCCTCCCTAAGAAATGTTTAGACTGCAATGAGGACATCCCTCAGCCTTCTCTTCTTCAAGCTGGACAAACCAAGTGGCTTCAGCCACTCCTCAGGTATCTTGCTCTTGAGGCCTTTCACCACCTTGGTTGCCCTCCTCTACACATACTCTACCAGTATGATTTCCTTCTTATATTGAGACACCCAAAACTGCACACAGTGCCCAAGGTGTGTCCACTCCTTTGCAGTGGAGAGTAAGACACCTCCTCTGACCAGCCAGCAATGCTGGGCAGACCCCTGGTCACAATTGGCTGGTTTTGCTTCCAGGACACACTGTTGACTCTTATTCACCTTGACATCAAACCAAGTCCCCACATTTCATTCTGCACTGTTGCTCTCCAGTCTCGCATTCCCTGACTTGCATGTATAACCAGGATAAACCCATGCCGGTTGTAGAATCTGGCATTTGCTCTTGCAAATGTCATACAGTTAGTGATCACCCACCTCTATAGTCTGCCCAGTCCCTAGTGGACTGAAATGTATTTCTATGTCACCATAGGTCTTAGAAGTTGCCGTAGTAGAGCAGTAGAATAGTAGTAGTACATGTATAGCCATAGTAACTTGAATCTTTGTGCTCAAGATATGTGTAAGTCACGTGAAATGTGCAGTTTTGCCAAGAGCAGGGCTTTCATAAATTGTTGAGTTTTTCTTAAATAAATAATGTCTGCAGAAAAAGAGGACAATCTGTTCTTTATCTGTGGTGGATGGAGGAAAAAATGATGGGCATAAGCAGCAAGATAAAGTCTGGTTTGAGCTTGGCAAAAAAAATTTATCTCTAAGGACAGTGAAATGTTGGAGCAGCATAAAATCTGGATTCTTAAAACCAGGTAAGTAGAGGTGATTACTGTTCCTCTTCCTGTACATGTATCCACTTTCAAGTCAAATCCCCTGGGTTTTTATTAGCTATTTGTCTGTCTCAGATAAGGTAACTGACAGTTTTGTAAGCTTTAACTAAAGGAGCAGAAGCACAGAAAACTTTCACATAGATAGATACTTTATTTCTGAGGCTGTTGTTTAAATAGGCTGTAAGCAAAACAAAAATGAAAGGCTTGGGTTTATGGACTCGTCTCTGTTTGCTTTGAACATCTGGAGCTTCACAGAACAGACAGAATAATGCATAAAAGGAGGAGAAGATTAGTTTGAGGACAGTCATGTCAGAAGATGAAGAAACTGCTTCCATTCCTGAATATCAGTCTAAAAGCTATCATTAAATTCTTGGAGCTTTGGAGTCAACATCAGTTGACTGCAATAGCCAAAGCAATGTGGATGGAATTAATCAATTCAATTAACTGTAATCCCTAGATTGCTTTACTGTAGGAACTGAGTTTTTGCACCTTTGAGCGACAGTGATTCAGTAAAACAGAAATGTTGTGTTGCTAACTGACATTTCGTTATATTTTCATAACAAAACTGCAGGCAAACATGGCGTAGCTAATTTTCTGAATCAAACAGTTTCACTGAACTGAATAAAAATCTCTTCCGCCTTCTGCTAACAAATTTCAGTCAGCAGATTTAATTTCTTAAATTTCTTAAATTTCAGTCAGCTTTAATTTCTTAAACATAGCCTCTTGTTCATCTTCTGAATGTTCCTGAATTCATAATACCTTCATTTATCTTGTGAAAAGGTAACCTCGAAATAAAATTAAGGGGTTTTTTAAACAGAAAATAAGAAATTTATCACACTTCTGTTAGTAAAACATTCATACAGCACTTTTTGTGATCCACATTAAACTATTATAAGCTGGTGCTGAGACTGTGAGAGACGAACAGAAAATAAGAGTACATTAATGACTTTTGTTTTATCTAGAAAGCTTTTACAATTACAAGATTCCTATCATCACTTTCTTAATGAAGGGTAAATGACACCATCAGCAGTGCTATTGTGATATCTTTGAGGGGGTGAGGTCTTTAAAAAAAACAGTGAAAGGGATAACTCTAACAGATTTTTCTACAGTTTGTAGTATGTTATTTATCTATAACAGGAACGTGGGTTTAGACAATACTAATATCCTTATATTAGCTATTTAGCTGTTCTATTTTCATGACCACTGGAAACTAATTATTTAGATGAAATCTACATCTCACCAGCCTCCACTGACTCTCCTGTGGATTTGGAGAAATAATCACTTTAGTACATCTCTGTTTCATTTAACGTTTGGCACGTCTCAAAGACAGTGTGGGCAGAGTCCTTCTGATGTTGGCAAAGTAATCATAACAACCTTTAGAAGATGAAATTATCCTTATTTTTTATTGCTAGAAAGACAGAAAGTTTGAAAAAAATCAGTAACTAAATATTTAGCAAAATGTTAATTTAAAAGTTGCACCTGGTATTGCTTTTTATTTATTCTATAATATGCATTGTAATTATGTGGGGAATAATATACATATAACTTAAATAAATTAATCCATAAATATGCCTTATGAGGCAATATTACCAGAGCATATATTCCCAGTAGGCACACATGCACACCCACCCACCACAAATACACATGTGCATACAGCCATCCACGCACATAACACAGACGTGCTCAGCACTCACACAAACAAGACCAATGGCCTCATCCAGGTCCCCTCTCTGGCTGAGCAGGATGGAGGTGTGCTAGTGGGAATACATGTACAAGGTGGCTCCACCTAGCAACTGAATTCAGATATTCAACCAACCCAGCACTGTCCCCTGGGCCCCAGTCCCCTCAGGTGCTGCCACTGGGACACATGAACCCCTGAGTCTTCAGCTCCACTCCAGCTGCTGCTCCAGATACACATCTACTCTCCACCTGATCTCACCCTCAGAGCCCCCCAGACCCTATGGTCCCTCTGACAGTAGGGACTAATGTAGTCCCTTCTATTTCCAGGTTCTCCCGTATTCTCACCATTGGAAACATGTACACCTGCCTTTCTCCCAGACCACTTCACCTACTTCCAGTAAATCCAGCTTGTCCAAGACCTGCTAGTCCCCACACAGCCACTTGCACATCCTCACTCATTCCAGGTGCTGGACCACAGGCGCATGGGTCTCTGAGCCCTGGTCCCATCCCAGGGGCTGGCACTTACTTTCACTTGGTTTTCTCCAGAGTGTTACCCAGGCACATGAATACTTTGTGTAGATCATGAACAGGCAAGTCCATTGACCACCTACTCTTTATGCTCTGCCAGCCCAGTTACAACTTTACCCCTTTATTTTCCCAGACTGCTTCCTGCTTCAAATCCCATTGGTCCTTCCCTTTCCCTACCTAGCACAGTGTTAAACCATAATGGCTTCTGAACAATACTTTTCTTTCAACATCCGTAGTTCCACTGAGTGAGACTCCTCTGGGTTGCACTGATGAGCTCAACATTTTAGTGCAAAGTTCTGGTCTTTCTGACATTCTTGTCATCATGACTAAGTGCAGCAGTTGCACAAGATGGTGTTGCTAGGATGGTGTGTCTGGTAGACAGCATTTTCCCAAGAGAATTAACGCAGCCACTCACAAATTGCATCTCTGAGACATGATGTATTATTAATATACTCTGAATGCGTGATGTTAGAAAAGTGAGGAATCTTCAAAGAAACAATGGTCTACTGGACATGGAATATAGATACAATGGATCAAGATATCACCAAGGTGGTTATTTTGTTACAGACATGGTAGATCTGATCTTGTATCTTCCAACACTGTATTCTCCTGTTTCTGTAGAGTTGTTTTTATTTATCTGCAGATGCAATGCTTTTAAGAGAGGATTATGTTTTTCTTAACGATACCAAAAAGCGGTGTGCGTTTTCCCAAATTTCTGGGTAAGGCTTTAGCCACTGGGTCTGTTAAATTTAGTTTAACCCTAGATATTGAAACCCAACCTTGTTACCACCACCAATGCCTGTCAAGAAAAGCACAGTTATATACACTTGTGAAAACGAATGAGCAAATGAATATTAAAACTTGAAAGGCAATTATTACATGTCCTCAAGGAGTATGTCAAGAATAGTAATGAGTCCACTGATACTACATTGTGTTAATAGTCTCAATTTTTTTCACAATACTTTAGAAATTGAATGTGTTGACACTTCACCTTTTATTCATCTAATCATACTCTGTAAAAAAACCATTTTGATAACCAGCCAGACTACCAAGCAATCATTCAGCATAGCTTCTCTGATGAACAATTTATTATTTTACCTGTGGCAATATTGTAAAATAACAAATTATTTTTTAAAGAGCCTTGATCTTATTAAAGACTGTTTTAGTTCCTGTTATTAGCTTGTCAGCTATAAATTGTGGCTGTTCCGTGTATGGCCATAGCTCTCAAGCTCACATTGACTCAACATCAACCAAATAAAACTATGATTTGGTTTATTTAGAAGAGTAATTTGCTTGCTCAAAGATTATAAAATTAGTTTCCATATAAAACATTTATGTCAGATAGACATAGAAGAACAATGGAGGTTTTCCTCTGGGAATCAGATAATGGTCAGATATCCACACTGATGTTTCATGAAATCTGCTGATCTGTTCCATTGATTAGCTTTAAGATGTGCCTGAAGACCTTGACAAAAGCAAGCAGAATAATTCTTCATGCTTGTCCTCAGATGAAATCTCAGTTAATAGTCTATCCAGAGAGAGGTCTCAGGCACAGGTTCCACTTTTTGTCTTCAGTGTGTATTCCCATTGTCAGGGGAGTCATTAGGAGGCAGAGAAAATGACATTACCAGTGGTCTGCTCGTATGTAGTCCTGTGTCTGAGGCTTGGACATTGCAACAAAGGACTTCAGACATTATCTACATGAACTGGAGGCATGAAAGGGAGTGACTTATGTAAAACTTCGACCATGACTGATATTGTCAGATGCCAAATAATGAGTTACAGAAACAGATACAGAAAAAGGAAAAAGAGGATGACTGAGAGTAAGTCTGTCATTGCTTGCTAAAATTCATGAAAATGGCAATTTAAGACAAGTTTGGGCTTCCTAGCTACTGTTTGGTGATCCTGTTATATGAGTTACCCAGTAAGAATATTATGAACTCTGATCTGTAATCCGGCATCTTTTGAAAGCAACTTTTTGCTACTGCTTTCTATTCTTTTGTTACTTTGAAACTAGATTGTTGCATCAAGTTGATATAAGCAGTCAGGGACCGAAACTGATAAGGAATAGAGCATTCAAGTTAGTGAATTATCAAATTGTGGGAGGCGGGCAGCATCACATCTAAGGTCTGCACTGGTTGCTAAATTGTTTTCAGAATCTGTTTAGGATGTTGTAAATCATGTAAGCCTACAAAATATTTCATTATTCAATTTCATTTTACCACAGCTGCTAGGAGAGAGCTCAATGATGCTTTCTTTTCATTGTCCCCTTCCTTTCTCCTTTTCCCTTCTCCCTGCAATGCAATCAGATGTGTTCTCTATGACTGCTCTAGGACTGTAAACATTGCCTCTAACACTACCTAAGTCTGTAACTGCCTGACATCAATAATCTTCTTTTTCAGGTTGCAAAAGACATCAGTTTGAGGGAGCAGAAAAAAAGGTGTTGGAAATTGTGCATCCCACAAAGATTAGAGGTTGGAAAGTAGTGTCTGTGTGTTTCCTGTTTGCTGTTTGCTGAACTTCTAATTAAATTAATGTTGATGTTATTTTCTGTATTGTATTATTAACAGTTAGGCTACTTAAAGCTTTGGATAAGTGTTTATTATTATTTATACTAAGCAGACACATCCTAAATTCTAGTTATACTGGCAATTTATAATGCCATTCATTCTTAAGTATTTGCATTGAGCTCTACACCCAGTGGAATGAATTCTAATAGGTGAAGTATAAATAATGTTAAGTATAAATTTCATAGCTTGTACTAAATTATAATGGCTGGTCTGGAAAAAAAATGGAGTATTTTGTATTTGTATTTCCCCAGTTGAATTTATTAGGCACAAGAGATAGGCAGGTTTCATTGCATGTGAAACAAATGGCATATGCAAAGAGAATCATTCACTGGTTTACTTTAATACAATATTTTTTTACAGACTGCAAAAAATATTTAATAGTAGAATAAGTTATGTTCAAAACCCAGATAACTATTATGACAATAATAACATAAGACATATTCCCAACAGGACAAGGATGGCACTAGACATAATTTTTATTCTTGTTCCTTCCACATTAACATTCCTTTACTGCTGTTTTATAGCACATATTTATAGCATATATTGTTGGGTTTTTATTTTATAAAAATATAGTATTAAATGAGCTATGAAAATCACAAATTAAAAAAAATAAGGCTGGTTCTTACATCTTAATTTCTATGCCGCAGATTTTGAAGAATAGAAATGGCAATTTTTACACTGGGATATATCTCACATAATATTTGTCCTTAAGCCTATTCTAAGTAAAATTTCTAGGCTTATTCTAGAGTTAATGGAAAGGGATAAGCACACTCACCTGAGACTTTTTTAAAATATATATATGTATGTATTAATATTTATAAAATAGAAGGACTTTAATTCCAAAATGGGCATTAGAAAATCATGGACCCGGACTAAGTTCTTAGTTTTATACACCATGAAATATGCTGACCCAGCTCCTAAATTTCAAATATGGCTATAAATTATGCAGCTATGCTCTGGTTTTGTATATATGGAAAAGTTCTTATGGAATGAAATACAATAATTTGAAATTGCACCATCAGAACACTTGCCAAATATTTCTTCAGCTATTGGATTCTTTGTTATGAAAACATACATTTTGCTATGTGTAGTCATACACTTTAAAATCAAAATATAATGGCTGAATTCTTATTTAAGCATAAAGCTTACTTTGAATGGAGAAAGATACAGATATGTGTTGTGTAAGTATCTATGCTTAAAACTCAAATTGTGGCATGGGAAAATACTTTTTTCAAGATAGCAGATGCCTTTCAATGTCTTCAGGGGAAGTTAAATTATTTTACTGACATCAAAAGAATGTAATTAAACACCTATGATGGCTAAACAAAATGATAGCAAGTAGAGGCTTCTTCACATTATATTAGGTAACTATACTCTCACAAATGGGTCGGACATTTCCTCTGACAGCTTATATATGAAATTTGATTTGGATTAATTAAAATTTGTGGTGAAAATAGCATGTACATTTATTCCACATCAGAAATTCTAAAATAATTAATAATTTATCTCTAAGTGTGGGTTTGTTACTTTGAGCAACTTTCTAGTGTAGAAGGTGTTGTTGCCTGTCTACTAAGAAGCGTTTTGTAATTGAAAGCACAAATAAAATTACAGAAGAGAATGCCATATGGCTAACCACTACAAAAGCCTGCTAGACAAGAATCCTCAGCAGGGAATTCAAGTAGAGAAGAAATTTAGGAGACAAAATTTGCTTACTTAATTTTGGGGCCTGAAATTTTGATTCCTCAATTACTAATAGGTAGCGTTCCCATCTTTAATTTATTTGATCTTCCAATCACTATCTTCCAATGTATTTTAGTTTCTAGTTGGTCTCTAAATGTACCCTCATGCAGGAATCAATTCTGTGGGTACCTAACATGGAATGTGCGATGCAGCAGCTTCTCTTTACTACTTTCAAATATTTAAAGAGAAGGACTATGTGTAAGACAAATTGTTTAAATGATTAGTTCTTACATGGCTGAAGTTAGTTAAGACTGGCATTACTTTAATATGTCTTGAAAACATACATCTTGTCTACAACAATTACTTGACCAGCTAGCAACTACCACATGTTAATAAAAGTGCCTCTTTGCCTGTATTAGCATGAACTCTTACTTGGAGGGGTAATAAAATGTCTTCTCTTACATGGTCATTTCCCCAAGTGTTTTTTTTGTTTGTTTGTTTGGTTTTTTTTGTTGTTTTGTTGGTTTTTTTTCCCCCAGTCTTCAGACTTCAGATATTATTCCCTTATTAAGTCTGCAAAACACCAGAGGAGTGTAAAACTTTCAACGTTTAGTGTCTCTGAAAATGGTCAGAAGATATTTAGAGAAAACTATATATGGAGTAGTTGGATGAAAGTTCTTTCTTCATGTATTCCTCTCCTCCCCTCCCAAGGCATCTACTGGTAAGTAGGTAAGGGACTGCCTTTTGGTTGAATCAAAGGGTTCTGACAAAAACCTTTTGTCATGCATTACCTTAATTACCATAATAATTTTACCCAATACCATTCAAAGATATCTAGAATTAAACCAATTCCTTGGTTTTGAAAGTTTTGAGAGCAATGCAGAAATGTAGATCTGTATCTACTCTATACTAAAGACAACACATCCTTATTTCCCACAAGAGTGGTGGTTTATATGTCTTTTTCCCAAAGTAGAGGAAAAGATATAAAAGGGCAGCTGAAAAGAAGATCCATGTCATGAAACAGAAGGAGATAATATTAACCAAGATACTCATGTCTATTTAGAATGTGCTGAGGGTGTGCTTTTGTGCATTCTGTGAAAAAGATATTTTCTTACATTTTTCCTCTGTCACATTGTAAAATTTCAGCTATAAGTTATACCAACATCCCATTCAGTTTACTCCCAGGATACACAGAGAAAATACATACTGACTGTAGACTTTGAATAGTAAGGCCGAAGCCTGGAGAATTAATGACCATATAGTAAAGTATTACAAACAAAATCCTGCAAAATCATAGGCCAAGTCCTGTCAAATATCTTCATCTCAGCTGTCAGATCGTGTAACAGGGAAAGTTTTATGCTTCAGATGTATGCAGAAAATTCTGTCCGGATTATGGTAGTGCAGAAACGCTTGTCTATCCCACTTTTAATACCAGCTTCAAAATGAGATTGCTAGTGTGATTGGTTTTACGGGAGAGTCATAAGCCTACAGGCATATTACTGAGGTTGTTTATGGCAAGGAGTCGTGAATTCAGACATGAAAGCAAAGGGATTCTCATTAGCATAAATATTTAAAGTCACTTTAAGATGTCAACAATAACACCACATTTGAAAGGTCAGTATTATGGCAACAATTATCTTTAAGGTGTTAACTTTCAATGTTATCAAAAGGTGTGCATGTTCAGACACTTTTTTGATCAATGGAAAAAAGACTAATTAGAAAGCCAAGCAAAAGTGACTGTTTGGAGAAGAGCAGTTGCTTTTTTTTTTTTTTTTTTTTTGCTTTTTAAATCATTAAATCCTGAAAGCAAAATTCTTTAGTAGCACAGAGAACTCAGTCTGCACCATCTGGGCACTCATCATGTTAGTAGGAAACACTTGTGTGTATAACATTCAGTGCAAGGGAATATTGTATGTTAAATATCAGACAGCTTGTGGCATACGGGACACAGAAAATAGACTTCAGTCAAATGTCAGAAAGAACTGTCCTAGAACTTGGAAATCAAGTAATTTGTGTCACCAGAGTATTGCTCAAACTGCATTACCCTAACTCCTTGGACAATGTATGACTACAACTGTTGAATGTTAATTTGTGACTCTATCACAGTTTGTATTGGCAATGTACACAAATTTAATTTTTTGAATGATTGTTTGAGAAAAGCCTATTGCACATCCAGTGGTGATTTTATATTACCAAGAATAGTATCTACTATACAAAACAAAGAACCAGGGAAAGGCTGGTGGAGGCATTCATATGCTTAATGAATTTGTGGTGTTGTAGGCAATCTACTCAGAATAACAAGCGCTGGTCTCATGCAGCTAATTCCAAAACATTCTAGAATTTCTAAGCATCTCTTTTTCTAAAAATCGAAACCTAAAGCATGGTCATAATGAACCCCATGGAATGTTGATATAATCGTCATTCTGACAGGTAGAAGGAATTGCAAACAAAATTAAAAATAAATACTGGCAGAGCTATGAGTGATCTTATTGCAGAATTGGAATCATTCAGGCTGGATGGCACCTCTGGAGGTGTTTAGTCCAGTCTCCTGCTTAAAGCAGGTTCAGCTCTGTGATCAGACTGGGCTGCTCATGTCTTAATCTAGTCAGACAAATCTCCACGGACAGAGATTACCCAAGCTTCCCAGGCATTCTGTTCTAATCCTTGGAGAGTACCACAGTGATTTTTTTCCTTGTGTAAAGGTGGCATCTCGTTTTCCCTTGTTTTTCTGTCATGCACGTCAATAGAGAGTCTGGCTTCATCTTGTTGATAACCTCCCCTTAGGCACTAGAAAGCTGCTATTAAGTCCCTGCAAAGCCTTCTTGTCTTCATGCCAGGCAAGCTCTTCCCTCAGCCTCTTCCTTCATCTGTCATTATGCTCCAGTGAATCACATTTACAATGTGCATATAGAACAGACAAAGAATAGTAAAATATATATGTAATGATTTAAAGAGATCCTATCATAAAGGCAAAAACCCACTTATAGCTAAATCAGATAGTAGTAAGAACTTAGCATGAATGACATTTGGATGCAACTTAAAAGCATTTTACTAGGTGCTGTCAAGCTTGCTATCAGACCATTAGGAAGATGATACTTATCAAAACTAAAGAAATAGAACTGAACAAAAGGCCTCAGCATCTAGAGAGGAAATGAAGAAATTAACAAATACACTTATAAGAAGTGGAAGGTGGGAGAAGCTAGTGCTACTGAACATCAAACACAAACTAAGAAGTATGAGAAACTATTGGCAAAGATAAAAGATGCAAAAAGAAAGTTTTGGTAGAAAGTATAAAGGTAAGTAATTATTTAATGTACAATAAGAAATAAAGGATTCATAATAAGTTATCACTTGTTTTCTTAGTAAAGAGGCACTGGAGAAAAATTGCAAATAGAACATTCAAGAGATCTGTCTGTTCAATAACATTGAATAGCTAAAAGAAATTATCTGGGTATTTACTGGTCTGCCCATCCAACTTTGATGAAAGGCAAAATAGAAAGTGCTTAATACTGGACATTATTAAAAAATCACTTAAAGGGAGCAATCTAATAAATACCAGTCAGAATTGATTTACCAATGATGACAGTCATGTATATACCCTGATACACAGTTTGTAAAGGTGTTGATGCATTTTTTGTAGAGACGTATGATTAATGGTGGCACTACATTTTCATTAGCTGGATTAGTGTTAGAGCAACAGCAAGAGTTCAGTGGCTTACAACTTACAGACCTGCAACTGCTGGCAATTGTAATGAGCTCTTACGTTAGCTTATTCTTAGCTCAACATTTTCAACATATTTTATCAATTATATGGTGTGAAATTACCATTGACATAGCTGTAATTGTGACAATGGCAAACACTTAGGAAGACAAATCAATCAATAAGAATTTAAATCACTTAACAACCCGGATGCTATCAAAACATTTGTGTGAAGTATAACAAAGGATAAGGTTGTGCTTCTGGATGAAAAAGACCACGTGCTAGAGGTATAAGAGGAGAGTATATTAACCCAACATAGAGGCTTAAAGTGATTCTGTGTCACAGTGAAAGCACATACTCAGAGTACCGAGAAGAGCTCAGGCAACTGCTGGATACAGAAATAGTGAAATTTGTTGTAAAGAGAAGCAAGATCATTTTATATCAGTCCCTTTGGCATTGTCTTACTGGAATATTACACCAAATTAGGGAATTAATAGTTCAAAGAAGAAGTTGAAAACTCAAAAATTGAGCAAAAGCCATGACAAGTCTAAACTAATGCAGGTTTTATCTCCTATTAGAGAAGACAGAAAGATGATGTGAGAAAGAGTATAGTCTTTCCTGAACATAATATCTTCATGATAAATAATAAATCTGTCCATGTTCTTCATTTCAACAGCCACAGCAATATCTAAAAGCAAGAATGGAATAAAATCATAAACAAATGTCAATATTGAAAATAATTTGGCAATGGAAAAATTTGTAAAGATATTTCGTGGATCTTTTTGCAATTCAAACCTTTAAATCGAGCTGGCATGTGATAGAAAGAGAGAGGCTGTATTTTATCTATAGCTTTTGGACTGAATGCAGTAACTGACTCAGGTAATCCTCACAATTTGTCACATGGAACAGGTTAAAAATGAGCAAAAGAGTCTTTCAGAGCCTTAAAATCAATTAAATATGGCTATTCAAGGTGACAGTTCCATATGGTCTATTCATTAAGATGAAGATATTTATTAGTGTTGTTTGTGGAAGGAATGCTCTTTACTGTTCCATTGCAAATTAAAGTAGCTTTCTAGCATATTTTGAGATTGGTTGCTAAACGCTAGAATAAGCTTATCAAATAGCAAAGCTGAGAATGCTGTACCTGTTGCCTATCACTAAATTCAAGGTGTGCCTTTTCTGTACTGATACTACTTGCTCTATCAAGCAGGCTGACGTATGAATAGCTGACTGAGTTTTCTTGAGGTTAGATTTGGCACATACTAATTTGATTGCACAAACCAGTCATGTGGACAAGTTAAGAACCATGATTTTGCTGAATGTGAATGTGAATGATTGGAAGAACAAATAATATATATTTTGAAACTTCCTCTAAGGTGTTTTTTTTCTGGCTTGTTTGATTTTGAAAGATTCTGTCATCTTTTCTTGTAATAATTCCTTGCAAGTCTGAAAGCATGAAAGCGGTACTTTATGTATTTAGTTTAAGTGAATGTAAAAACATGTGTGAACGAAATATGAAAGAGGAGATAAGGGTGAGAATACAGAAAACACTTCCCACAGTGGTAAAGTGGAATTTTGCTTTTTCCAGCAAACTTAAATAAGTTAAAAGGGTAAGAGGGAACACTGCTTAAATTACAGTCACCACTGTACTCTACAGAATAATATGCCTGTTACAATGTGGAATATTTAAATTACATAAATTATTTTTCTGTAAAGAAAATGCTTCTTCAACATGAATTTGTTTAAGAAGTCTGAAATATTAATTTTTGGTTATAAACAAATAATACCTTGCTGTGCTATAAACATTTTGCTTCTTATTGAATCAGGTCGAAATTGTGTTTATTTTTTTCTAAGGCAGACTTGTATTTCATTAAATATGGTGTACCAATCATACTGGATAACAGCTAGTAAATATACTTCAGAGCCCTAAAACTTTTTGCTTGTTCTTAGAGTTTCTTAGTGTAAGTATTACCTTACTTTGTAAAAATTAAGCTCCTGTGTATTGGGTTTGCATGGCCAGGTTTTGGCAGTGGGAGGATACAGAGGTGACTTCTGTGAGAATCTGGTAGAAGCTTCCCCTGTGTCTAACAGAGCCAATGACAGACAGCTCTGGGATAGACCCACTGCTGGCCAAGGACAAGTACATCAAAACAGTGGTAGCATGTCTGGGACAACAGGTTTAAGAAGGGGTAAAATTTCTGAACAGCAACTGGACAGTGGAGTGAGACTGAGAGAAAAAACCTGCAGACACCAAGGTCAGGGAAGAAGGAGGGCTAAGTCCTCCTGAACTGCTTAGGGGAAGAGGAACTATTGCAAACTGGGAGTAAGGGTAAGCCCAGGAAAAAGGGAGGGGTGGGGAGAGAGTGTTTTAAGTTTTGGGTTTATTTCTCATTACCCTATTCTGATTTGCTTGGTAAAAGATTAAGATAATTTTCCCAAGTCAAGTCTGTTTTGCCCATGACAGCAATGGATGAGTGATCTCTCTCAGTTCTTTTTTTGACCCAGGAGCCTGTGGTTGTGATTTCTCTCCTCCACCCAGCTGAGGATGGGAGGGATAGAGAGACTTTGGTGGGCACCTGGTGACCAGATGGGGTCAACCCAACACAGTTTGCTAAGGAATCATTTATGACTATGTACTATAGTCAATGAGCTGAAGTCCAATAGAATTTGATTATAGAAAACTGAGATAAAGTTGAGGGCATCAAGAAAACTGATATGTTAAAAGCAGAAGGCATTACAGGGCATAAGGATTTGTATTCCACGAGTAATATTGCTAAATGAAAGCAAGGTTAAAGAAATATATGTTATCTTGAAAATTATTTGATTTGTTTATATGATTAAGTGCTCCCAGGTGAATGTCATGGTAATTCAAGGACTAGCAATCAATATTTGTCATCTGACACAAGACCCTTGAAAAGGATGTTGCAGAATGGATATACGTAATTTAATAATTTAATAATTTGTTATTTGCTGCTTTCTGGCTAGCACATGAACTGAATGTTTGATCATAAGAATTGCTGGCATTTGACTGTATGCTTAACGTATGGATAACAGCCAGTTAAGAAGGACATGCTAAAAATGTGAAAGACAGTAACCACTGGAAGACTGTATAATGGGAATAAAAAAGTACTTGCCTGGGGAAACAGGATGTTTTAATCTTTACATTCCAGTCACCTTATTTTATGCTTTGATAACCAATGCCAGTGTTATGCTTGCTACCTCTGGTACACCCTAGTTAAGAACCTCAGCATGATCAAGTCCTGTGGCAAGGCAAGCCTAAACAAGCATCAGCTACTGAAGCACAATTACAAACAGACTTGTTGCAGGTAAATTACCAACTGTCCTTTGTGATGCCTGGAGGACAGTGAGGCTCCTCGAGGGCCCACATTGCTGAGTGTACAAGGTATACCTGCTGTATGTAACTGAAATTGTTATCCTTTTCTGGGACTTCTCAACAGGTAAGTCTTCCATTCTCAGGAATTGCTTTATTAAAAGAGTATTTTAAAAGCTACTGTTGGCCTGGTTGCCTGAAAAGCATTCAGTGTTGGTCTAAATTGTATGGATGCTTATGGATGTGCATATGATGATTTTGAAAATGATGAAAACTTACTACTCCATTTCAACACCAAAATATCAATGCTCTTCAAGATGACGTGTTTGTATTCACTCCAGATATTCCTTCTATGTGTCATACCCTTTGCACATTGGTGTTGGGTGAGGAGTATTTTTGTGTTTATTTTGTAAAATGATTCTTTTGTAGATAGTGTACAAACACTCCTATTGAAGATAAGTTTCTCTGAGATTATAAATGTTTATTTTCTGGCCTAACTTCCTCCCTACCAAACTAGTTTGAAATCAAAACCACTATCAAATATAAGATCTTTTTAAGGTGGTATCATTTACTTAAGCTGAGCATGTGAAAGTGCCTGTGTCCTATTAAAAATTGTTATCCTGTGAACTGCTACCTGCATAGTATATGACTTTACAACAGGTATTTTCTTTATAATTGCTCTCATCAGAACGGCACTCAGTGTAGCAAACATGTATCAGATATATTGCTTTTTGCAAGGAATTTTCTGACTCTTCACCAAAATTTAAGGAAAGCATTGGCATTGTGTTACCAAATCACTTGCTACACTTTTCAGTTCTTAGGATACTCAGGTTCAGGAAACCTCTGATGTGTGGAATCCCTTTCACCAAATTCACTGCAAGTTTCCCAAAAGAATCATTTAGATGCCAGTTTAGATTAGGTTGTCATGATTTTGTTTCTAAATTCTAATGCACTTGAAAAATAATAGTAATCCAAACAGTTGTAAATTTTCTAGTCCACTATAACCAAAACTAAGAACCTACTGGTAATTCAGCTTAATAAAGTATGTTGGAAATATGCTGCTCCTTTTAGGACCACCACAGCTGCATCTGATATATATTCTTGTTAAACCATACTTTTTTCTCAAAGAGAAGTAATATGTCACAGTTGCTGAAATAACTATAAACAGCATCTGAAAAGCTAAGCAAATTAGTTAAGTTACCACATAGCACATTTTTGACTCAACAAGCTTCATTTATCTAAATTAATATCTTCACTCTGTTGTTTGTAACTTATCAATTGAGGTCTTTTGCAAGCTGTTTGTACTGTGTTTGCATGCAGAGAAATTGTTTCATCATACATTCTGAAAAATTCATTAAGCAGTGACAAGCCATTCATTTGTGTGTTTGCGTGCAAAATAAGAATATAAGCACCCATCCTCTTATATATGCATTTTCATGAACTTTTAAATTCAATTCTGTATTGATATGTATGTGAGCTGGCGCAATGCATATGTAGTAATGACTAGAAATTGCCTATTTGTGCATATTACTACTATACCTATTTAATTGCAACAAATGCTGCCCTTCTGTGAGACTTTGGTTTCATTAAAGTTCTCCAAAAGAAATCTTAATTAACTTCCAAAAGAAATGGGAAAAACTAAAACCACAGAACGTCATTTCACCATCTGAAACCCAGACCCTAAAATGAGTTAGTTTCTTCTTAATTTTCTTACTTCTTCACTTTCTGCATTCTGATATTAGTGCATGCCATAAGTATTTATTTCAATGGGGTTTTCAGACTGGAATGCCTTTAACAACTTTAGCTTGAGCTCTGCTAATCAAAACAATTGCAACCAGAAAATAATGTACAACATTGGTCTGGGTTGACCTTGTCTAGCTTCCAGACACCCACCTAGCCATGTCATTCACCATACTCAACAGGAGGAGGGAGAAAATAAGATAGAAAAGCTTGTAGGTTAAGATAAAGATAGAAAGCTCACTTGGCAATTATCATCATGGGCTTAAAAGACTCTACTTGGGGAAAATTGATTTTTGCCAATTAAAATTGCAGTAGGAAGGTGAGATACAAAGACAAAAACCTTCCCCTGCTCTTTTATGGTTTTTTCCTTAGCTTTTGCCTCCTCCACCCAGCCCAACCCTCTGAGTAGTGCAGAGAGAGAGGGTATGGGGTTGCAGTCAGCCCATAACAGTTCCTGTCTGCATCTCCTTCCTCCTCACGTTTCTTCCCTTTTGCAGCGTGAGTACTCCACATGTTGCAGTCCTTCAGGATAAACCTTCTGCAGTGTGGGCTTCTCTCTGCAAACCACTGTTCCTTTGGGGCATATTCACCTGCTCTGATGTGGGGTCCTCAACAGGCTTCAGGGAAATACCTGTTCCACCACGGCCCTCTCCACTGGCAACAGGAAAATCTGCTCCAGCACCTGGAGCACCTCCTCCCACTCCATCTTCTCAGACTATGGGATTTGCAGAATTGCTTCTCACACACTTATTTTCTCAGTCCTCACTGCCTAAGGGGTATTTGCTCTTTCTGAAATGTGTTTTATCAGAAGTGCTACCAGCTTAGCTGACAGGATCAGCTGTACCCTGGGGAGTGTCCATTTTGGACCCGGCTGGACCCAGCCATGTACGGCATGGGGCAGCTCCCAGTTTTTCACACAGAGGTCGCTTGCTGCATCTTCCTTCACACCTACACACAATGCAAACACTACATTAAAAAATATCTAGTGAACATAAATCATAAATAGGGTCACTCGGCAACTTTCAAAAATTTTATATGTTCAATCACAAATGTCACTCTAATATTTAATCTTTCTCTCAGAATATAATCTGCACTATATTTTCATAGATTTTTATTATGTTAAATGTTATTGAAACAAGGTTTCATTTGGTGATAATAATGCAAATGGATTTGTGTTCTCTATGGGAAATATTAAATTGACTCAGTTAAATGTGTCTGTGATAACTTCACACAGCATCCCAAAGGAGCCAGAAGCAGTGTAAGAAGTGATGTCTAGAAAGTTATTGGATTTAACTTAATCTGTTTTCACTAAGACTATTATTAATTAAATGTTACTAATATTTTTGCAAATTACAGAAATAACCTGAGGAAATTTTTCACAATCCCAGCAGACACACTGACTTCTCTGAATGATGTTCCAAAGAATAAAGAAACCAAACTATTTGAAGCTGTCATTTCATTCTAGGGAGACTTTGACTAGAAAAAGGCACTGGGTCTTGTATTTTCAAGGCTAAAGGGTGTAAATAAATTAGAAATTTTCAAGACGTTCACACAAATATTCAAAGGATGAGAAAACATTCAATATGTGGAAATCCAACCTCAATACAGTTGATTTGTTACAAAGAATGTTAAGGTTTGATCACAAATTCAATAGCGGAACTTTTCAGCGTATTAAGAAAAGTTAGAACACTGACTATAGGTTGACACCAGAAAGAAAGAATCTAGAAATATCATATGTACCTTTTGCTGCCACTGTGGTCAATAGAAGAAGGGTTCAAATGATAAAGCTTCTTCATCACTAAATATTTTTAATTATAACATAATAATATAAAACTTAAAAAAATCTTTTTCTAAATTCCTGTGTTCTAGATCAGCACTAAATTACTCTGAAAGGTCATATGGCCATGTCATGCAAGTTAGACCATGAAGCACTTTTTCTGATTTGACAGTCAATAGATAGAGGCCACCTTTGAAATTATGCAATTTCAAGCAAGATTCTTCAGAAAATCAGGTGATACTGTACTTTGTGGACACAGGATCCTGCAGGTAGTTAAGTATTTGTAGATAGTTATTTTCTCTTAAATAGGGTACACTGATAATAATTGGAACTCAGATTTATTCAGAAAAATAGTATTTTTATTACCAGGTAGAAATAACTATAAATTAGAAAATATGCAATGAAACATTTGTGTTATTAAAGTTAAAAAGCATTTCTTTACAATGGTAGTAAAAACCTTACTCTGCTCTTCCTGAGAATTCAGCAGTTTACATAGGTTTGTTAGAAAATGGTATTAAATATTAAGGTCCTCTGAGTCATGGAGATAACACATTCAGCACTATGTCACAATGAAAGTGTCAATTGTTATCTGTTTCCTGGTTTTATCTTCGTGGAGACAATGATATATGACTGTATGACTTTATTGCAAAGGTATTCAAAGCATTTCTGTCCAGAAGCAGGTAAACCAGCCTTGTGTATGAATAGAGGTAATAGAGATAATTGAGATAAGCTTTATTTTTTGGAGTCATATTGGTTACGTTATGATGAGAAGTTTATTTGAAAATAGAGAAGAAAAAGATCATACTTGGAAATAAATTGAATGCGCTTCAAATATCAAAGAGTGATGGGTAGGTCTTGGGTACTTATAATGATAAAAAAAAACATTGTAATAAAGCTGTAAGGGAGAAAAAATTCTGAGGGAAAATTGTAGCTAGTGTAAACAGAGTATCCAGACTATTTGTTTAATTCACCATTCTCATGCAGAGCAGGTATATAGTTTCCACGAACTAGTGGAATCATCATTTTGATGATTGACTAATTTTTTTGTGGGTGTGCTTTATAGGAATACAATATTTGGATTGGTGCATACTCTCATTAGCGATTTTTATGTATTAGTGGGAAAACCCTTCTCATATTCTTCTCATTTTCTGAAAATATCAGTGTACTTTTGCAAAAATGAAGAATGTGTAAATATCTGGCAATTCTTGTCATTTCTGTCTCTTCCTAAATTTTCTGAATCAAGATACAAACCAAACGATTGCTTTTATCATTCATCCACTATGCCAAATTTCCATTTATTTTCTTTGTTGATAGCTATGAATAGTAAAACTATGAAAAATCAGACAAGTGAAAAGACTGACACTTTAAAGATAAACCTGTATCTAAACCTGCAGGTCAATAGCAACACAGTTCACAGGGATTTTCATAAAGATTATTATGAATGCTGAGTCTTAGATTGGCTTTTCCTAACTAATAGCTCAGGTAATCCAAGTTTATCCAAGAGGACTATAACTACTTGGTTCCCAGAACTTCAGACATGCATAACTAGCAGCCACAAAGAACTGATAGTTCTACACGTATATAAAATATGTTTGTGTAAATAGGTGTTCCTGCACTCAGAAAACCCAAGTGAATATCTCCAGAAAGAAGGCCATGCATTACCACAAACTATGTCTCATGAAATAAATTGGTGTAGCTCTGCTTTTTCCAAAGTAAAATTTATGACTGGCTCTGCTGTATTCAGTATCAGCATCCATACAGAAAGCACACTGTGGTTGAACCCCACTGAAATTGTTTACCATGTGATAAGAACAACCTTCTTAAAAAACATCTGAAATATTTGTTGGACAGGATTATTAGTTATCTAAATATTTTTATCAAATCAGTGTATTAAGTTATTTTTATGACTGGAACACATACTGAAGAGATGCAGCTGGGGAAATGGGCAGAGGACTCTATACAACAATAGTACATTTCCAGAGGTGATATTTTATACTGCACTGGCTAGTAAGGGTCTGACAAGAACAAAACTAGATACTAAAATGTTGATAGCGTCTTCCTCCTTCTTCCTGTCACCAGAAAAACTTTACATGCCATCACATTCTGGAAGCTGTCCCCACTCTATTAGCCATGCCTCTCCAGTGCAGCTAAAGTTAGCCACCTTCTTTGTCTAAAACTTTCAAAGCTTTTATTTCCTCTGCAATATTTTGCCTGAAGGTAATGCATTAGATTTGTGGCATGCTGACGTTTCCCTCACATGTTTCAATATGGTTGTTGCCTTTCTCTGCAGCAGCAGAGAAAGCCCATGTTTATAACTGAGCAGTTCAGTTTGTTTGCCCAACTATCTTTGCATTCCTGGGACTTACAACTCACTGCAATATTAGTTCTTGTTGCCAAGGCACTTTGTATAACACTTGACTCTATTTTAATATACACCTATTTTTGGAGCAGTGCAATGAACAGAGCTTCGCTTTAGTCGTTTATTTTGCTCAGACATTTATTTGGAAGATATTAGTTCTGTTAGGGTATCCACAGATGACAGATTTCTCCATTCATCGGTAGTAGACCAAATATGGCCAAGACCAGATGCTCATGGCTTAAATGTGAGCACAGAAAGTTTTATACTCTGTGTTAGATTAGTCCCAGATAATCTGCACTGATAATATGTGTTCTCAGTTTCCTTCTTTTACACTATGTTTAATTGCTTGTCTGTGAGACCAAGTTGGCTGTAAGCTACTACTGGGGAGTAGGGTACTCTGGTGCCATACTGTATCAGCTCTGAGCTAATATGCCTAATTAGCTAATATTCACCAGTACAAAATGGTGTTGCTCTGAAGGGATAACACAAAGCTTCTAAGTCTGTACTGTGCATTTGTATAACCAGTACACTAATGTTTGCCTTGGGCTGAACTGTCTGATCTCTCCTGCACATGCTGTGCAGTCTCAAGTGAGGCTGCCCCAGGCTCTTTCAAGCAGAAAATCATGAAATCTCTAGCTTCTTTAGCATGTATTACATTGGCTGACAAGTACAGTGTCTATATGCAGGCAGCCTGGGCTGGAGCCTGAGGTTGCCTTTCCCAGCTGCGTGGTTTGAGACAGACATTTCTACAAGGGGAAAAAGCAACCAAACATCATCACCAGTTAAACAAATTTTTCTTTTATTTTCTCCTATGAGTGTTTTGTGTTGCCAGTATTTGAACAAAGTTTGGCTTTAAATCTCAACTGAAGTGAAGCACCTGACTGCAGAAAGCAAAGCAACCATAAAAATGGGAATTGTGTGTCTTAAATGCACTGAGTGACAATACAACATTTACATGGAGTGAACGATACCTTTATGGAAAGACTAATTCATGTTCATTAAAAAAAACAAGTGAAATCACAGATCAGTGAGGCAGGATTGGGAAGCTAATCTGTATTTTCACACCATTATAAAATGCTTAGATTTTCTTCTTCAGATTTTATACAAATAGCACAAATTTATTTAATCATACATTCAGTAATTCCTGCCCCACTTTCTTTCCCCTACTTTTTCCTTGTCTAGTGTTTCCTCCCTATTATCCCAGAGATAAAAACAAGTATGGTAAAATATTTTGCTATAAATGGAATATTTCTTCTTATCAAGAACAGTCATTTACTGTGCGATTATATCCAGTTTTTTCTGTTGTTCAGTGCTTGTCTCTGGTAGACTTGAATCCGTGCTTTTCTGCAGCTGCATAGGTTGACCGGTATGAAAAGGAAACACAAAACTTATTACATAAAGAACCTCTGAGGCTAGTTTTTCCCTAGGAGATCAAAGGAAGTATGGGGATGGAAAAAGGTTTGGCTCATCCATATGGGTTGTATCCTTCTGTGTTTTTCTGTACAGAAATCTATCTTATATTATCTAACTGGAAAAATAATTTTCAGATTTAAGTAATAACTTCTGGTGTCCATGTCATAGATGTGAATGAAGAGATAATAGCCGAACAGTAGCTCAGGAAGGCATTATCCTCAAAAGGTGACAGAACCAAAAAGATTTCTAGGCACATGAACATGGCTAGTGTCATCAAACTGTTCCCTCAACAGCTATGCAAAGACAACAGTATTTTTGCTCCTGAAACCCACTGTTTCATCTTGTACAATGACGCTGGTAGCATTCACTATTCTTCCCTTTCAATGAGTGCATCTAGTAATGGACTTCCATGTAGACGTGCTGAAAGGCATTCATGAACCTAGGGAAGGGACATGATGCTTTGCACAGTTATTTTCTTAAATGAAACATAATTATTAGCACTAAGCCTTCCAACAGTTTTGGAATTTATATTGTCACTACATAGCTCTCTAGGGAGAGATGAGAAGATGTGCAATACCACAAAAAGAATAATCATGAAAACAATAAACGCAGTTAACCAATATAAGTTTCAAATAGATTTATGTTCATCTAAACAGATTTTATTTGGGTATCTGAGACAATTATCCTAAATGTAGACCAAACAGTGGCATATTCTACTATTATACTAAATACTCCAACAAAGGTTTTGGCATCAGATAACTCATATTTTATCCATCTTTGCATGTGGTAATACACCCAAAGCATGTCATTTGTCAGCATAATGACAATTCCTGTATTCCCTGAATGCCTAGAGGAAAAGGCTTAAATGCAAAATTTTTTCTGGCTAAGGGGCAGTCATCTAAAAACTTGTTAGTTTCACAATATCTGGGAGATCTGGTACAGTATGTTCCAGCAAAAGCCCTGCTTAAATCTGTGGCCAGTTTCTCCCAGGCTATGATCAGGAAAGTGAGCATACATGAGTTATTTTACTTAGGGTCTACAACAAGATATTAAAGAACTGAGGTAACCTGACAAATGATAATTTTAATAAAATAGATTAAAAATTAAAAGTGTGTAGTCAGCTGGGCTCTGCAAAATCTAAGGATTTCAGTCCTTTCTTAATACCACACCACTGGAGACCAGCAGGTCAGAAGATGATACTATGATATGTAGAAAGATACAGTTCCCTTTTCCCTTTCCTAATGTATTGCAGGGGTTATTGGTATAGAAAATCCAGAAACCTCAGACAGAGGTATGTTTAAGAAGTTAAAAGACAGAATGCAATAAGATACCTAGCCTTTAGACTGTTCTTGGTGGAGCATTTGAAATCCAAAGTAGGTCACAAGTCAATTCATTTTGTAGACTTGACCTTGTACTCAGTGGATATTTAATCCCATCACAAAACCACTGGATAACGTTATAAATACCAATTTTGAAACAGCCCTTTTGGGACAGTATCTTTGTCTTGGTATCTGGTTTCTGCTGAAAAGATACTAAAAGAGTTAGGATAAAAACTCTTCTAAAATACCATTCTTCTCCTATATCATGTGCACTTGCATATTGATAGGCCAACAGTTGGATATTTCAATTGTATTAATTTCTTAGATATTTGAAAATATATACCAAATAAAAGTGACTAGAAATACAATCAGGGCATGAAATCTACACCCTTCAACTCTACAGCTCCTTGTCAGTTTAAGCAGTCAATGTTATAATTTTTTTGTTTCTCCTACCTTTCTTCTTTTCTCTTTTTTTTCTTTCTTTTCTCTTTTTTCTTTCTTCTTTTTTCTTTTTTCTTTTTTCTCTTTTCTCTTTTCTCTTTTCTCTTTTCTCTTTTCTCTTTTCTCTTTTCTCTTTTCTCTTTTCTCTTTTCTCTTTTCTCTTTTCTCTTTTCTCTTTTCTCTTTTCTCTTTTCTCTTTTCTCTTTTCTCTTTTCTCTTTTCTCTTTTCTCTTTTCTCTTTTCTCTTTTCTCTTTTCTCTTTTCTCTTTTCTCTTTTCTCTTTTCTCTTTTCTCTTTTCTCTTTTCTCTTTTCTCTTTTCTCTTTTCTCTTTTCTCTTTTCTCTTTTCTCTTTTCTCTTTTCTCTTTTCTCTTTTCTCTTTTCTCTTTTCTCTTTTCTCTTTTCTCTTTTCTCTTTTCTCTTTTCTCTTTTCTCTTTTCTCTTTTCTCTTTTCTCTTTTCTCTTTTCTCTTTTCTCTTTTCTCTTTTCTCTTTTCTCTTTTCTCTTTTCTCTTTTCTCTTTTCTCTTTTCTCTTTTCTCTTTTCTCTTTTCTCTTTTCTCTTTTCTCTTTTCTCTTTTCTTTTTTCTTTTTTCTTTTTCTTTTTTCTTTTTTTTCTTTTTTCTTTCTTCTTTTTTCTTTTTTCTTTTTTTTTCCTTTTTCCTTTTTTCCTTTTTTCCTTCTTTTTTCTTTTTTCCTTCTTTCTTCTTTCTTCTTTCTTTTTTTTCTTTTTTGTCCTTCCTCTGTTCCTCTCCTGCTACTGAGATTTAGCAGCAGCCAGTGAATAGCTCTTCTATGTGAATAGCATTAGAAATGAGTCCACTACGAAGACTTCAAACCAAATGGAAGAAGGATCTAGAGTGAAGGATAGAATCTGTCCATTAAAGTTTTTGTATTTATGATCAAATACGATCAAATCTAGAATACTGAGTTCTGGAGTTATTCCAAGGATGAACTTGTTCCTTTTCCTTAACTTGTGTTGTTCTTACTGAGAAAAAAAGACAAAAAACCCCATGTGCTTTGAGATGAATTAACTGTAACTGAAATTCTTGGCAGCTTTAAAGACAAATAAAGTCACACAGGCAGTGCTTTGTATCAACAAAGCATTCCATATTGAACTTCTTTGTTTTCTTTTACATGTATTTGCTTTTGTTTCTATTCTTAAAAATAAAACGTTGGAGGGTGGCACTTTGAGGTTGGGGTGTAGTGTTCTTTTTTCTCCCCCTCTACAAATGAATCTAGATTGGAAATTAAGTGTGAGGTTAGGCTCTTTAATGGGATTCCTAGAAAAGTCAACCCCCAAATTCTAAAGCTCTTCAGAGTTGTTCTGTTAACAAGACAGTGCACATGAGATGCCTGCAGTAAGAACAAATTAGTTAAATTTCTCGAGTTTTCCATTAAAACTATGGAACTGGTTTTACTTACCATTATTGAAGACCAAGGAACTCCTCAATGCTAGTGACTATTGAGAAGCAACCTGGACCTGTGGCAGGATCAGACACAGTCTTTTGACTACTGTGGCAATTTAGGAGTGGGGGGACCATGAGGACCCATTCCAGCACTTCTCTGTGGGGACTTGGGGCCCCAAGAAACTTGAGCTCCAAAAGGCTAAGTTTCACCAGGAATCCAAACAGGGGAGGAAAGGAAGCCCACACGTACCATGAACTTCTGTGAGAAGGAAAGAAGTTATGAGGAAGGTAGGTTAAAAAAAGAAGTTAGATAAGTTTATGTATTTGACTACCCAAAGCAGTTGGGTACTTTCCATCAGATGCAGGAAATCAAGTAATGCATTTTAATAAAGGAAAAAATGCCTCCAGTAGATAATACTGCTCGTGTATTAATAATACACTTTATGCTTTAGCTTCAGGCCTATAAATATTTTGCTTGACTGCTGTTATGGTTGGTTTCCACTTTTCTCATCATCTATTTTCTCCATCTATTTGTTATAATAAAAATTGAATAAAGGTTGTAATTTAGCAAGTGATTTATCTTTCATAATTTAGATATCTAAAAGTTAACTATAAAATTAGACTTACGTAGTTGTTCAGGCTTTCCCTGTAACTGGCAGAGATAAATAGACACCTTCAAGTAATGACTCAACTCTTTCATAACATACATATTAGAAAGCTGGAATTAATTAAACTTATTTTTCTCTTGCTCTCTCTCTTCACTGCAGAGGGAGTATGGATAATGACTGTACACCTCTTGTCCATCTTTCAGGCAGTGGAAATTAGGTAAAGCCAGATCTAATTCTGCTGCATGGCTTGAGTAATCCCCCATACAATCCAGTCCTGAACTGGTTGATGTTTCTAGTATTTATTGCAACCTAAATAAAAGCAATATATTTAGAAATATTTTAACTGGAGTGGAGTGAGAAATGTCTGTATTTTGTCTGCTGCTGTTTCAGTGTTTCACATCAGGCCATACATTAATGCTGAAAGAACTAATAAAATAATAACTCTGATCCCAATATGTGAAATTATGTTTAACTCCCTTCCCCCTCAAGAAGGAAATGTGATCCTAAACGGTATAATTTTTATATGTTTAGCCAATACCTACAATTTTTAACAGAAATATCTTACATGGTGTATTTTAGTATTAAATATTTTAATGGAAAGTCATTACTTTATGTAGCCAAAAATTTTTGCAGTTAAACCCTACTTTGTCCTTACAAGAGGATCTAGTGCCTGTTCTTAAGACAAAAATGTATTTTGTGACAAAGCATCTGCAGAACAGAGCTGTGGAAAAATGCATTAGACTGCAAAAATACATATTCACTAGGCAAATGAGCTAAAAACCTGGTTTTGGACCACTTGTCTTGGTAAAGAGCAAACAAAAATCTGTTATCACAACACTGCACTTACTACCTTTTTCTTCAAGGGTCCTTAAATGTTCCATGTAATAATTGACCTAATCCATTTTAAAATGGTTACGAATTCTGATTGTGTACCCAATGACAAATTGGTGAAAAGAAATAAGGACAAACTCTAGACAGCGTGAAAATACAGTAGTTGAACAGTGGTGTTCCCTCTGAGGTCTATAGGTGTAAGCTCAGCAGGGATCAATAGTGATTTTTTGCTGGTCTAAAGTGGTGGTTGCTGGCTGCCTTTAGGGCAAATTCCTAGAGTAACTTCTTCTGCAAGACATTGCACAAGTCTTGTGAAAAACAAAAAAAGGAGGGGATGTTTTATCACACCATATGATATAACTAAAAATCAGGCAATGTTGAGGGTGCATGATGGATGAAATAAAAACTTCTGGTTTTTCTGTCTAACAAGAGACAACACATCATTTGATATCCTGCATATCTATCAAATAGGCATTTCTTGGTTATTTTGTCCATTTCTAGGCTCTGACCTTAAGAACATAAATCCAGTGTCATTGGTCTCTGAGCTTAATTAACAAATCATGTTTACCTAAATCTAACATAATGTACAGTGCAACAATTTATCTGTAGCCATTACCAAGGAATAACCAGAGAACACCTGGCTGCCCTTCTAGATACACCGTGAGCATTTCCAGAGTTGCTAGTATTCTCAGAAACATTGTAAGCTTCATCAAATTCTTTCAGGGCATCAGCAAGTTATAGGACAAAGATGAGTTTATTAAATGATATAGAGGAAAATGTAATAATACACTGAAAACAATAATAGGCTGCTATACTTCAAGGACTATTTTAGGATTTTCTCTTTAACACCAGGAGAACCACAGATGGGGTTAGCTTATTGGTGGATCACAAGTTGACCATAAGCCAGCAGTGCCCTTGAGGCCAGGAGGGCCAATGGTATCCTGGGGTGCATGAGGAAGACTGTGGCCAGCAAGGTGAGGGAAGGCATCCTGCCCCTCTACTCTGTCCTAGTGAGGCCATGTATGGAGTGCTCTGTCCACTTCTGGGCTTCTCAGAACAAGACAAGGAGCTACTGAAGACAATCCAGCAGAGGGACACAAAGGTGATTTAGGGACTGGAGTCTCTCTTATAAGGAGAGACTGAGGGAGCTGGGCCTGTTTACTCTGGAGAAGACTGAGAGGGGATCTCATCAACACACAAAAATATTTCAAAGGCAGGTGCCAAGAGGATGGTGCCAGACTCATTTTGATGGTACCCAGTGACAGAGTGAAGAGCAATGGCCTTACACTAAACCACAAGTTTCACCTCAACATGAAGAAGAACTTCTTTGAACTGAGGGCATCAGAGTACTGGAACAGGCTGTCCAGGGAGGTTGTGGATTCTCCCTCTCTGGAGACAATCAAACCCAGCTAGACAAATTCCTGTGTCACCTATTCTATATGACCCTGCCTTGGCAGGGGGGCTGACTGGGTGATCTCCAGAGGCCCCTTCCAACCCTAACAATTCTATGATTCTGTTATTTCTGTGAAACTACTTGAAAAACCCACCGGATTCTGTAATGTACATAGCTTGGTTTGCATTGCTAAAGACAATTTTAATTTTTTCCAGTATCGAACAAGTTAAGGAAAAGCCACAGCTGTAGCAATCAATTTGCAGTTTATCTCTGCATGAGGTACTGCAATGCCAGTGCTAAAAGATCATAAAATCACAGAATCATAGAATTACAGAATGCTCTGGGTTAGAAGAGAACTTCAAAGATCATCTAGTTTCAACCCCTCTGCCATGGGCAGGGACACCTTCCACCAGCCCAGGTTGCTCAAAACTGCATCCAACCTGGCTTTAAGCACTTCCAACCATGGGCATCCACAACTTCTCAGGGCAATGTGTCCCAGTGTTTCAACAATCTCACAGTAACAAATTCTTCCTTACATCCAATCTAAATCTACTCCCTTTCAGTTTAAAACCATTGTCCCTTGTCCTGTCACTACATGCTTTTGTAAAAGTGTCTCTCCATCTTTCTAATAAGCCACCTTTATATGCTGAAAGAATGCAACAGGGTCTTCCCAGAGCCTTCTCTTCTCCAAGAGAAAAAAAACAACTCCTCTGCCCTAGTGATAGTAATAATAATTACTCTCTCCCTATCACTGGGACTCACCAACCAGCAGTAGTACAAAAGATGGTGAAACAAATGCATGGTAATGAATTTCACGTATTTGTTACCCAGAGCCTGACCAACAGGTTTTAGTTGGGCACAGTTTGACAGTTACTGAGGGCATACTGTCAGCTTACACCACCCTCACAATAATTGACTGATCTGACCAAATTTTGCAAAATTGGCTGAACTATTTGGTTAATGTAGATATTGGTGGCTACACAGACCAGTCCTTCAGTCTGGAATGACACCTTAACAACACAGTCAACCACAGTCTGTGATAAACCAGTGGAAGATGAAATTGTTTTATTGAGATTAGAGTCATAATTAAAGGAATTTTATAATGACGTCATACCATGAATTTGCGAAAAAATTCTACCAATTTTGATCAAGTTGGATGGGCCACCCATACTTAACCCATAAAAGGGACATATAAATTACATGTTTAATAACTAGCAGATTTTGCAGAGTTCTCACACCTAGACAGATATGAATAGTTTGTTGTCAGTGGGTTGGTGCATTATATGAGCAGACAGGGATAAGTAAACTTTAAATCAACTATACTAAATGAAGGGATGAATACTGAAAGAGTTTTCAAATCTACTTTTCATACCGGCATCTGATGACCCAGTAGAACTTTAAGTGCTATTCCAATGGGATTGTCAGCATTTCCCCTGTGATTCAGTTATCTGATTGACTTCTCCTACAATTGAAAAAAATTAAGAAGAAGTGTCCTTAGTAAAAAAAAGAAAAGACTGCATCTCTGAAAGCTGTTACAAATTTTTGTGAGTTGAAATTAAAATTAATTTCATTTGTGCAATTCAAATGAAAGTTGAAGTTTACATTTATAAAGAAAATAACCCAGTTATTTCAGTCATGAGTTGCAAATAACATGTAATATAGTTATAAACTCGAGCTAAAAGAAAAATTTAAAAACTGGAACTATGAAAAACTTTGTTATGAATCAAGGAATCTTATTCATCTTATTAGTTTGTTTTTTAAGTACTTTGAATTCAAGGTATATAATAGCACCCTCTAAAATAAATATATTGTACCAACAGCTCTCAAACTGTGATCTCTGAGATCCCAGCATTATGCAAAGCCAAGGCAATCAATCAGTTGTATCATTTGTTTTAATATATTTAATATCAGTCACTTAAGGTACAATTTAAATGAAGCAAGTCTGGACTCCTTACTCCAGAAGTAGTCTAGTATAAAGTAAGATTAATTCCTTGCTCTGGTGTATGATATGCTACTGATCTTGGCCTCCTGTGATGAGCTGAAAGCATGCAAAAAAAACCCTGTAAGTACTCAGAACTCAGTAAGATGCGGATCTTTATTTCTTGCAAATCACACATGATTTAGAACAGTTGTTACCAGTTTGCAGTCAGTGGTCTGCAAAGGACACACCAGACATATGGTGTGACTTCCTTTCCTTCTAAACATTAAATCACATTAAATGACATTAAGAAATAAAGAAAATACTTTCCCAATATTATTTTTCCATACAAACACATGCTGCCATTGCCATAACATTGTTGTTCAACTGGAGACACATGTGGTCACGTTCCCATTTAAGTATGATCCATTATGCAGAAGTATTGTCAGTTATGTAGGATAGCATGATAAAAAAGCCGTAAGAGCATCCTTATATCAATGTGATCAGTTAAGCAGTTTGTAGATCCTAGCTCCCACTGATTTAATGTAGACTTTGACATCCATAAGGAATGCAAAATGGATCTCTCCAAGTATCCTCAATATAGAGGTAATGGATCACAGTAGCACTGCTTGATCTCATTGCATTTTGCTTTGTGACTATTTCAGCTGAGACCCTAAATTCTTGGTTCATCTCCCTAACTTTTCTAAGGCAAAAAAAAATTTGCGTTTGAAAGGAAAAACACAGGTGTTGTCTGCATTAGCACAACAGGTGGCTAGGACATTTTGTAAAGTAGAATTAAAAATTACACCACTTTCTCTAGAACCATTTAATGGATCTAACTTAATTACTAAAAAAAAAAAAAAAAAACCAAAAAAACTGTGGCTAAATGAGAAACAAACTAATCTGCTTTAAANTCTTAATTACTAAAAAAAAAAAAAAAAAAACCAAAAAAACTGTGGCTATATGAGGAAACAACTCATCTGCTTTAATAAGTGGACTATTAAAGTGAAGATTATTATTACTCATTTATTAGTTCTGCATGCTGTATGCAACACAATGAGTGTGACCGTGCTGTGTCCTGTCAGCAGTTTTGGCAGAGATCTTGTGCTACAGATACCATTTGATTGAGCACCACAGTTTTTATTATAATCAAGCTGTGATTGAGAATATCCTTTGAAATTGAATTTACGTTCCAATCATCTTGAGATTCTGAGTGTTACCTAGAACCAGAACTACTTACTTAAGTTTAGGAACATAGTACCAGACTTAGTCTTCTCGTCAGAGTCTGTTTAAGCAGCATGTGACTGGAAATTTTATTGAAATTGGCAGTCCAAAGAAAGCTTTCATGGGTATCCATGAATAAGCAGTACTAGAAGAGCTGACTGATTCATTTTACCCTTGATTTAAGATGATCATACTGGCACCTACGTTGTATACCCTTGTTTAAAACTATACAGAGAGAGGGAACAAAACACAGTATAACTAAGCCAAGAATATCTGCAAAAGAAAGAAAACAGTTCTGGAGAAAGATATTTACTGGTAACATCTTTGCACAACATTTCTTCAAACTTTCATTTTCATGGAAAGCATCCTTATTTAAGTAAAGGCACTACAGTGACACATTCAACATGAATTTGTCTGTGGAGAGACAGATTCTAATGCAAAAACTTAATTCTATACTACCTAATAGGCAATTTACTGAGAGCAAGAGTGGTACAGTGATACAGTTTTCAAAAAGTTAGAAATAACTATTTTTATAGTAGTGGCAGGATTATTAAATTTCACCATTTTCTGGGAAAGTTTTGGGAAGTATTTCAACTGGTCCGTTTTGTTGGCTAGATACTACGATAATGAGCACTCTATTTATTCCTTACTCAGCCCATAAATTAATTAGATCAGGAGTTGATTTCCACATGTAAATATGTGAAAGGTCCACTTTTATGTCTCAAACCCTTATTTTTATGCCATTTTTTTATTTAGTCCATGATACACCAACTTCTAAACTCTTCAGGGGCTACAACTGCCCAACACATGTAGTTCACATAAGTCACTTTTCAGCTGGGGCTCTGCACATCACCTCTGTCTTCTCATCTGAACTCACTGCCTATTGCTTTTTCCCACAGCTTTTTCCCACGGTCAGAGTTTTCCTGTATGAGGTGAATTGACTTGACTCGGCATATTCCTCACCCTGCCCTTATCGCTTCACCATTTCCTTCTTACTGCTTAGGCATTAACTTAAAGCACTAGCTTCCGTTTTGCCCACAGGAACATTTTGCCCACAGAAACTAGGTTAAGTGGACCAACCCAGGGTACTTCTATCTTGTACAATTGCTGTGTTGATTTTTGAATGAGCTGAATTGCCCAGAGTAATTAACCTGAAAGGAGCCTCACGTTAGTGCTGCTGGAATGTCTATATAGAAAAAATCATCCCACATTGATAAATGCCTCACTGTGATTTATATGACATTTCATGCTTTCATTTTTATAAGCCCCTATAAGGTACTAGGAAGTGGCAATGAGGTCTCCTTGAAGCTTTGTCTTTTCCAAGTTGAACCCCAGGTTTCTAGAAAGTCTAGAAAGACTGCCTGTCTTTCTAGTAGATCTCCATCCTTCTCAACATCTTTGTGACCCTCCTGTGGACTGGTTCTAATAGGCTTATGTCCTTTCTGTGCTGAGGACCCCAGAACTGGATGCAGCACTTCAGGTGAGGTCTCACAAGGGCAGAGTAGAGGGGCAGAATGCTCTCTCTCACCCTGCTGGCCACACTGCTTTTGCTGTAGCCCAGGATGTGATTGGACTTCTGGGCTGCAAGCACACACTGTTGGTTCATGAGCAGCCTTTCATCCATGAGAATTCCCAAGTCCTCCTCCACTGGGCCACTCCCATTAACTTCTTCTACCAGTCTGGACTCATGCTTGTTTCCTGACCCAGATGCGGCACCTTGCACTTGGACTTGTTGGACTTCATAAGGTCTTCATGGGCCCACTTCTAAAGCTGGGTCCAGGTCCCTCTGGATGATATTCCTTCCTTCTGTTGTGTCAACCGCACAACACAGCTTCTTGTCATCTGCAAACCTGCTGAGGCTGCACTCAATCTCACTGTCTGTGCCATTCATGAAGGTACTGAAGTGGAATGGTCCCAAGACAAAGCCTAGAGGGACATCACCCAACACTGGCCTCCACCTGGACATAGAGCCATTGACCACAACTCTCTGTCTGCATCCATACAGCCAATTCTTTATCCACTGAATAGTCCATCCATCAAATCCATGTCTCTCCAATCTGGAGACAAGGATGTCATGTGGAACTGCATTGAAGGCCTAACAGAAATTTAGATAGATATCTCTCTTTGTCAGCTGTTGCCATCATTCCATTATAGAAGGCCACCAGATTGGCCAGGCACAACTTGCCCTTAGCAAAGCTGTGGTAGCTGCCTTGGATCACTTCCTTGTCTTTTATGTGCCTCAGCACATCTTCTAGGAGGACCTACTCCATGATCTTCCAAAGCACAGAGGTGAGGCACACTGATCCTTAGTTTCATGGATCTTCCCTTCTCCCCTTTTAAAGAAGGGACCGATGTTTCCCTTTTTCCAGTCACTGACGGCTTCACCTGCCTGCCATGACTTTTAAAATATGATGGACAGTGGTTTGACAGCAATGTCAGCAAGTTCACTCAGGACCGCAGGAAGCCCATCATCAGGTTCCATAGATTCCATCAGTGGTCCTGAACCTGCTCTTCACTTATAGTGGGAGGGATTCATTTGGGCCACACCCACCCAGAGGATCAGGCAAGCCTGACTGCCAGTGAAGACTGAGGCAAAGAACTCACTGAGTATTTCAGGCTTCTCCATACCAGTCACCACCAGTTCACCCTTCTTGCTTATCTGGGAGGGAACAGTCTCCTTGGCCTTTCTTTTCTGATGTATGCGTGTAGCAGCCCGAAGCCTGCTGCTTGCTGCTTGTGAGAAAATCCTTCTCCCCCATGGGAGAGAAGGATTGTTATTGTTATTGTACAATATGTTTTGGAATAGGGCGGTGTAGAACCCAGCCAATCATATACCTGGGCTCCTATTATAAAAAAGGACAATACAATAAACGAGGCTGTTGTTGGCTGGCTCTCGACCCTTGCGAACCAAGGCGTGTGCTGTCTTATTATTACGGATCGCTGCAATCGCTGCCATATATGTGCTTATAGAATATAAGCACACATATATGTGCTTAAGCCTTGTTATTCTTCAGGTCATTTGCGAAGCCACGTTCCAGCCTTGCTTTATGTTTCCTGACTCCATCCCTACACATTTGAACCTGTTCTCTCCCCAGGTCACCTGTTCCTGTTTTCATTGTCTGTGCATTTTCTTCTCACTCCTCAGTTGGAGGAGCAAATCCTTGCTTAGTCATGCTGGTTTCTAGCCTGCCTTGCTCAGCTTCCTACACACAGGGATAGAGAGCTCTTGTGCTCTAAGAATAGTGGCTTTAAAGAGCTGACAGCTCTAGTCAGCCAGTCTGTCCCTAACAGTGCAATGAATGTTTTATAACTAGTACTCCAATTTTTTTTCCTAGAAAGTGGTCTGAAGAAATTTTTTAGTTGTTTTAGTGGGTTAAAACCTTAATATGTGCTTAAGAGGACCTTAAAAATACAAGCTTACTTAAAGTGGACTGTAAGCACATTGAACAGATTTGAAAGAGAATGATGCATTCTCCAACCATTAATCAGCTTATCCTTCTGTAGCCTTTAGGAGAAAAAAAAAAGGATCAGAATAATCCATTATGTCAAACTATTAAATTCCCTTTCCCTAAAAAGGTTTCTATGATCTCTCATGCCAGATTATGACTTTATTTGCACTGATATCTCTCTGAAGATCTTCATTTGTGTTAAGAGATTTACTTTGGATTTACACCACTTGAAATTAAAAAACTGTTTACAAATGGATGGGATGAGTCACATATTTTTCTTGGTATCAGGATATAATTTAATCTGTTCAGCTGTAAGATTTTAGGTTTATTTTGAAGATAGGTTTTGGATTGAAGTGTACTTGCAGTTACTTCCATTGAAATGTTGCCCTTCTGTGGATTTTTTCCACTGCAAATAATCAAATCTTTAAAATAACTTTGAAGACCATGTTTGAAACAGGCCATTCTTCTGTCTCTAAACTTTGTGGAAAAATTTAAAAATTATCTGTTGTTATTTTTGTTGTTTTTTTATAGTTGAGATGGACTGCAAATTATGTTACTGAGTAAAATGTTTAAATGACTGATTCAAGTATTTTCAAAATGCAGTTTTAAAAAGACTAATGTTCAATAGAGCTATTTTTTAATATGAAAAACTGGCACACATTATTTATCATGTTTATTATGTCAATTGGATACTTTATATTACAGGATACAGGAATACTCACAGACATTGGTGACAGTACAGAGCACTTTCACATCCTTGTCACCTCCCATTCAAATGATTTCTGCAGCAGAAACATGAGGGAAAGAAGGGAGAACACCAGAGACTACCTTTTTCTGATTGTTGCTCTGCACAATATTGACAGCTGGGTTTCTGTCCTTCCTGTGGCAATAATCAACCTTTTGAAAGCCAATTATTCACAGGAATAATTGTCTTAGGATTGTTTTAAAACCAGAAATGGGTGGGGGGTGGAAGGAAGGTGTTCAGATATGCAAAGCACTTTGTGCAACTTTCCCTGGAACAATCAGTCACTCAGTGAAACAGTCTGTAACATGGAACGGCATTTTGTCTTGAATGAATTTAAAGAGTGGAAAATATAAGTTGCTTAAGACCACTGCTGAGTTAAATATTCTTAAAAGCAGAAATCTGCATCTGCTAATGAAGATGTATGAGTGCTCTGGCAAGATATAACCACTGGCAAAGCTACGTGGCCAGCTGCAGAGAGCCCTACATACTGCTCTTGCATTTCCCTGGCCAGAAGCAAGCCAGCTGCAGTACGGAAGCCATGCAGCCTTCTTGCAGGCAGCATATTAAATCAAAAGCAGTACTTTGCTAACATGACTGTACAGCCTCTGGACCAGAGGTTTATTTTTTATTGTTGGTAGGTTTGGGCTTTTTACACTTGATTTTTTGAGTGCAGAGGCAGCTAAACTTGACTCTGCCTGGACATGCCCCTGTAGCATGGCTGAAATTAGACAGAAGTCCTGTGGGAAAAAAGGATATGATCATTTAACTTGAGCCTTTACTATAATCACATGGATAAAAACCTGAATTAATGTTGTACAAGCAACATTAATATTGGCATTCTCCAATTTTTTTAAAGAATGGTGTTGCAATTTCAATAAAGTTCTTTTGTATGTATAATCTCACACACATATATAATTGAGTGGTTTTTTATCTCTTTAATTGTGTAATGCTTTACAAATTCGTATTCAGTCTTTGGCTTTGCTATGAATTTGAAGCAGTGGTCCAAAGAATGTCATTAATTATATGTTATGGAAAAAAAACCCCTTACTTCCATCTGTCAGCTTTAAATGAGACGCCTGACAATATCAGTGATTGTCTTTGATTCTTGAGTGTGGAGAAAAAATTAAAAAGGAAGGCCTGCTTTCACAACTGACAGCTAGTCATTAATTTGTAGAATTGTAACATTCTGATTCCTTCCTAAGAAAATATAATTTTTTCTTACTTCTTCCAGTAACTATCATTATCTGTCCAAACTCTGCTGTGTCAGTTACTGTTACAAGATAATGGCATGGCTGAAACTGTACTTGGTACTGTAAATGATGTCATACTATTGTTATATATTATATATTGATAATACTTGCATTATTATTTTTTACTTATTTTAATGCAGACAGATTGTTCACTTTTAGAACACATAATAAAAAAGGCTGCAAGCAGGTTTTTCTAGATGTTTCAAAACAATTTTATAAGCAGTAATGATTTTTAGAGTCCCATTAATGCCCATCAGTACTTCAGATCATTCTCTTTGGTGTGCTTCTTTTCAAACTGGCAACATGAAACTTCAAATTATATTCAAATTCAAGAATTTCAAATCTTGTTTTTTAAATCCTTGCAGAAATCCTTGTAAGCTTCTCCATGCTATGCAGTGGAACAGATTATGGGTCCTTTGCCAGTAGGTCTATTCTTTTGCATTTCTATTTTGCACTGTTATTAAATGTGTAAGGCATCAGTCACAGCACACAACTTCATAATATTTATTTTGGATTAAAAAAAGGAGTTGGACACAATGATCCTCATGGGTCCCTTCTAATTCATCTTGTTCTGTGATTCTGTGAAACATTCCCAAAAGGGTCCTGAAAAGTTATTCTTTACAAAAGGTATCATATGAAAAAAAAGCACAGAAATATCTATCAAGACTGTAAAATAAACACAAAGGTGGAAAACACAGGAACAGAATGAAGGCAAAATGCTGCATAACAATGGTAGGCATGCAAAATACAGTGGAGTCCTGCAGAGCTTTTAAAACCATTGTAAGAAGTGTAAGGCTGAGGGTATAACTGAAATATTAAAATGAGGTGAATAATAGACAAGAAAGATTAATTCAATACATTAAGCACTTGACAGTACTAGCCACCTTTGTATAGCACTGCATGTTTATTAAAGATGGAAATTATAGTTAAAAGGAACGCAGTTTTACCTTTCATTATTTGATCATTTCTAATGTAACAGTCTCCATTATTGTCCAGCCTTTCTATGTCTTTATTTTTGTTGCTGCACAGCCCCATTATCAGTGTCAAATTTGAGCAGCAGAGAGAGGTGGAAGGAGGAGCTGGGCTTGTAACCTTGCATTAGCATCATAAGGATCATCCAACTTAATATTTACCTTTTAAAATGTCCAAAAGCATTATTCTAATTTTTTTTAATAGACACAATATGTTCAATATAGTCTTCTAAATACCAATGCACTGCACGTGGAAATTTTCACTTAAATTGTCTGATTTCTGAAAGAAATGTGGTATATCTTACGCTTTGTCTAATTGAATCCAGCATTTTTGTTATTAGTAATTTCGACTGATTGCTTTTACAGCACCATAAGTTTGCTTAATGTGTATCATAAATACACAAAGAACATAACAGGAACAGCACAGAATCCAGTCCTAGCATAGAAAATCCTGTGGGTTAACCCATGAAGCTGTGAAGAAAAATACTGAAAAATATCTCTGTGCTCTAAACAAAGTAAAACTGTCTTCTGTGCTGTAAGGAGTGTCAAGCTGGCCCCTATTGACCTGTCAAAATGTGTTTGTTTCAGCAAGAAAATATACTACTTGAAAGGTCAGGTCACTGAAAATTCAGCACAAGAACCAGTAACGAGTGAACCTAAACAGTCATCAGATCCCAGCAAGTTGTCAGGGGAAAGGTTATCAGTCAAAGCACAGGAGTACACCACTGGTTTAGAGTGCAACTCTAACAAATGACTTTTCCATTCTAAATGTTTTCTTAATTGTGTGGCAATAATTACTCAAGGGGATGTTAAGACTGGAAAATATGACAACAGCAATTGAAATGTACAACAAAGAATGAGAGACGGGCATGATAAACTTTTTCAAAGAGACATTCTTTCCTTCCTTACTAGCAAAGCAGAGCAAAGATTCATGTTTAACTCCTTAAAGGAATACAGATTTGGCAAGGGAAGTAGCTGTAAATAAACTAAGTCTGACATTTGGTGGGCATGTTCTAATGCATTTCAGTGATTATATGTTTCCTTCTATGATATCCTTCATTTGCTCAATGCAGAACTAAGATCCAGCTTACCTAAGTTCAGACACTTGAATTGCCTGTGTGGTGGGAGTGAAATTTCTATATGCTTCCTGGAGTCAGTGGAGAATGAGGGGTTCTGCACGGCACATCTCCCAGTACAGCACCATAAATGCCTCAGTATATGGCTCTCTCTCTCTCTCTAAGGTTTCTAAGGAGACTGAAGTCCTAATTTAGGCCTCTGTGTTAGGTAGGACAAATCTTGCCACCTAATTTTGGTGCCTGAGTTGAAAGTTAAATATTTCAAGTAGCCTTAGTTTATATGAGCATTTTGCACTAAAGACACTTGTCTAAATCATGTAGGATATTTACCATTTTAGTGGCTAAAAATATTAGACTAAAAAGTAATGGAGACCCTGTATTAGAGGCAGGAAACTTAGTCAAAAAGACTGAACAACTCAGTAGAACGTCTTTCCTCTTATAAGGATTTCAGTTCTTTGCTAGTGTCAGTCGAAACTGTAGATCAGATAGAGAAATTTTAAATAATGAAATTTTGACTCTCTCACCTTGTTCTTTAAGGACATCATTAGCCTTTAAGCTGTGGAGGGCAGAACAGAAATTCTGCAATCTCAGCTTTTTTACAGTTCAGGTAACTTTACATTTTCTGTTTTGAATGGAGTGTTTTAATCATAGTGCAAGGGCTATGCCCATAATTCTTCCCATTAAATTCTACTACTAAATAAAAGATACAGTTGTTGCTAATAGGAATGAAAAGCAGCTACTATGAAAAGCAATTACTTCATCAGTGGTAATGTAAAAATAATTCTATCTTCAGTATTTATCTAAACATTGTTGAAGCATATTACTGATCATCTTTATTGAAAACTCCTTGAATTATAATTCTGATTTATATTTATACAAATGTAAAAAGAACTAGAGTTCCAGCTATCTACCATGCACAGTGTTGTTAGGACTGTGTATATCTGTGGAACTGAGCTGTGTTAGTTGGCACTTGAAAGCTCACTGTGAACTTATGTGAACTGTAAGTTTTTTTCCTCATTTCAGGTGGGACAACTTCTTCAGTAATTGCATTAACAGCTCTGTTGTGTCTGACACTGGCTGGAACAAACTATATTAAAACTTTCTGAAATAATAAAATGCTTAGTTTTTGAATCCTTGGTTAATGGAATAGATAACAAAAAAATTTCCTACTTAAGATTTCTGAGCAAAAGGAAGGCTTAAAATATAGTTCTGGTAAAAACTCTCAGCCTTCTTTTATTTTGGTGGTTTATTTTTGAGCAATCATTGCGGTTTTAGATATGTGGATGACCAAATTCTGCTTCTCTTCTAGGTAAAATAAGTAATTTATTGCACTTTTTTCAATAAACTACTGAGAACTAAAGTGAAAACCACCTAATTATTTCAGTGAAAAAATACCTGTGTAGTTGACATAGTTTGAGTTCATTCTTCTTAACAGTTGTGCAGATTTCTGAATTAGAGTATTTGAAATATTTAAAGCTGTTTTATGTGTTGTCCCTTGAACAAAATCTCGATGCCTGTAGTATTTCCTTTTTAAGAATATGTAACCACTGATTCCAAAAATCTGGGTACTCTTCCAGCTATGTAGGACTTTGAAAATGAGGAAGTCTTAATTCCCAAGGAGAATAAAGGATTAAGTGAATGACCATTGCAAACTATCATTGTATGCTAACCCTGCAGTATAAAATTAGATATAGAGCTATCTCTGTAAAAGGACATGGGCATTACAATATCTCCCTGCACTTTTAGGTACAGGATATTCCTGCAGAAACTCCAGCCTGGCTACTGACTGAACCACAAGAGCAGTTGCATTCTGCAGGCACTCATGTTTCTACCACTGCTTGTCTAGAGTACTTAGGTTCATTAAGTAGCCTCAGATATCATAGCATGAACTGGTTCCATGCTTTAATAATTCATTATCTGATAGACTTACCCCATCATACTCAGGCACTTTTTCCTTTGCACAGCACATCACTCATAATGCAAAGCAGAAGATATCTAAATTACCCACAGACACAAGATGCCTTGTTCACCTATGGGATTTAAGTGGCCCATATAATTAATACTTAGTGATTAAGCATCATTTGTCAATAATGAATACAGACACATAGAATTCAGATATGATTTCAGAGCTTTACACGGAATATTGCACAGAGCAGGGTCTAGAAACTAGCTTTTGCTTTTTGCTTAGTTAACCTCCAGACCCACAGGAGTTTGCCTTTATTCTTACATGTGATGGAAACTTTGTTGTCTCATTCAAAATAGAATACTATCCAAATAAGGCATGCACTCCATGACACTGCATATTTTAATGTTTGGACTGTCTCCTAAGGTAAAAAATGCTTGAATCCCTGCAAGAAATATTTGAACTGACTCTCCCCCAAGGGAAGGTATGATGATTAGCAAGCAGGTGGCTGAAAGTAGGAGTATTTTCTACAGTTTAAGCCATTCCTTGAGAGAACAGACAGAAGAAGATGTAGGGCTATCAATCCTGGCTAGGGTGGGACATAATCCTTCAGAAAGCCATATGGACAGACAAACCTAAAGTTTTATTGCTGTGCTTAGTATTGGCTATTGGACAACTATGGTAACCCATGACTTGTTCTGTTGCTGTCTCAGATACCACACTCAGAAAATTAGCACCTTCTGTTTCTTGTAGGGGCAGCATACTGTATGCTGTGGGAGCTAGTGGGGTGCAGAAACCATGACTGACCAAGGGGTGCTGCACTCCTTTCCCTGTGGACACTCCTGACTTTTTGCAACTTTTTCCAGCATTTACTCCAGATTTACTCTGCTTAGAAAGAAAGACTGTGGATGTGTGAGAAGATACAACTGTCTCCTGAAAATAACAACATGCAGCAGCAAGTCCCCCACCCAACCCCTAGCAGCTGCTTCTTCCTTTAACCATCTCCAAATAACATTTCTTGCAAAAGGCCTTTCCTGAGTTCACAAATATCTTATACTCCTGTCACTTCTTATGGGCAAAGGGGACAGAGTTCTCTCCACAATGCTCTCTGACCCTGGCATAGCTTCCTGAACTGTGTCATGATTGGGATACGCCTGAGGCTTTCTCTTTTGCCTCCTGAATAGTACCAGTCTTTGTTGCCCTACTGGCCTGTGCTTGAATGAATCTTTTGGGTGAATGACGTATTTCTTGACATTATGCGAGCTGGTTTCACAGAGAAGGATATTAAAATGACCTAGCCTTATTCACATGATAGTCACTGATAACCCCCCTGTATTTACTAAATTATATCCACTATGATGCATGACAGGCCACGTTTATTACAAGCAATATGTTGGCTTTTAGAAAATGCTTTCTCTTTTCAAACAGCAGTGCTTTACAAGGAAATACACAACTCTCTGCTTTTGCGGTTCCAACAGCCAAAACCAGATAGAGAATGAAAGCAAAAGGTAATGAACACAGAACAGGTATCATGGGAAAGGTCTAGTTAGAAAGAAGCAGTAATAAATTTTATTTATGTATCTTAATGTTTGAAATCAAATTACTGTGCATCCTATATCGTCACACACAAAAAAATCCAACCTTCTTTCGAAAAGTAATACTTTGCATCATGGACAGCACACTCTAGGTTGCTAAACTGGCATATGTGAGAGATTGGAGAAAATGCTTACTGGCTCAAAATAACTGAAGTGTGTGTTGGGGAGTGGGCAGGCCAAATTCTGTGGAAAGTGGGACGTGCATTGCTCCACATCCCACCCCCTGGAGCCTCTAGTCCAGCCCAGACTGGTTATCAGTCACTGGCATAACTGGCTCACTTGAAGCAATGCCCCACATCCCATCTCTGGTACCACAATCTAGCCCGAGTGGTCAGATGACCAGATGGCCCACCTGGGGGGAAGGTGGCCACAGGACACCAGAGCAGATAAAACCTGTTGCCCTGAGAGGCACATGGTCACATCCCAATTGTCCTTGGATTTTATGGCAGCTGAGTCCATGCTAGGATCCAAGGCTGCAGCTGTATTTTGCTTTTCTCTCTTTCTTTGTCTCTCTTTCTCTTCTTTTCTACTCCTAATTTTCTTTTCTTGAAATATGGATAATTTAAAGTTGGATGGGTAGAGTTTGCAAAGTCAGTGCTCTGTGAAATGCTTGGTTTTAATTGAATGTTTGTTTTAATTTTTTCCAAATTCACGATTTTATAAAGTTTGCCAGGAAAGTTTGGTTTTTAACCTCCTAAGAACATTGTAGCATTTCTCCTGTGCACCCACCTCAGAGAAAAGTAGTACCTCAAGCCCCTTTTAAATAAACTCACTGAGTGGGGACTGGAGCTCAACAGCATGACACAGATATGACTGCAACTCCTTACTCAATACTCAATCAAAAAATTATTATAATGTGAAAGACATAGAAGTTGTATATTTTCCTATTTTACAAAAAGGGTTTGTGGAAAAAGCCACAAACATTGCCAAATTTACACTACTATGGTTAAACAGGAGACTGGAAAAGCTTAGCTTCTACATAAAAACTCGGCCACGTGGCCTAAGCAAGTAATGTATAATTTACTCATGATTGTACCATAAATCCTAAAATGGGGAAAATGCACATAAACACATAGCACTAAGTTTAATGATGAGATAGATAGTTCCTTTGGACAAATCTATGACTAGAGAAGTACATTCATAGACAAGAAACAGAAAATTGTCAATAAGTGACGTGACCTTTCTCATGCATCAAAGGTAAGAAATGTAAAGTTTTCAGTATGAATGACATATGTGTGACTAGTTCCCTTACCTGCCCTTGAGAAATGCCAAAGTGACATTCTTGTGAGAGGGAGAAGATAAGAACATCCTAAGGTGAATTGTTCATATAATGAACTGAGGAACTAGGTCCAAATCATGATCTTAGTAATTACTGATAATTTATCTATAAAGTGCATACTATAACTCTAGCTGAATTGCATAATTATGTAACCATAAAGAGTAATATAATAAAATAGCACACACATATATTATGAAACTTAAAACAGAACTAACTCCTGATAAAGCTTTCCTAAGAATTTTCTTGCCACTTTCAGACAAAATGAACCAAAATACTACTGAACATTTGGTTATGTAAATATGGTAGGAAGAATTACTGAAGCTGTGTGACTCCTGGCAATGGTCATACACTAAAACTGTAATGCTTATTTTAGGATTAAATGAAAGGATCATCGTCACACTCATTGACATCCGCAGAAGTATAGAGTCATGAGCTCAGTTAGAAACCCATATGCAGGTCTGTTATTTCTTTATGACCCCTTGGTTTCAATTTACAATGGCAAATTATAAGGGACCTACCAGTGAAGCCCACTGGTGTAATCTGAACAATCTTCTAATTGTTTTAAATAATTACTTAATTGTGTGAATTTATTTAGGATGTCAGTTTCTTAAGAAACCAAATAAGTGGGTTAGTTCAATAAACCAGCACTGAAACGACAAGCAATTCCAACTGCTATCACCAGAGAGAGAAAGGCTTTGTGTAAATGATAGCAACAAAAATGACTTGCCGTCTGAAAACTGCAAAATCTAAATGGCTCGATCTGTTTAGCTTTTAAATACTATCAAACAAATCAAACTAATCAAACAGTGATTTGTTTTTAGAATTTAAATACTCTAGCTGCGAGAAACAATAGAATGGGAAAGATGTCTATCTTAAAAGAGTACTTGTGACTGGAAGTTAAAAAATGGTGAATTTGTGATGGAAACATTAACTGACTTTTGTTTTAACAGTGATCAGATATTTTCTGTCTCTTCCTGTCATCAAGTCAAAAGTGGATTCCTTTTTGAGCATTTGGAAATCAACAGTATCTTAAGCCTTAATTCCTAAGAATTAATACATGAGTCCTCCAAAGCAGATATCGCTAATGATGGTACATTTTGCTTGTGGGTCTTGCAGATATGGTAAGGATGGCTGACATTTTGCTTGTGGGTCTCACAGATGTTTTCTGACAGCAGGGCTGACAGCAGTATGGCTCCACTGAAAATTATGGAACAGAGTGATTTTTAACTAGGACTGATTCTTTTGACTGTTTTCACACTTTACTCCTCTTTTCCTGCTTAATCCATCCCTTTTTCCACCCTTTTCCTTACACCATGTTTTGGCTCAGTCTGTCCTTCAGCAATTTCATTTCTGTCACAACAATCTTGTTGAGCTTTCTTATCTCACTGCCCAAAATCTGTTCCACCTTTTTACTTTCTTCCTCCTCATCTCAGCTTTCTAGACCAGCTCATCCTAATGGTCCTCCCACATCCCAGCTCTTGATGGGATCCCAGCTTCTCCATCTATTAACCCACCAATTGTCCATGCAGTGTTTTCTAATTTTATGTGAACAAACCACTAGGTACTACTATTCCTATCTCCTCTTCTGATCAGCCAGTCACTCTCTCTCATTTTCCCTATTGTCTTACAAATCCAGATGCAGTCCTCAATCTCAACACTTTTTGTTACATATTTTTCTTCCTGTGAAAAAGATTTTCCAGTTCTCATAAGGATAGTACTACTTGCCAGGGCCTTGTGCTTTCTGATGTCAATTTGTGTACTTGGCCACCATGTTCTGTGTACACTCGGTAACTGTAGAGATAGAACAAATGCAGGCTTGTCACATGTGCAAGCCCCAAGGAGGCAGAATATGATGAATTCTTCTTTGACAATGGAACATGAACTTTCTGACCAGTATTGCCATCAGCCAGGGTATGTGAATATGCCTCATAAGCATGAAGATTTTTACTTTTAAAATTAGGGTTTCTAATAAATTTTGCAAATTCAAGGTCTTTTTACTGAACAAAACTGGGGAGACTAGGAAGAAGAACCACAGCTTAGAAAATTTTGAAGGTGAGAAATGAAGCTATATGTGCCTCTCCATTTCTCAGATCAGTGCAGATTATGGGTAAGCCTTTCCGGCAAAATGAAATTATGCCAGACACTAAAAGCTCCTAATGGGTCACTTGGATAGAGTCCGAATACAATGCGGTTCGATTGCATTCACTTTCATAGTCAGGACATATGAAGATGGCTACAAGGTTTTGACAGGTCTTTTAGTGCAAGGAGTATCCCCAGTTTTGGGGGAATCCATCCCTGGAAAGATGTGATCTCTGACCTCTCTTTTCCACCTTTAAATCAGGTGAATAGACAACAGACTGTCTCAATGCTGCAAAACTGTTTACAGCTAAACGCTAACATGACCATTTCTGAGATTTTTTTTTAATGTTTATTTTTGAAATCCATCCCTGTGTAGAAGTCATTTCCTTCTCTAACTTGGCACCATACCAAAACCACTTTCATCTCTGTTGATCCTTCTAAACTTCTTAACGACTCTGTCAGCTTCCTGTAATTGTTGCTTCAGTATAGGATTTCCTCCATCCCCTCCTACTAGCTCAGGCAATGTCCTTCTGGTGTATGTTTTAAAATACTTGGACATGCCACACAGACAAAAAGAAGAGACCAGCATATATCAAAGGCAGATAATCTGACAAGCCAATGGGAAAAACAGAGACCTGAACTATTCTTGCATTTGTTAGGCTTGCTCAGGATCTGTAAGCAATCTGTTGGCTTTAAATGGTTGCTTCATAATGACGTCTCAGGAAAAGGAAAAGGAAGCATGAGAACACTAACGAGTAACTAAAGATAAGGTAGTGATGTAAAGAATAAAGAGACTAGTCAGACTGTGGCAACTTGAATTGTCATTTAGTATGTAGGCAGTGACTCTCTATACTCACACCAGCTCCCACAGCAAAAACTGAGTATCATTTTCACTATACAGTGGAGGTAGCGTAAGACAAAAATCTTCAATAGTATGAAGTAGTCTTAGTTCCAATCACCCTGTCAGTAGCAAATTTGATTCAAAAGCTAGGCGTATTTGATTAAAGCCATAGAAAGTGTCTATAGAAGAAATTTTGCAGATCCGAGTTTACATTTTGATCTCACATTCTGTTCTCTTTCTTGAGGATTTCACAGGTTTGCAGAAATGCATTGTGTTTTGTATAAGAAACTGGTCCTCATGGGCATATAAATCACAAAAATATTTTATCATCCTGGAAAAGTGATGACTCTTCTAAACATCAGTATATCTGAAAAATATCTAAGAAAGTTACATTGCCTCAGCATAGAGCCCTTCCAAAGAGTTAGAGAAACTATTAGTTCGATGGGAAAGAGCTAGCAACCAGCAGAGTTAGCTTTCCTGTAATATGTGGTGTCTCACGATTCACAGTCCTATTCAATCCCTTTGTCCAAGATTCCTGACTACTTTGCATATGCTGACTATTCTCCTTTCGTGAGGATGACCAGTGTTCCTTGTAATGGGGGGAAAAAAACAGCCTGCCTTCCAGCAGGTCCACATCTCCCATCAATTAGCGAGTGGATTGTACTCACATGGAAATGAATTTGCTCCGTGTGCAAGTTCTTAAGCTTAATGATTTAATTTCCAAAACCTCTACTAAAATGCCATCTGCCTCTAAAGATGCCCAAAGTATGAAGCATTTAAACTTTCCTCAGTAACAGCCCTACACATAAAAGTGCTTCAATGAAAATGGTCTTGTTGACAATATGGACACAGTAGGCACCTGAGCTCTGCTGAGACTCACAGACTCCCTGTTCTTCAACTTATCCATCTGCATGGCCAAGTCATGTGTTTTTTTATTGAAGAACCCTCTCTGGTCAGGCCCTTCGCAAGCAGTTATGCTCCTTGCATCCCCATCCAATAACCACATGATTAGAAATCTCAGGAGAATTGCAGGAGAATTCAAAACCACTTTCTGCCTAAGGCGATGTAAATGTACAGGTTTGATCCGTAAGACCAGGGTTCCAGACACCTGGCCAGGATGTTCCAGAAAGCAGGACACTTCTGCAGTGTCCCTTGTTAAATCTCTCCTATCTCACAGTGAATAACTGAAGAAGAGGTAGAAAGTCCTCATGACTTTGAGATAGAAAGTCATGTATCCCATGAATCAAATAAACAATTGTCAACCACATCTATCCTTACTTAAGTACTTTCTTTCTGTCTTTTCTTCTACTATTGCTTTTCTTCTAAGTATTTAAGTGTCTCATTATGTAAATAAATTGTAATATCAGGGGAGTCAGGTCTCACCTAAATGCATTGAAACAGAAGGAAAAAAATGTCAGTTGTGTGAACTTGTCTAACTACAGAGTATGGCAAAAAGTTAAGTAGTTAAAAAGACAAACCAGTTCTTTTCACTTTTACATGTACATGATAAGAAATATGTGAAGCTGTTGAATGATAACTCCTGGATTCTCATCATAGAAAAGAAAAAGACTATGTAACCTGAGCTTTTTATCGTACACCATATTCTTATGATTTTAATTCTGAAAGAAAGACACAGTGTTTTATGCTCTGGTGATCCTCCATTGACCACCCAAATACAAAGTTTTTAAAGAAGGAAAGACCATGTTTAAGAGTCTAAATGATGAAACAGACTGTTACATAGTGCATTTTACTTGAAAGTGCATACATGAAATCTGCCTGGAGGATGAGAAATTCAGGTGTGAAATGGGTGCGGCTACAGTTGCAAATTTAATAAGACATGAATTTGTTTTTTCCTTCAGTGTGTAGTATTGACATGCCTGTGGCTGCAGGCACATAAGAGTATGAATGTAATTGAGGTGCTGGCAGCAGAAAAAAATGTAGTATATTAAATATTTCTTTGTAATTAATACATTTTTGATTATACCTTTTTAAAAAATGTATTGGTGAATCTCAGGTTTCTGGAAAAGAGAATAAATGTCTTATTTCATTGTATTTTGTTCCATTACAAATACTGTCCAGGCCATCAGGAAACTCTGGACCTTAGCAGCATGGTAAATACTGTGACACACTCTGTCAAATACAGTTTACTTTGTCTCTTATGACTAGGAAAGAAATTCTGTTCTCAGCACAGTGCTTAGTTTACTTGGTCTGTTTTTAAAAATCCATGGTATTCTTAAGTGCCTCACTGGGTATGACCCACTATCATGAATTTTGTTGAGTAGGTCAGCTGGAATTGTAGACAACGGTCTTTGATCCAGACCATGACAAAACCTTTTACCTGTACTAGAACCAAATGTCCAAGTGCTTTGCATGGAGAGATTTAAGGCTAGGTGAATTAAATGATGGAAATATCTTGAGATGAAATCTGAATTTTCTACTCTGCTGTCAGCTGATATAGGAGATGGAAATATACTGTCATATTGAGAAATTACAACTGTGTTGAAAGGGCAGGGTACTTAAGTTTCCTTCTTTACACTCAGGTATTTCCTGTTGTATTTCTGTGAATTATTATCATCTGAACTAAAATTGCCATCCCTGAATTGTCTAGATAAAACCAAATAATATATCCAGCCTCAGCCATTAGCTATCTATTTGGTGAACCTTTCCTTAAATCTCTGATCTTCCTGTTTGCATTTTTACTCTATCATTGGTCAAGCTCAGGAACCTGCAGTTTCTGCAAGCACCCTTTTTACCATGCAAAAGGATCTGTCTTCCTATCATTCAAAAAATAATCAAAAATTCTATACAAAATGGAATTAAAAAATATACTAGGTTGAACATAAAGTATTGGTGAAAGACACCCTATAAGGTTCAGGGACAGAACTCTCATTAGTGGGTCAGAAGAGCAGGGTTGGAATTTCTGTTCATGCACGTGAATATAGAGAGAAATGTTTTCAGCAGTGTGCTGGGGACAGGCTAAACCTTGCATCACGGTATGAATTTTAAAAGATGAAAAAATTTCTGTTCTTCCTTTGCCTTGGTGAGGGTGAATACAGGAGTCTTTCATGCTTTTGCCACCAACTCATTTAAGTTAACACCTTGTCAAGTACATTAATTTCTTTGATCCTCATCACACTGGAAAGGGAGTGAGGCTGCATGACCCACAGCTGCTGGTTCTACAGCAGAGAGGAGGTCAAAAAATCAGGTATTGTAATGAGGAGAGCCTCTCTACAAAATCAGCCCTGTAGAGAATCCAAATATTGGACTGCAACTTAACTTCATACTTCAAGGATCTTAAAGCAGAGAACAGGTTATCTTGCTGCTGTGCCTTTTGGTTTTTATTCCTGCTGTATACATGAGCTTTATAGTATTTACTGAAGGCAATGTTCAGCTTCAAGTCTTTTAGGCATGGGAACATCAAAGATGTATTGGGACCAATACAGGTAACTGCTGCAACTGTAAAATCAGGTAAGCATACCAAAGGTAAGCACTGTGTACAATGCTGCCTTGGACACTTATATACCTTAAGCATGTGAGGTTAATAAAAAGTCCTCCAAAAAGTAATTTTAAAAAAGCAAATAAGGTCTAGTTATCCTCCAAAAAGAGGAAATTCACAACCTTCTGGCACAGTCCATTTACCTTTCCTTTCACTCCCTTTGTGGTTGAGTACCTTCACAGATCATCTGAGGAAATGAGCTTTAAGAGCACTTCTCTGTTATCATCTGTACATGATGGCACAAGGATCATTAACTTTTGTCACAACCAGGACACATGAACTCAGCAAACCACTTTTCCTCTACTTACAGACTCATATATTCCTTGGATGCCCAGATTTCTAGATTCTGGTGGCTTGTTATTTGTAAGAAACTATTGACTTGAGGAGGGATGAGAAAGAGACAAAATAAACTGAAAGTTCAAGCAATGGGAAGATCTTGGTGGTATCTCAGAAAGTTTAATGACATTAGAACAGATCCCATGATTCTTATTCAGCGAATGAAATCCCCACCTTCCTGCCACTTCAGCATGATCCCTACATAACAACAAAAAGTTGTTATATAGAACAAAAATTCCTCAGGTAAGGGGTGATGTTATAAGGACAAGAGGGTAATGGTTACTATGAAAGAAATAGGTGTTGCCCTGAGTTTTGCAGTTCTTCGATATTTTCATTTTTCTGTAACAGTTTCTCACGCACTTTCTGTAAACATAGCCATGTTTTTCTAACTGTGTTCTATTGTTTGCATTCCTTTCTCCTGGGAGGAGATGTTTGATGGATTTTTCCTTTGACTAGTGTGATTGAGGGGTGGCAATTTCTCCCTCCAATCCACAGTGGTTTCTAGGAAGACATACAAATAAAGTTGGGGGTCTCTTGGCCCCCTTTCTTGGCTTCTCTCTCTGACAGGTGTCTGTGTGCTTCTTTCGTGTCCAAGTGTGACATTTGGTGGCCCGTAGGGGGAAGCGCAGGCTCGAGTCAAGTAGGGAAGAATTCCCTAGGGCATTCCCTAGGGCAGTAGGGTTTGTTCCCTTGATCAGCTAGGTCTTTAAAAAATGGTGATTATTATGGATTCTTCAAGCGATACCTTGGCGTTGGAGGTGTTAGAGATAGCATTGGAGAGAAAGGGAGTCTCAGTTTCCAGAATGGAGTCGGAAAAGGTCAATTTTTGGGGGAAAGCACGGTGTTTCTTCCAGGACGCTGAAGATGTTTTTTCTAAGATCGCTTGGGCTGAGTTGGGAGATTTGATTTTGGATTTGTTAGCTGTCAGCTTTAGTGTTGATTTGGCTAAGTTGTTGGTCTCCTGGAGATGCCTGAACTTTGTTATTCAAGGCCCAGAGTGTTTGTATTTGACACAGCTGGGGGGCCGGTGTTTCCCCAGGACCTAAGATCTCGGGCTGGCAGGTCCCCCTTGGCTGCCTTGTGGACGCTTCCGCCGTACAAGGTCACAGTTTGCCCCCAGGACAGGACCCTGCGCGGTTCTGGGGGGATGTGAAAGCTAAAGTTGAGGAGGTAGGTGATCATGGTCTGGCACGCCACACGGTGGCTTGTAGAGATAGACCCCTCAGCCCTGCTGCGGCTGAAGTTCCTGTGGACACCATGGGACGGGACGCACCAGATGCTGCAGTTTCACCCGACGGTCTCCAGGCTTTCCCTGTTTTTCTAGGTGACAATCAAATCACCCATCAGGCTTTGTTGTGAAAAGCTCTGATGGACCTCCGGGAGAAGGTTGGCAGATATGGTCTGGGGTCTTGTGAGGTTATACAGCTGCTCAGAGTTTTTAATGCTACATTACTAGTACCTTATGATATCCGGGCTCTAGCTCGGGTTCTCTTTCAGCCTGTGGAATATGACATCTTTGAATCGAAATGGCATCAGTTAGCAACTAAGACACTAGAGCAGAATGTTGTGTTGAACCAGCAGGATCCCAGACGTGGAATTGGGATCGACATGCTGCTAGGTACAGGCAATTGTGCTGACCCTCGCAGGCAGGCTGCACTAGGCGGTATTGTGATTGATCAGTGCTAAGAGGTAGGCATGGCAGCATTGATTCAAACCATTGAGATGGCTGCTCCTGCAGAGGGGTTTGCAGATGTTGCACGTAGGGATGG
>VZRZ01003213.1:561043-650372 GCA_013398175.1 Climacteris rufus | reverse complement strand
GTTCCTGCAGTTGTGGGGTGTGTCACACAAGTTTGGTATCCCTCACTCTCTGACTGGTCAAGCTATTGTAGAACGCGCTCATGGTACTCTAAAGTGGGTTCTTCAAAAACAAAAACAGGGAATGCAGGGTGAAACCCCGCACAGTCGGTTGGCAAAAGTTTTGTATACCCTCAATCACCTTACGGTACCGCAGAATTCTAATAATCCTGTCATTTTGAACCATCACCTCTCGTTACAGGCTTCGGACGAGGCACAGCAGCCTCGAGCGAAGGTTCGGGTGCGGAATTTAGTCACCAAACAATGGGAAGGTCCCTACGACCTTATCACTTCGGGGCGCGGGTACGCTTGTGTATCCACAGATGCTGGGGTACGTTGGGTACCTGCAAAGTGTGTTCGTCCTGACCTGTGACCGCAGAGGCAAAATCCAGCCGACAGACAAGGTGGAGACCGTGACCAAAGTGAAAGTTATCAAGTGAATGGAACATCGAGCGATGACTCAGATGCAGATGATGTGGGTGATCGCTCCAATGGTCCTTCCACAAGCAGAGATTGAACATTGCTCATTTTCTTTTTTCTTTTCTTTTTTAATGGAAAAAGGGTGAGATGTTGCCCTGAGTTTTGCAGTTCTTCGATGTTTTCATTTTTCTGTAACAGTTTCTCACGCACTTTCTGTAAACATAGCCATGTTTTTCTAACTGTGTTCTATTATTTACATTCCTTTCTCCTGGGAGGAGATGTTTGATGGATTTTTCCTTTGACTAGTGTGATTGAGGGGTGGCAATTTCTCCCTCCAATCCACAGTGGTTTCTAGAAAGGCATATAAATAAAGTCGGAGGTCTCTTGGCTCCCTTTCTTGGCTTCTCTCTCTGACAGGTGTCTGTGTGCTTCTTTCGTGTCCAAGTGCAACAAATAGGTACTAAAAAAATTTTTGCAGATCACAGAGGGTGGAAATTCCCGAATGAGAAGAGCTAAAACAGAGTAAATGATTAAACCATTGCAAAGTGCCCTTGGCCATCCTTTATAGAATATCTGACATGAACAGGTATCCTCAGTCCTCTCTTATTCTTGTCATTTTGCTATCTGACAAACAGAATTCATCTTTTTTAATTAGGCATGTTTCAGCCTAGTGTGGAGGCCAGAGTAAGTAACACAGCTGATAGCAAAGACACTAATCTCCTGCCTAAACTGGGTGTGTCTCAAATTTTGTTGCTAAACTTGCAGTTGCAGGTTTAGCAGTTGCTTGAAGGTCACGACTGCAGGTTCTTCAAGGCAAGACTGGCTTTTTATATGTATTTATGCAGTACATGTACTTATGACATAATGAGTCTCAATCTCTTTTGGCACCTCTAACTGCCTTTATAATATAAATCTTAATTTTAATAATAAGTTTTTGGGACAGGATCCAAGGGATTTAACTGTGTGTGGGGATTTCTGTATATGCCCAGTGTACTGGTCCCCAATTCTAATTGTGACCTTTAAGCTCAATCATAGTGAGATGCAGTTAAAAGTCAGAATAACAAGGCCATGGATAATAATAGCCATGTGAGGACACAGCCCTGTATGGTAGAGAACATACAAGAGAGCTGCATGGTTTTTCTTAGATCTGTGTTATGATAATGTAGCCTGGGTGCCGAGAGCTATGATTTCTGCTCACATACCCTGAGTTTCAGCCAAGTCAGAGTTCTAGGGAAAATTAACTCTTGCTGGAATTTATTTGAATTATTTTTAATATCACTCCATATATAAGGCAAATTAAAAAAAAAAAAAATTAAAATTTGCATGTCTGTGACAGAAGCCTGAGGTTTTGGGGTAAATAAAATACAGGGATGTACAGGGGAGAAGTCCGGGAATGCACTGGATTTGGAGATATGGGAATATAGGGGCAGTTCAGGGGGTTTATATTTTCCATATACAGATTGTGAGCATTCATTTTTCTTCTCTAGAAAGTTGCACCTCAGTTTAAGTTAAGGCCATCTCCATTTCAGCCTAGAATGATGAGTCATAGTGCTTGGAGGATTACTAGAGGAACGTGTTCATCTTCTGCTGCTTACTCCATCTGTTTAAACAGAAGTAAGTGAGTTGTCAATGCACTGACCTGTGTACACACCCTGCAGGTGCCCGTGGAGCAATGACAGACAGCACTGGATTTTTCCTTCCCTTGAGCTGCTCAGTGTTTTGTAGATAAGATCATGGTGCTTCTCCTGTGGCATAATGGAAAAGAAGAGGAACCCTTTCCCCTGTTTTTCTTTATGTCAAAATTTAGCTGCGGTTTAGCCTTTTTATTGCCACATTGCTCTATAGAACCACTGAGCTTTTTGCAGAGACAATCCCTACATCACTGTTGTTAAATGAGACAGGAGTAATTTTCTGATCCTAAGAGTGGGTAGCCCAGCCTAGCCACAGTTACGCTGTGTAATGTTTGGCTGTCTATGAACCTTGTAGGGTACCCTTCTAGGACTAAAATATAACTATTTTCTGTGATTTTATTTTTATTTTTCAGCACAAAGCATCTTAAAAAAAAAGCTGGGCATTTTGCTGGAGTCTCATCAGAATGATGTTTTCATACATGGAAGCTATTATGTTTTCATGCATGAAGTTATGTTTTCATACATGCTTTTGTACATTGCTTGCTCTAGGGTACAGCATGAGGAATCTTTGGATATGCAAAACTGGAATAATGTTGGAAGGCTGTTGAGGCTGGAGGGAATGAAACCTGGTGCCATGGTGTCTAATAGTGCCTACTGGAATTGATCCCTGCATGGGCTATCCCTCTAGCCAGGCTTAGGCACCGCTTCCCAAAGAACTGGCATCGACCAAAGCAGCCTGAAAGCATGCTAGCAATTAAACAGTGTGGATGATCACCAGGCCAGTGCTCAAGCTTGTTCCTTGCCCTTGTTTTACTTAGCAGTATGGAAAGAGATGAAATATCCACACACCCTAGGATTAGGTTGCCAGGGGAACTGGAAACATTGGGTTTAATTGACTGGGATACTTGACAGCACATTGCTTTAATGCTATTGTGCAATATTGTTTGTCACTAATTCTAGAGGTCAGTCTTCATAGGTGGGGTTAAAATTACGAGCTTGAGAGGCACACTATACCCTTCAATATCCAGGGTTTTGGTGAAATCTGAATAGACTTCCCTGTCACTCCCTTGCTCAGACAGATGCATTGCTCCTCTCAAACAAGGTCACATTTTCTCTCTTACTCCCTCAATTCAGGAGCCAGCCTGTCTTTGGTGAAGCTTTACCGCTGTTTCTGTTACTTCTTGCAAATGGAAAAGCTCTCCTTTAAGGCAGTAAGAAGGAATAAAGAGGAAATCTTGGCTTACTGCCATGTGTCTTGTTTATAAAGTCCGGGATGATACAGAGCATGGGGATTGTGCGACAAAGAGCTATGATCTTCCACTTGTCAGGTCTTGCCCATAGTGTTCACTGCTGACCCTGAAGAATAACGGGTGTGGTCTTTTTTCACCTTTTTGATATATTTTCTGCACTCCATCTGGTCTTTTCCCCTCCTTTTCCTTTAGCTCTGTCCTGAGGGGCAACTGAGTTCAAGAGCGTAGAAGGATTCTGACCTCAACTGATGCTTAAAAGCTATGCAGACTCTGAGGGCTTCTATGCTTGCCTTTCTGCCTACATGAATCGAATTGGCCTTTTCTTCATGTTTCTGCCCATATTTTCAGCATTCCTGTCTAACTAAAATTAATTTTTAAAACTCTTATAGTTGAGATCACATGCTTCTTCTACATTTTGCTGTGATTATCAGTTTCTGATCTTCTCTTTACCTAACCATTTATCGTGGTTTGGGACAGAGGGAGTGGCTCAAATGGTTAGTACACTCTGAAGTACTTTTTTTCAGTTATATTCCTTCGAACTCTGTACTTTCAAATGCATTACAAAGTCAAATTTAAAAAAAATAAGCAACCCTCCCCCCAACTAAAAAACAGGCTTGACTAGAAATGAACATTCCAAACTCACTTTTATAATTTAAATGAACCAAAACCATTTGAGAAACACACCAAAAATTGCCTTGTTTTTGTGATAGCTGTGTTTCTGTGCTATTTATGACTAGTGTGACCAATTTCAATTGAAGTACTTTTTAGGAGGGCAATCAGACCAATTTAACACTCGGAGAACAAGATGATTGCTCATGCTTCTTAATCTTTACAATAGAAGGAAGAACGAGAACACTTGTATACATGCCCTTCCATGCCCACATACTAGCACTGCTGCGTGGGAAGGCTGGAACCGGGTATCTTTTCCGTTGTTTTTATTGAACTTTAACCTACCTGGCAAACACAGGAACTTTGAATGAAAGAGTGGCAGAGGGAGAAATCATCAAGTAAAGCCTGATCCTCCCTTTTGTTGCATCAGTAACAGAATTTCAACATCTCTGACAAGACCTGCAATTTAGCTGTGGGATTTAATACTGGAAGATTGATGTGTTTACTGTAATGGCAGTAAATTGACTATCCAGAAAGAGCTATATATCTTTGCAGCACAGGAAGTGTCTGAGGGAGATAGAGACAAGTTACATCGAAGGGCAGACAATCAAAACAAAATGGTCATGCTAAAACCATAAGAAATAATTAGAGAAATAGATTCTGAAGGAAGAGAGAAGGAAGAATAGAGGCTGCTTTGAGCCTCACCCTTTTTGTTTATATTGACCTGAAATTGTGTCTAATATTAGAAAATTATGTGGTCTGAGCCAAGTGAAGACTCAGAGAGAATAAACTTTCTTGCTCTCACTGAATGAAAAATCTCTGTTAGCAACAACTAATGTGGTTCAAAGCCCATAAAAAAAAATAAGATAAGATAAGGAAGAGAGTATTTCAGAAGCCTCTGGTACAAATTGCCTTTATTTTGAATAGAAAATCTTCACAATTGAAGGAGTAAAAATTCGTACTAATCACTGAGAATATTTTCCATCTGCATCTGTGATATCATGCAAGATATGATAATTTCTGACTTCAACATACAATCATTGACATGTTATTTACAGATTGGTACATGTACTGCAGACAGTGACATTTGGAGACATTTAGAAAACTTAGGCAGACAGGAAAAAAGTAAATATTTTCTACTCCCCCTTTCTTCTTTCCCCTAGATTGTATGCAATACAGAAGCCTAGAGGAAAAAATGGTGCATGAAGTACATGGTACTCAGTACTCTTCCTAAGGCATCTGATATATACATTCCTTGCTGTGTCATATTTTCAAAGCTATTATGAAGAAAGCTGCTTGCCAAAAGAATACCAGAAAGTGAAATATTTCTGCCTCTTGTGCAATCACAAGGAAGTGACCTTGGGCAGGACCTTAGAATGAACTCTCTGTGGGCAGCACGTGTGTGGTCATAGCAAGCCAGTGTGAACACAGAACTTATGCCTTATCTGTTGGGACAACCCTTCTTTATTTATTTTCTATCTCTCCTTTTCTCTCTTGTCTAGTACTTTTTGTTGCTTGACAATTCTGTGTTTGGACACCAGTTTTCCTCAATTTCTATGGCTTACACACTTCTCCCTCTACCTTCCTCTAAGATTTTTTTTTTTTACACTTTTATAGCTCCTACTCAGTGTCTGACAACTATGGTATAATTGATACAACTTTACCAGCATTATAGGAGAAGATTCATTTTCTGCTATTTGGGTGGAGTTCTGTGCAGTATGTACAGGATGTTACCACTCAGTTTTCAGTCTCTAATACTGAAGGAAGGCTCTAGGTTTTTCTTCATTGCCTTCACCCTTTTGCCCATCTCTTTTCAATTATTTTTATACAGTAAGTTGAGGAAGGAGATTGAGGGTCTATTGCAAATGCACAGTTTTAAAGACAAATCCTTTCATTCTCTGTATTATGTCTATCCATTATTTTCTCATGTTTCTACAAGAATATTCCAACAAAGCCAAGATGATGGTACTGTAGTAATAAACATCATCCTATCTGATAATAGGCTTCCCAGGGACTCAACTGGCAGTTTGACAGTCCTCTACCATAGTTACTACACCCTGCTGATAAAACTGCTGTTGCTACAAATTGATCCTGACAAAAACACGTTCATCTCTATTCTGAATTTCAGACTTGACCTTGGTGTGTTTGCAAGTGTAACCACCATACTGGGCACAAAATATGTAGCACAAAAGCCATATACCTAAAAAAATGTTCCAACCACTCTCTTTTACTATCTGTTTACTCTCTCTATTTCATGATTATTTTAAACTGTTCTGTGGTATGGCTAAAAGTCAAATTTGACTGTTTTTTTAAAGCACAAGAAAATTACCCACTAGTGGTTATAAGGCTTGTTTACCTGGGCACAGAATCTCTGTCCTTCACCAATGTGTAATTGAGATATCCTAGCCCCTATCAATGGTAGTCTGGGGAACAGTGTTATAAGGCAAAGGTTGGAACAATGAGGAGGAAAACACAGGGAAAAGCAACAGATAAGCTGGGCTCACTATAAAATGCTGCCAAAGCAGATGGATCCTTTGTTTTATACATACACTAAATACAATAAAAGTTGTGTAAATACTGTATCAATACAGTTGTGAGCAAATGGCTGCACAGGGGTTCTTCTATGCAAACCATCAGTGTTCATAAATGTCTCAACATATCTGTAAGCTTTACTCAACTTCTGGACTTGAGGAGAATGACAAGTGAAGATATCCCCAGAAAGGCATTTTTTTGGCACCAAACTATTCTTGAAATTACAGATTTTTAACTATGTAGATTCAAAGTATTATTGTACAGAGGTCAAAGCAACTGGAAAAACTACTTGGAATCCCCATGTCTGGGAAACATCACTTCTACTTAAATTTTGTAGCCATAAAGTTATTCAGCATGCAAATTTAAGTATGTAAGGGTCCATGTATTTGACTCTTTCTGAAGCTCCCAGCATTCTATCACTAGGTCTCATGTACCGACTAACACCTTCCACTGGCTCAGGCCAGTATGGTCTGTAATCTGAGTTTTGGATTCTTTTCTGAGATACAGGAAATACTGGCTTTAATTCTTTGGAAGACAGAATTAAACCAAGACCTCCCACACTGGTTTTAGTCTTATTTTGTGGATTAATTCTGAGAGCATCTTGAGCAATTCAAAAGAAAGGGACACATGCCTCTACATTTTGTGAGATCTGAACTACTAAGCTTGTGTTGATATGTGTATTGAATTGCTCAGAACTCAAAACTGGACTTAAATAGTAGTGAGGCACATATCTGCAGAACTTAAGTCTGGAAAACCTTAAAGTGTAATCCGTTTAGAGGTCCTCAGGATTATATGGCAGCTGAAAAGTTTTCAACAACACAATTTTGGACATAAGCACTTAAATTTCATTCCATTACATATTGTGTGGTATATAAAATTCTGTCTACTAATTCAGTCCTGATGTCAGGAATGCACTGACATACATATCAGGGACTTTCAGTTCACTTAAAATGCCTACCAAAGAGCCATCAGCTATCTTCCCAGCTGCCAACATCCAGGCAGAAAGGCAATGGGACATCTGGGAGTGGGCAGAGTCAGTACCCACCAGCAGATGCATAAACAGAATTTTCTTTCTCGTGACACTAGCAGATAAAAAAGTTGTGGTAATGGGAAAGAGGGTACAATGTCTAGCTAGAGACAGGAAACAATTGTGTTCTATCAAAAAAGGAGAGAACATTAACACAGGCAGAATAATGAAGAAAAGAAAGCACTGATTAAAAAGTATGCAGAAGAGTGAGAAGCAGACATTAACAAGAGAGAAGTGGGCAGGGAGAGCATATATATATTCAGTGGAGATATAGGTGACTCAATGGAACTGTAACTGATACAAGCAAGAGAAAAATAAGGGAGACCAATATTTCTAGGGAAATCAAAAGAAAAGTCATAGTGCAAGGAATAGGGACCTTGAAGTTTGGGGACTTTTCAAAAGAAACTGCTCTTCAGAAAGAGCCTCTCCAACTGCTTAGAAGGTGTTTCCAAGTCATCTGAGCATTTTTTGCTTTCCTTAGTACTGCTGATAACATTCTGAGCTTAATATCATGATGTCACAGGCAAAATCCTTGATTTACATTGCAAAAACAACATCTTGTCCATCTCTCAGTGACAAGCATAAATGGACAATCCCGGAACATGTGAGCGGCAGCATTCTCATTTATAGACCATCTGCTCTCTGGCAAGATCCATCTGAATGGCCTCTGTTTAGCCCAATCTCCAGGTGTGCTCTCTGGTGTGTGTATTGCCTAGACAGTTTCAGAAGGCAAAATGCAGAGTGGTCCTTGTGGGTAGCTTTGTGTGCAAGAACATCTGTGAGTTCTGAGGGATAGTCTGCAGTATTTCTATTTGTTGATTTATAGCTGTTGAAGCACTTAGGGCTCTTGGAATAGATTTTTAATGTTTAATCCAACAAAAAAAAAAAAAAAAAAAAAAAAGAGAGAAAAAGAAAAGAAAGAAAGGAACCCCAGATAATTAGGGTAATTCTGCTGCATGCAGAAATAAAAGTGTTTGATGGCAAACTTGAGATTACAATCATTGTGGTTGGATACATTCAGGATAATTCACAGAGTTGCCCTAGAAGCCACATTAATCAGTTACCTTGATCACAGCCGTTTTTCATAAATTTAGGCTGTGGATAAAGAAGGTGTGAAGGTACATCAGTGCAATTTTCTTACAACCTTAGAGAAGAATGAAATAACACACAACTTTAAATACCTGAAGTTTTCAGGCCAATGCTATTACTTGAGAAGAACAGAGTTATAGTCAGTTTAGGTTTCCTTTTAAACAATGTCCAATGTCATAGGACAAAGGATATGTCATTTGCTGTGGGAAATCTAAAAATAGCAGTTTTCTAAGACTCAGCTCAGAAAAGGACTTTATTCTGTTAACCATCCTGACCTTTTCTTCCTGTCTTCTCCCTTGTGAGGGATGAAATCATGGGCTATGTGCCTGAAAAGGGTAATGGAAAAGCAGATTTTTCTGGTGATTTTTTTAGAATAATGTTTCCTTCTATATCTGTTTGCATAAGAGCTTAAAAGAGAAGATTATATTATTATACCTGTATTTAGTCTAGGCATGTTTGTGATGCTCTTCATGTTAGTATATCTCTCATACCATAAATTACCAACTACCTCAAAAAAAGTGGTTTCATCATTCACTCTTCCTTTCAACTAGTTTCTTACAGATAAAAGGTCTTCTGATCCATTCCTTCTGTATCAGGGATCTTTTTGTGTTAATGCTTTGTTTAAACAGATGTTAAATAAAATTACAAGAACATTGTATGTCTACAAACCAGTCCTGTCAGGTCATAAACACTGATAGTTCCCACTAAAGTGAGAGGATACATGACGAGACTTTGAAGACACCCCTCAGATCCTCAAGAACTTACCCATGTCCTTGGGCATCCTTCACAACCTCCACTCCAGAGAAATTTTACTGAGGTTAAGCTAATGGTGTACTTAAGGCTATAGCTTGAGCTGCGGTGTTCTCCTTTTTATCAGTATACATGCACAGTTCTCTTTGATCTGCCCTTATGCATCACCATCCATCTCAAGATCTCACATGGCTTTTCAAATGTTAATGAATTCTACCCATTCTACCCTAGGGAAACTGAGGTGATGAGAAATTACAAGAGATACTTAGGTTCACAAATACAACCTACAACTAAGTTGAGAACAGCCCAGTGAGATCACTTATTCCCATACCGTACAGGTAGTACAGGTATCCACTGCATAGTCTGCTCTTAAAACATCGCTTGCCATCAAAATGCATCCCCACTGACTAGAGATGTCTGGTGCTGATGTGAGGAGAATTTTGTTCTTTGTGATGCTTTCCCTGGGATATGGAGCTTGTAATTACTGAAGAGAGGGGGTTGGTAATCTTGAGCCAGATCATAGTTTTCATTCTCAAATTAGTGCTTCATTGTGACAACTGAAACCCTGCAAGGTCTGAAAGGAGATGGTGCAAGGTGCTGCTCAGAGACAAGATGAGACCAGTAGGCTGTGTGAGGTAAGAGAGTAAGTTTCCAGAGAGCTAAAAAGTCAGGAGCACTGGAAATACCTGTCTCACATCTACAATGATTTGAAGATTCCATGAATCGCAGGGCTCAGATTTGCTCAAAAAGCTGCTCAGGTTCTGGTGTCCATATTGTGAGTATCCAGCCCTGGTACGAGTAGTTTGAAAAGTGGCCTCTAGCTGTGGAAGTACTGGGTGAACATTTGGTTGAACAAAACTGTGGTAACTGGAATGCATTCATCATGCTTCATCTCAATAGTTTCAGGAAAGAATAAATAAAGACCTTTCTTATTATTTGAAATATTCTAAAAGAAAAAGATTGACTTTTCAGTCTTTTGCTGCTTGAATTTCAGTGTTTTCCTTTAGATGTCTGATATCTAAGGAATACTTACACTGTAAAATAGGTGATGAATGAATATGGAATATTTGGTTTATGTAGATTTCTGCGTGGGAGAAAGCCATTTTAATTTACACTTTCGCTCAGTTGGTTGAGTCATTGGTGTTAGTTGCTTTCATATACATGAGAAGGAATTGGGCAGTTCTTTTATCACTGACTTTATGTTGAAATGGCAAAATCAAACTCATGTAAATTCCTTTCACATAGTTATCAGGCTTAACTTCAATGGGCTTTAAAAACTTACTTAAATTTCACAGCCTACATTCTCAAGAGTTAGTTCATTTTAAAAAAACCCAATTTTTACACTTCAAATATTTGAATGAGAGGAAAATAATGTGTGACTGAATGTGCTGCAAACAAATAAATCTCCCAGTTATCACAGAGTCATAGAATTGTTTGGTTGGAATGAACCTTAAAGATCACCTTGTTACAACACCCCTCCCATGGGCAGGGACACCTTACACTAGACCAAGTACCTCAAAGTCCCATCCAACATGGCCTTGAACACTTCCAGGAATGAGGCGTCTACAACTTCTCTGGGAAACCTGTGTTAGTGTCTCACCATCCTCATGGTGAAGACTTTCATCCTAATACCTAATGTAAACCTACCCTCTTTCACTTTAAATACACCTTGTCCTGTCACTACACGCCTTTGTCCAAAGTCTCCCCAGTTCTCTTGTAGGCCTCTTCTAGGTACTGGAAAGTCTTATAAGGTGTCCTTGGAGCCTTCTCTTTTCCATCCTGAACAACCCTAGATCTCTTGGTCTGTCTTCATAGGAGAGGTGCTCCAGCCCTCTGGTCATCTTGTTGGCCCTCCTGTGGACTTGCTCCAGCAGATCCATGTCTTTCTTATGTTGAGGACCCCAAAGCTAGATGCAGCACTACAGGTGGGGTCTCACAAGAGCAGAGTAGGTGAGCAGACTTGGGAGGTGAGAAAGATCCTCTATCACTTACAGAAGAAAATTCTCATCACTGTATTACAGGATCCTCCTGGGTTGCTTATGCCCTACTGTGTTGTCCCTTCAACCAATATTGGAGTGGTTAAAATTCCGCATGAGAACCAGGGCTTGTGAATGTGAGGCTGCTCCTATCTGCTAATAGAGGGCCTCACGAGCTTGGCCTTCCTGGTCAGGTGGCCTGTAGCAGACCCACAGTATAATGTCACCTTTGCTTGTCCTCACTTTAAGCCTCACCAATAAGCTCTCAGTCAACTTCTCATCCATCCTCAGGCAGAGGGAGCTCCATGCACTCCAGCTGCCCATTGACATAGAGGGCAACACCCTTTCCTTGTCTCCCCTGCCTGTCCTTCCTAGAAGGCCTGTACCCTTCTATTTCAGCAATCCAGTCCAAAGGGCTGCATCTACATGGTGCCAGTAAGATCATAGACCTGCAGGTGTGGGTATGCCTCTAACTTCTCATGCTAATTCCCCATACTATGCGCATTTGCATATAAGCATTTAATTTGGGTCCCCAATGAAGCTGACTTTCTGGCTGAAGTGGCAGGAATTCCTTTGTGCTGGTCCTCAGATGGTCTCTTGCTGACATGTGATTCCTGTCAAGGCTCTGGTCATCTATTGCTGACACTAGAAATATTATTTTAAGTAATCCTAATAAGATGCAAATTGAACTAATAGTTCTATATTTTTCCTTAGAAACAAGTCATAAAAAGAAAAAAACAACTAATATTGTAAACTACTGCCACAATGTTACTGTATTGTAACCTACTGCCACCAACCTACTATGTTGTGCAGCACTACAGGCTGAGGACAGAGTGGCTGGACAGCAGCCAGGCAGAAAGGTACCTGCAGGTACTGATTGACAGCAGCTGAACATGAGCCAGAAGTGTGCCCACGTGGCCAAGAAGGCTGATGGCATCCTGGCCTGTATCAGGAAGAGTGTGGCCAGCAGGACCAGGGAAGTAATTCTTCCCCTTTACGCAGCACTGGTGAGGCCACACCTTGAGTACTGTGTCCAGTTCTGGGCCCTTCAGTTTAGGAAGGATGTTGAGATGCTGGAGTGTGTCCAGAGAAGGGCAACAAAGCTGGTGATGGGTCTGGAGTACAACTCCTATGAGGAGTAGCTGAGGGAGCTGGGATTGTTTAGCCTGGAAAAGAGGACGCTCGAGGGAGACCTTATCACTCTCTACAACTGCCTCAAAGGAGGCTGTAGCCATGTGGGGGTCGGCCTCTTCTCCCAGTCAACCACTGACAGAACAAGTGGACATGTCCTTAAGGTGCACCAGGAGAGGTTTAAGTTGGAGATTAGGAAAAAGGTCTTCACAGAAAAGGTGATGGGCATTGGAATGGGCTGCCCAGAGTGGTGGTGGAGTCACCATCCCTGGAGGTATTTAATAAAAGACTGGATGTGGCACTCAGTGCCATGGTTTAGTTGACAAGGTGGTATTCAGTCATAGGTTGGATTCAATTATCTCAGCAGGATTTTCCATCCTAGTTGTTTCTGTGATTCTCTTATTTCTATATCTTGTATCTCCTATCATAATAGAGCTTTGTAATGAAACCAATACCATGGAATATAATAAAATCTGGCTTTTCTGTCCTTTTTTCCAGTATAAGAAAGGAATAGCTGTAGTAAATAAGAAGACAAGATCCTTGAAAAATAACAAGAATATGTATTGCAACTCTCCCCTGCAAATCTTAAATCAATTACTTTTATGCTACAGTGGGACTAAATGAAGTACAGTAACACAGTTTCAAGTTTTAGAGCACCCACATATTTCAAACACCTGTCTTTTAAAATATTAAACCTGATCCCTGTTTCAGAGAACCTGAAAATGAAGACAGTCTAAATCAGTGTATACTTTTCAAATATTTGTACTATGTATTTGTAGCAGTTCCCTAGGTTTGCAACACTGACTTTTTTGTCTGATAATGACTGTGTCGAATGATAAATGCTAAATCTCACCAACTTTTTAATTGCAAATCCCATTTACACACATACACACACACACACAAAGAAATTTCAGTATAAATTCAAAATTCTAAGTTAATCTCATAAAGACAAAATAAGTTACAAAGGACCGGTCCCATCTCTAATATATTGTTTCACTGAATTATCTGAAATTTTGCACTCATGTATGTTATTAAACAGAGACCACAGTATGAAAGGACTCTTAGCCTTTTCTCACCTTAAATATGGCACAAGTGACTCAGCTGTGTCTGTTAGGGAAAACCAGAGGTTAAAGAGATGGGCATGAGAAGAAAAATTCCAGCACTGAGCATAAAAAATAATAATAACTGTCATTCAGTGGAGAGGAGATGATTATGAGAAATGTGATAGTAGATATACTTCTCAAACATTGTCCTTAATAAAGCATTATAAATCTAAAAACAAAATTTGATGTGGTTGGAAAGAAAAACATTTCAAAAATTTGATCACTTCACCTTTTTCTTCAACCAAATGATTTGCAACAGAAGCAGATGGAAAGCTTAAAAACTTTACTACAGCATCTTTCCCAGTGTAATGAGGCCTTCTGGTGGTCAAAATAGGGAACACTTCTTCTTATCCAAATGAATGTGAACTTCTACTCAGATTTATGTGCATGAAAGTTAAAAATCAGTTGCAGAGAAGTCTGTTTTAAGGATTTAAGCGGTGAGTGTTTGTGCCTTCACCTTTTGCTGTTGCTCCATAAATTTTGTCCTTCTTCGGTCAGTGTATGGGGAACTAAGGAATACATAGTGCCAAATCTTTGCTTAAGTGAGACCATAAGGTAAGCTGTTATCAAGCATCAAGCTTCTGCATTTTATTTGAACAATTAAAAGTTACAAAAATTGCAGTGAAACACTTTTCAAGAAAACTATTCTCAATAACTTATTTAACCTGAGTATTGATTATCTGAACAATCACAATTCATATTTCTAAAATTTCTCGGGTTGTTTTTTCCCCAAGGCTGGCAAACTTTCCTTTCGAGAAGTACAACCAGATACTCAGCATGATACTTATTTTGGTATGTTTTATTTTAAATTAGGATATTTTCTGGTATACAAACCAAACAGTAATTCATTCTAGAATTCTTATGTTCTCCTTAAATTCTGAGATTACATTATGACTAGAGATTTCTTCAATGACAGTTCTTCAGTTAGAATAAATATTGCCAGTTAACACACTCCTTTGACATACAGAGAAAGGGGAATTTTTTGAGTCTATTGATACTGAGAATGTCTTCCAACATGTAGCAGGCACAGACACTGCTGGCAGATGCAGTTGGATGGACAAAGATATTCTTCCTAATTTTCAGTCTGGTTTGTACTATGCCCTGAACCATGAAGAAATAGCTCAATTGGCACAGGTATTTTTTCTAGATTCTCAACTGCTTTCAAACAAAGAGCATTAGATTTTAGCAATAACTGGCAAGGTCATCAACAGTTTGTATCAGTTTCTTCAGCACTGAACTACTTTACATTTCAGCCTTGACACTTGTCTACTTCTCAAAGAGCCCTAACCTATGTTAACAGGGCTGCCACAATTAACTGGGCTCTGCTCATTGTGAGAGAACTTTTTTAATATGCCACAGATAGGTCATTAAAGCTTGGTAGCAAGAGGAGATTGTGTTCCTTTCCAGAAAAATTCTCAGACAGCCAGACATGCATGAGCTACATGAATCCTGGAAAATTCAGCTTAAAGTCACATCTGTTCTGTAGAGCAACACTGGAATTTCCTAGACATTCTTCACTCTAGTGAAAAACCTTTTAGAGGGATGCTATTGTAAATTTGAAATAGTGTGGAAAAAATTTAATCTAAGCTGTAAATCACCAGTCAACTAAATTCCATGCAGAAGTGTTTTATGAGGACCTTTGTGTGTTTTCTTTAAGCTAGGTTTGGGTTATTTGGTCTTTTTAATTGATTCATCATCCTTCAGCATTATTAGCTACAACCATCAGATGGCAGTCCATAGTCAAGTAAAAAATATATTCCCAGTATTTAGGTAGAGTTATGCGGAGAACAACCTGCTTTTAGTCTTTTTCTAAAATCTAAAGGAAAGAAAAACAGATTTCAAAATTCTCCTCATTTGTTTCAGTTTTTTCAATTCTTTCTGGACAGTGAGGTCTGTCCTTTCTTTTTCTTTCAAACTTGAATTGCAAAATCACTGTAACTGCACAGACGTGTCCCAAGAGTGAATGGCTTTTCCCTAGAACTTCTCCCAAAAATTCTAGCTCTCTGACCTATAATTCTATTTATAAATATTTAGAAATTAAAAAATGTCCTCTACTGCTTTATTAGGAAACTACCTAGTAAAAAAACAAACACAACCACTAACAAACAAACAAACAAGAATTGTAAAAAGAATAAGGTGCACTGCAGTAGGAGAATGACAATTTTATGCTATTCTTGCACTGAGAAGCATCAGTCTTGTCTGATGGTGTGAAATTGTACTGATCATCCTCCTTGATTACTGGGAACTCATTTTAAAGAAAAGGAGATTTGTTCACAATTTTTTAAAAATGCTGCTAGAAGAGTGGTATCAAATCTGAATACAAATTTTCTCCTAAATTTCTTTCTAGTTCTGGAAACTTTCTCTGGGAGCTCTTCAGGACCAGAGCACTTAAGAACAACCTTAAAGCTGCAGTTTAGCCTGCCACCAGTAGTGCTCAGTACATTTTTGGAAACGTAATAATGATTTGGGGAGAACTAATGGTAAATCTTGTTTTTTAAAACTCTGTTAAAAATTGTTTCCTGTAATGTTGTGTTTCTTGTTCATGTTCCAAGGACATCCTTTGTCCTCGTTTTTGTGTTACAGAAGAGTTGGGGCAGGAATTAGCTTTTGTGAGAAGAAACCACTGATTTGGTGTAATTTCTGCTTTACTGGCAAAACCCAGTGGGCATTCCTTGTCAAGCCATGAGAAGGAGTTAAGAGATGCACGGACTCACAGTGTGTCTGTCCCAAAGATGCTATCAGCCAGTGATAGATAGGACTGTAAAAACTGAGAATAGGCAATGCTTTGCCTTTTGATCCAGAACAAAAGACATCTGAGATCCATTCCAGCCTCTTTTTTTTAATGGTGGGGCTAGTAGCATTTTACACATATTTGTCTTCTAGTCTTCCTGATTCCCTGGCTACACTGTCAGAGCAGAGAAAATTTATTAGGGTCATGAATATTTTGTTAGTTCCAGCATTCAGAGTTCACCTTGTCTTTAGTTTATCCTCCAATACATCTTCTTTTACAGCCAACAGCACATAACTTGGTAGAAAATGTCTATTGCAAAGCCAAAAGCACCCTTCTTCAATATTATGGCTTGGCTTCTGGCTGTAAGCCAAGTCGAGAAGGATCATGAAACTCAGAAATACAGATTATCTTAACACACATTAAAAAAGAGACATGCTGGCCAGCTCTCTGAACAGGGAGATTTACCAGCTGGTAAACACTCAGTGGAAGTTCATTGGTGCCCTGCTGCCTCCTAACATACTGCCCTATTTATTCTCCCTAAAACATGATGCTTTGTCATTAATTTGATTATCATGATTTTGGCCGTCCCTTCTCCACAATCACTACAGGACTGTGCAACCCCATTTTATTGAAGATTCTTACCACAATCTTTCTATCAGTCAGAAAACATTTCTGCCCATAAAGACTTAACGGAACTCTTTTTGATCAAGATGGAAGTGGAAGCACAGCAACACCTTTCTTGCCCAGTTTAGCACTAAAAACATCTTTAACAGCGATTACATAAAGCAGGAAGGCTGCGCAGACACTAGCCTTATTATTCAAACAAAATATCACTTATATCCAATCACAGTCTTTCCTCAAAGTACTTAGAGATTTTTAGACTGTCATTTCTCAGGTCACTGTACAGGTCCAATGAGCAGCTCCTGGAGACCATTTGCAAATTTTTATGTCCCAATTCTTTCTCTAATGTTCCTAGGACAGTCATGTAAAAGTCAGTATACTTTTGGCAAAACAGTGTTATTTTAGGATGTAAAGGTCTTTCGGTAATGCTGTGTGACAACTGCAAATTTTCAATGCCTTTACTTGTGATGTGTCTGTGAATAAATTTTCAAAATTAAAAAAAAACCCGAATTGTAGAGTATCTGAGTACCTTCAGGATCTGTTGTCCATAGGTGGTTAACAACCAGTTCACTCTCTTTCATTTTTGTCATGGTATTCTGGGTTTAGTAACAAAATGGCCTTGCCCTCCCCATGAGGACAGCTATGGACACATATACAACTCCAGTGAGCAGAGGGCAGGCCAAGAGACTGACTGAAAAAGCATCAGACACATGCAAACCAAGAACAGGATTTGCAGAAGACATCCTGAAGAAGTCAGAATATTGTATGGATGAGATATTTTTCTTCATAATAATTTGTTTATGAGTAAAGAGCCTCCATTCCAACGTTTTGAGTGTTTGATTTGACAAGGTCTATGCACATAAAATTAGTGTAATTTGTAATTATACCAAAGGGAGGCTTATATTTTACTTAATTTTGGTAGTTAACTATAAACAGGTAGTTCAGTTTTTGAACAGGACACTTCCACAGAGAAATTATGAAAAAATGGTACTATATTAAATCTGCTACTTGAACTTAACGAGTAAAATCATATGAAATTACAATCCAATCATTAATGCAGATGAGTCAAACTGTTATTTTCAATTTCTTAATAATTTTTAAAATTGTTTATATCATTTTAACTTGTCATTTGCTTCATTTAATTGCCTTTCCCTACATGGAACATCTTGTGTTTAGTGTATTAAGATAGCAGCATTTTCAAGAAACTTGATTTTTCCTTAGTATGATATCCAACCAGAAGTCATAAATATATATGGATTCATGTCCAGAAATTACTATTTAGGTTTTTATCAGTTACACCTATGAGATATTAGAGAATAGAGAATAAACTAGAGAATAAACAGGCAGGACTTATTTTTGGAGACATATTTACAGAGTCTGTTTTCCTCCTCTGGAATTTGATTTGGTTTTTTGATCTTTACTATCCAAACCCATCTGGGTTCTGGACTTACTGAAAAGTGTTTTTGTATCAAAGTTATCTGAGGTGAAAATGGAATTAGACAGTAAAGCTGTTTGTGTTTTTCACAGTAATTTTGCTAGCAGGTGTTTTTCAAAAGTAAAACAAACAGTACACTGAATGATATTTAGATGTTCCTATACAGGTGTATAATGGACTAATGGCTCATTCACAAACTGAAACAAGTAAATTGAACATCCTTACACAGTCTTACTACAGCTAGGAGAAGTTGCCTAGTGCTGCTGCCACATCTCACTTGTGACTGAGAAGTGTGAAGCTGCTGATCACTTGTGAGTTGTTGTCTTAGTGCAGCTCTGGAGGGCTTCAGCATAGAAAATGAACACTTGGGTGTGTATCTCATCTAAAAAGATCCATCCTATATGTATGGAAAGTTTTTCATATTGAAAATAAAAAATAGTCTTTTGATCTGTGAAAATAGACTACCTAATTATTAATACAAATTTATACAGGAAGAATCCAGCTCTCTGTGTTCTTCATCTTCTGTCAGTGCAGATGTATATAGTTTTGGCAGCTAGAATTATGTGCCAGAAATTTGGTATTCTCGACCTCTCTGATACCCTTTCAGTAGCATTCAAGAAATGGGCATGTGCTACTGATGTTGCCACACGCTCCCTGTTGAAGAGATGACATTTGCAGTGTTACTCCTTGTATTGCTCTAAACCTGTACTTGCTTTTATGAACACCCAAAGTCAGCTGTCTTACCACATTGCAGGAGGGCACTAGGCCATCTGAACAGGTGGCCATGAGCATTGACACAGAAAGATGCTCCTCACGTGTGCTTATCAAGGGAACAATTTCCTGCTGGACCATACTGAGCTCATGCACAGCTAGAGGGATGTGCGCTCATTAATCCAGCTCTGAGCTGTATTAAGTTTAAAAATAGCTTTTGTGACAGCATGGTGATAGTTTCTGACCCACTTAAATTTAGCAGAACAGCATATAAGCAACAGAGATTTTTGGTAAGCTTCAGTGTTCAGCAGAATGAATCAGAGCAGTGCAGACTAATTTAGTCCAGCTAGCACAGAGATAGTCGCTAGTGTTCCAGCGTGGAGAGGAACAAGACCAGCAAGATTTGAAAACATCCTTGATATCCAAGCAGACAAGGGTCATCTCTGAATAAGTTTATGCCTCTCAGCAAAGAGTGTATTATTAACACAAAAGCCCATTCTGTAAATCTCAATATAGTTTAGATAGTAAAGGACTAAAAATGTGCTTCAAACTAAGAATGCATTTCAGAAAAATATACATTCACATTAATACAGCCATTTCCATTCACTAAGAGGAGAAGTTTGTACATGTTAAAATATTGCATCATAGAAGGTTAGTTCAGGTGTAAATTCATATATCATTACTTCATATATTGCTGTAGTCTAGCCCTGATCAGTAATGTAAATCAGTGTAGCTTTATTAGAAGAAACAGAGGCACATGTGCTTACATCCTCAGTAGCAGCAGGAGCAGGATTGTCTGTTGTAGTCTCTTTATAGTGCAGCAACTAAGATGCCAGTCCTTGCCTATAAACTTAGTCACAAATATTCCATGTGGGAATGACAGGAGTCTGTGCAGGTCATTTCAAATTATGTTATGATGTGTAAAGCACACTCAGTCTTTTTTGCTATATTCAGTAGGCCCAGCTGTGCCAGGGGAGACCACACTAAGTGGAGCAGCTCCACAGAGACCACTGTTTCAGAGACTCAGCAGTGCCAAAGATTTCCAAAAATATTAATTTAGTTGCTTGAATGAAAAGATGCCAATATCAGAAGAACCGTAGCTACTTTGAAAACATTTGTCCTTTGAAATCAGGATTGTCTAGAATTGCTTCATACACATGTACCACTGATCTCTTACACCTTCTTAACAAATTATGTGGCATTTCACAGATGTTTCCCACCAAAGGCATATTGACATTTCAGAACTTGTTTTAATAATAGTAAGTGTCTGTGAGCTAATAACTTCTCAGTTTCACTTAGCTCTTTTGCAAAGCCTATTCTTGGCCAATGTTATTCTAAATTCAAGCCACTAGAAGGCAAACAAGCAACATCTGGTTTTCCAAGGCAGGAGCTGAAATTTTTGCAGAAGTGGAGTGTGAGTATTCATTCCTGCTAGCATCGTTCCATGAGTTGTTTTCCCTCCTTCTCTCTCTGTAGATGGGTCTCACTAACATCCAGGTGTTAAAAAAACTTGTAAAAATATGAATACTATGTTTTAAAGTGCACACATTTTCACTTAAAGTGTTTTGTTTCATATAAGAACTGTCAATGCTTAACAGCCTTCAATAAGAAGCATTTCAATAAGATCCAACTCATCTCCACACAGGAGTACTAATGAAGAGGCTGTTGATGAAAGCACTTTTTAAAAATCAAATCCTTTGCAATTGGTTGCAAGCACATACTGTTGCACTTACCTGGTATCAGTAATTCTGGAAGTAACAGTAGAAAATACATCAATGGATTAGAAGGGATTTTTGTGGTCAGAACTGCATTACAGAATATAGGAAATATCTCACTTCACTAGCGGATTTTCATGGCTGTAGTTAAAATAAAGAAATATATTTTATAAATAGGCCCATTTTTGTTGTTAGAATGTGAGAAATCAGGATTTGGTCTAAAGTCTAAAAATTGCTCCACTGTTTAACTACCTTCACTTTTTAAAATTGTATCTTATTTCTAGGCTAGATTTATCTAATATTATCTTCCATTAGAGGCTGTTACACATTTGTGGGATAGATTGAAGAGCTGTCTCTTCTAATCTTCCTCTTACAGAAATTTATATGCTATGATCCTGTACCTTCCTTCTTTCTTCAAGTAAGTTAAATGGAATGAGCTTCTTAGGTTTTGTGTTACACTAATAATATCTAATTCTTTATCATTCTTATGGCTCCTTAAAAATGTTTGTTACCTGGAACACAGGTAATGGAATAACAGCAATTGTAGGAGTGCCTACAATCAAGGGAGAAGGAAGGGGAGAACAGGCTGGCCTTATGTGTATTTTGTTTTTTCTTTATTCCTAAGTCTGTGAATATCCTTCATCAGAAAAGTGCTCCTGATCATATTCTTTCACTATGAGCTGAGCCTTTACTGATTTCCTGGTATGACACCAATTCTTTTCCAAAGTCGAAAAGGTGGAGTTTCCGAAACAAAGTGTGTTTGGTCCAGTTAACTGCTAGAAGCTGTTAAGAAGCTGAGCATTAGAAGCAACGCTCTACTCATCTTCATCCCTTCAACAGAGCTAAATCTGGGTAGAAATGCTAATGATCAATATTAAGGAAAAAGTCAATGATGTAGGCATGCACAAGAAAGGCAGAGAGAAAACTGCGGCTGTTGTTGTATACCAAATGAAAATGTAGCCAGTGGTCTGTAATTGGAAAGTCATGGCTTCTTGTTGGCCTCAGTACACCTACTTATTGGCTGCTGCCCAATCAACAATTTAAATGACTCAGTGACCACTAGTCAACATCTCCATTACATACCATCTTAGCATTCTTTGTACGGCTGAAATTTTTTAGTGATTGTTTTATGTTTTTGAATTCAATAAGAAAAATGTAAATGGGAGATGGCTAAAATTCCTGTATGTAGTTATACTTGGAGATTATCCAATACCCAGTTCCAACCAAAGACTTTGTGCAATAATTACTTTTTATGTTTCTACCGATCAAAATATTCCTTTATCACCCAAATTATCAAATTGCATCTGTTTTAAAGCAATGAGAAGGGCTCATCTTAAGTGGAAGAAACCTGTCAAATCTGTCAGTAGAGGAAAATTTCTCTAACAGATTTCTGACAGAGCAGTGTAGCCTCTCGCCACAAATACTGCAGATAAGATTACATGTTCTTGTGGAAATGAATTAAAATGTTATAATGGACATTACATATATGCACCTTTTTGACAGCTTTCTTATGAATAGGCATGGCTTCTATTACCTACAAAAATAATTACTGTGATATTTCTGGAGGACAGTGCTTCAAATACCTGTAAAAGAAACCTCGTTTGTAATTTCTTTGCTACAGAGAAATTGTATCTCCAGATTTCTCCTGGTTAGGTGCAACTTTAGAAAATATACTAAGTACTGTCTGTGCCCCATCACAGTCACAACTTGGGAGACTATTAGTCTCCCAAGACAGTACTCCAGGCAGTGTGAACTGTTTCAGCGGTGTCATACCGTGACTTCCAAAGTGTGTTTCATTGAGGCTAAGGAACCTGTCAAACCTCAGCGAACCTGAGACCTGAGTTGCTGTGCAGGTCCACAGCTGCACTGAGAACAGTGTTATCTGTTAAATTTGCCTCTAGGAACATTCCTCTGAAAAAGTTAGCTTTTAGCACAAGATGGGCTATGCACGTAACAGACAGAAAGAAGAGTATCTTATATTTGAGTAATTTTCATATGGCCTATTTTGTGAAAAGGAGGAGAGATGCTCTACCCTTATTTTCTATTCCTGCCACCCATGCCCCTTTCTGCTTTTCTACACTTCTCATCTCAGGAGCCCAAGTATGTTCTTTCCTTCCACTGGCTTTAGCTTTTAGACCTCTGTAAGCTAATCCAAATAATTCCTGAGGCAGAAAAATAACCCATGTCTTTTTCTTTGTTAATTTTCTACCATATCTCTGAGTTAAACCAGACAAAAAGGGACCAACATCCTGTGCTCCCACAATAGGATGGTAGGAACTTAGGTTGGCACAGTAGAACAATTCTGCACTCCATTTTGTTGTTCAAATTACACCAAAACCCTGTTCTGTTGTATTATGTCATCAGGTTTTGCATCAACTACATTCTAAAATAAACATGTCTCTTCTAAAACATTTAGTCTATCCTTCACTTTATTTGGATGGTATAAATTTTAGACACCTCTGGTGTGCCTGACCACTGTTCATGAGAACTTTTAATGAATGATGATTGAGTAGCCAACAGTCAGCTTCATTCATGTTAATTGTATGAAGAAACTGAAAACAACTTAGCAATTTGGGTAAATGAGAAGAATTAATAGAGAGCCTTCATAATTATAATAAGGCAAACATCATGACAAGATTTATCTAGATCATACTGCCTGCTTTCGTTTGAGTTCTCCAAACAGTCCATATGTTGCATTAGCAATGCATCCATCCCAGCCCTCTGGCTATCCCTGTGATGATCAGGGAGCTGGCAGACACTGCTTGCTCTACCAGGGGCAAATTGGCATTCCTTAAGGAAAGAAAAAGGCAATGATGTATCAGTCCTTTACTGTTTCCACTGAAAGTGGAAAATATTTCATTAAATAAAGCAGTAGATTTATCTTTGAGAACTTTTATAAATAATAAAGATAAGTAACAGAGACCAGTGTGCCAAAACACACACAGGAACACAAAGCTATTGGAAAAAAGTTTATATAAATAGTGCTAGTTTATTTGCCTCTTGCCATAGACATCCTTTATTAGAATAAGATAGTGTCTCAAAAAAATTTGAAGCCTTTTTGCAAATGTTCTGTCGAAATGTTTCCATATTAATTTTTCACCTGGTTTTTTATAAACTGTTGAAACCTTCAGACTTAGTTCATGCTTGTTAATCAAATCACATGCTTTTCATGAAAATATAGCATTACTGGCTGCTTCTAAATGTATGCAAGTAAAATTTGAGGTGTTCATTTGAAAAGCAGATTCTAAAGATATCTCATTAAAGAATTTCCTGAATTTATTTTAAAGCTAATGCAAAGAACAAATCAAGTCTGAAGTCAATTAAAGAAAATTACTGAATTATTCCAGGCTACTTTTAAAAATATTTTATTCAAAGACTTTGTAAAAGAAAATACAACATCCCACAGATTAATCACATAAACACATACATTAAATATTTGTCATAGAATATAGGTGTGTGTGTCAATGAACTAAATATGTTGACATACAAGTTCTGTGGTAGAAAAAACAGATGTAGATTGCTTGCATACCGTGTTTTCTTATTGTTTTACTTACATTAAATCAACAAAATCTCTGATGTGTGTTCTCATTTTACATGAACCAAAACATACCTGTGGCAATCCAGAAAAATATCAGTTGCAACAGATACAACTTTATTATGGTTATACAAAATATATAATCAATAGCCCTCATATTGAAATAACTTCTAAATTGATGTTGCGTATATAAGTGCATATATATGATGTGTTTAAAACTTCAGTACTTTAGGAACTGCCATGGTTAACTTTTACCTATTTGGTATAATCATATGCAGAGTGTAAGGTTGTCACATTCTATATGTTAAATATTTTAATAGATTATGTGTTGTAACATTTGGGTGGTTTCTAAGGGGGTGATAGGTACTTGTGATGTATTTTTAGTTGGATAGTTCTTGCAGCAAACAAGTAAATCAATGAAAAATTTTGTGGGTATGTGACTCCTAATGCTGTGCGTTGATTCTAAGATTAATTATTTTGTGCATGAACGTAAGTAATGCATTTTCTGAATAGTTAAATTCCAAAGAAGTCATTCCTTCTCTGTAAAAATCAGTGGCAGCAGAAATACAAGTACCAGAAATTTGCTGCACTTTGATGTACAGAAGTGTAAATCTGTATGCAAGTACACAGTAGTAACACAACAAATAATAACTTGTTTGGCTGACACAGACACCATGGTACCTTCCCCTCTGAAAGGTCCTTTTTTCCTTTTTTTGTTTCCTTTTTCTATTTTTTTTTCCTTTACTTGTAGCCATGGTACTGACAGGAAATTTACTGGTTTGTGTGTTTCATATCTGGACTGGAGACAGAGCAAACTGTTTTTATGGTGAAAGTATTATCTGTCGCAGTAACAACACGAAGGAAGGAAGAAGACAAGGAACACCTGTTAAGAGAGTAAGGAGCAACTGCCAGAGAAACTCCAAGCAACTGCCGGGCGAGACCCGCCCGGTTTATTTTATATGCATTTTAGAAATCACTGTCCATTGGACGAATGAGCTTGTCATCCCTCAATCACAGTGGTCAAAGGAAATGTCCATCAAACTTCTGTGCCCAAGAGAAAGGAATGTAAACAGTAAGATACTGTTACAATAACATGGTTATATTTACATAGAAGAATGTGAGAAACTAGCTACAAAAGAATGATAACATCCAGAACTGCAAAAGTCAGGGCAACAATTATCAGTAATTACTCAGCAAGGAAGTGAGATGTTCTGTGTGAGAGTAAAAGTAAAATCTATTAATTGGTAGCTCAACAGTACATTTGTCTTTTCAGCCTTGTGCCATACTTCCTTGTGCTCGCTCAGCTCCCCTCTTTTTCCCCCACCCTGGTGGAATGGGGAGGAAACTCAAAGTAAAACTTTTATGTTGAGATAAGGACAGTTTAATAATTTAAAATAAAGTAAAAACCAATAATGGTAAATATTATTTGTAATATTTAGTGTAGTAATTAGTAATAATAGTACTATTATTAATTAGTAATAGTAATAATGATAATTATTATAATAATAAAAAGGGGAAAAACAGGTGATGCACAATGTAGTTGTTTACCAGCCACTGACTGATGTCAGAACCCCCTTCCCAAACTCAGATGTTTCCACTCCCAAGGTAAGTTCTCCCAGTTTATATACTGGGCATGATGTTCTATGGTGTGGAACATCCATTTGGTCAGTTGGGGTCACCTGTCCCAGCTGTGCTCCCTCCCAGTTTCCCTTGTGTACCTCCTCACTGGCAGACCATGAGACAGGGAAAAAAGTCCTTGACTTGGGATAAACATGACTTAGCAAAAAACCAAAATATCAGTGTGTTATCAACACCATTCTCATTCTGAATCCAAAACACAGCATTGTAACAGCTCCTGAGAAGAAACTAACTGTACCTCAGCTGAAACCAGGACATTGCTATACCTACCTCCAGTAGAAATAGCACTGGCGTAAGTGCTCTGCCCTTCTCTTTGTTGCCTGTAAGTTGTGGGGAGAAGATGTGCTGTCCCATCAGACTCGAGGCGTGGCCAGCAGCCCTCGAGCTGCGGTGCCCTAGGAGGAGCAGGGACCAGGATGGAAGCAGACAAAATGCTCCTCAAAGAGCCTGTCTCCAGCAGTCACCTACCAGAAGGGGAAATGTGAAAGGATTAAGTTTAACCTGCCAAGGACTGGCTGTGCCCACCACTGATGAAGAATGGCATGAGGCTTATCAACACAAACCAGCCCCACCCCAAAAATGGTGCTTTCTAAGTGAAGAAAATATAAATTTCCACCGCTGCAGCAGGGTTTGCTCTGGCAAGTAGTGTAGTTCTGTTCTGGCAGAATAATGGTATGTTTCAGTACTATCTGGGAGGCCCAGCTGTCAAGGTGAGAAAATATTGGAGTTTTTTCTATTTTCAATGCTTTTCCCTCTGTATTAAAAATCTGAAAATGCTGTTTTACCTCAAGTGTATTGTTGGGTTTTCAACTGACACCACTCACTATCCCTTGAGATTTCATTTGAAATTAACCGGTTATGTGGTGGAATTCACTTTTATTTGTTACTGACACAAGGTGGATTTGAATCAAGATTTACTAAACTTTACTAAACTTCTGAGGCCTTTTTTTTTAATTAAAAAATAAAATTAGGATCATATTCTAGCTTTTCTTTGAGATGAGTGCCAGTAATCTGTGCATTTCAGCATTTAACATTGTCAGAGGTATTAAAAGGAAAGCCTTTCTAAAGGTGTTTGGTGACTCATCTCCCTGTGGTGTTGTAAGAATTAATTAGCTAATGCCAGTACAGCATTATATAAATGCTAAGTACTATTGTTGACAGATTAAGGTTATGAGTGCTAAGTGACAACATGAGATTTTTATTGAGAGTTGTCTGCAACTCTCCAAGCAGAAGAGACCCCTGTCAGGAATGACATGGCAAATCACTCTTCCTGAATTTTCAGCCTTTCTGTCTCACAGAATTACTGAAGATGACACAAGTCATGGTGGTTTTTGTGACACCAGTCCAGGAAGAAATTGCTATAAGCTAAAAGCCAATTAGGTAGATGTTTCCTCTACCATTAACTGAATCATAGAACAATATCCCACAGAAAGAACTGTCAAGTCCCATTTGTCTGCTGCTTGGCAGCCATGCACTATGTAATCTAAGATCAATAAACCAAAACCTGAAAGGGGCACAAGGCACAACAGTCATTTTTGCTGTTCCAGGCATTTGAAAACCTATGTATTTATGGTTCCCGCCCTCAGAAGGAGTCAATGCAAGCAGCTGTCCATGTATATTCAGCTCATATTCCAGTAACACAAACAATGATCATCAATCTTAAATGGCAAGTGTTAACCATGACTGCTTAACTACTCTGATTCAAGTAGCTGTTCTCGAGTGTGTTTACATCTTTATATTCTAGAATGTATGTGCCAGAGCTGATTTTCTTCAATTTGCATTATTTTAGAAAATAAAATCTACATAAGTGATGGATTGGTTAGTGAGGCAATTAAAAAGGTTAAAATCTGAGAAACATTAGCAAAAGTCACGTGCACATGAATTATAAGCACTATCTCTCTTTTTCTCTTGTTCCAGCATACACAATGTGCTAAAACACAATTATTTGAGAACTTTCTGACTTTTAGTGGGGAAAAACAATGAGGGTGAGTGTCATGTAGAATTCAAACATGGCAAATTCTATTCCCCATCATCATAGATTACTCCCTCTTTCATCCCTTTCTAAATGTCTTAATTTTACATATTTTGCTTGCCTCTAAAGATGCCCTCTTACCAAACACCAAAAAAATTATAGCATATGAAGAACATCAGCATATTTCACAGCAAAATAGCAATCGGGTCTTAATTTTTCACCTGAGAAGACCCTTGGGAAAAATATAAGGCATTAACTAAATCACTGCTTAAAATTTCATTTTAGAAAAAATTGTACTGTGTTTTACTTCTCTCAGTTCCCTGACACAACAAAACAAAACCAAAAGCAAAAGCAAACAAACAAAGCAAAACAAAAAAAAATGTTGAGCTTTTATGTCTAAGTAAAAGAAAACACAGGGGATCAGATTTAACTTTGCCTAACAAAATAGAAGTACAAATCAGACCCTACCCCTATGATTATCACCTAAGAGGCTGTTCAAAAAGGGCAACTCAGACAAGTAAACTGCATTAAAAGTACATACATAATAAATGTTTGTCTAGAAACAGGATGTTAAGGCATCACCTGTGATGAATAAAAAGGTTCTGACCAGAAAGGAAGTCAGCCATTGCAAAAATCTTAATATTTTTCTGATCTTTTCAGCATCAGACCCAATTCAAATATTAATAAAAATTTATGAAAAATAGATAAATTGGTGTTTCCCTTTGAAGAATTTTTCTGAAGGCAATCAGCTTCATCATTTGCCAAAAACTTCCAATTTAACATTTCTTGGGTTTTTCTTGCATTCCTGGTTTCTCATTATGCTAGAATAAAAATGCCTCCAGTAACGACTATTTTCTTCCTGCTTGTGGTACTTTCACTCTGTAATTAAATACTCTGTCATCTTGTTTTAATAGGTGAAACTCTGAATCTTTACAGTCTTTCCATTTTCTTCAGTCTTTGAATTATTTCTGAAGCTCTTCTTTATGCCCTCCCCTGTGCAGTAGAACCCATACAATACACAGGTGGAAAAGTTTTCCCCTGACTGTACTAATGCATATTTTTCATAAGACGGATTTATTTCACTACACAGTCCATGTTGTTTTGTATGACTGTCCTGCCCTCTTCCTTAATTACCACTCTGCCCCTCTTTTCTCATCCCCGGCAGAAGAAACACTACATGGTGTTCTGTGCAGAGTTTCTACAAAGCTTCAACAGAAGCATCTCCATTTGAGGGCAATTCCCTCTGGTGATTGTTTTGGTGGTCTGCAGTTAGTTAGTTCTTAACCTATGCAATGCAGTATGCTTGATTTACCTGGTAAAATGTTATTTTTTTAATGAGAAAGTCAGGTAGTACTACCTCAAGTGCCCAGAATATATCCAAGCAGATTATGAGTTTGGTTAATAAATGAATTTTCATGGAAGTAATCTCCTCAGTGAAGAAAAATACAGTTGTTTGACCATTTGCTATAAAATAACATGGAGTTGTACCCCTTATACATATATTTTGCTATCAGTGGAGCACCAGCTTTCTTATCATAATGCCTGGGAATGAGGACATGCATAATTCTCCACATATATCTGGATCATCTTAGTGAGTTTTGCAAAACTGTTACAATATTAGCACTCAGCATTCTTGCTTGTTCCTAGTATGCCAAATTTAAAATTTAGTAATCATACTTAGATCAGGGATTACCTCTACCTCAGGCTCATAAACGCAAGTTGACTGGCCCTAAAGAGTTAATTGCCAACATCACATCAAATGTGAATAAACACTGCTAATACACCATGTTACTGTGCCTCTTACCTTTGGTGTACCTGTAGCTTCCAGTGTATTTCTGCACAAAGCTACCCAGAAAGCTGTGCTAAAGTAATGTGATACAAAAATATTCATAATTAAATACTCAGTTCCCCAAACCCAAAAATGAACATGTACTGTTAGTCCACTGATCATTGTGTTAGCTGTGCATACAAATGAGTGACTGAACATGAAAATACTCAGATTTACATTTTCCTAATTTTGTGCACTTTTTTCCCCAAGAAATTAAAAGAAAATTTTACTGCTACAATAGCACCCACTTTTAGAAAACAGAGTCTATTACCTGACTTCTATTTAATCCCTGTGGTCCCTATAATCCTGTGTGGCATTTCCTTAGTGCCAGATTAGCTGCAACACTCTCCACCCTCTTGATCTCCTTGAAAAATTCTCTTTGGGCAAGGTCTCTGGTCCAAATTTCTGTTTTAAATCTTATATTCCTGGGTTGCTGTGCAGTTCAACAATTATGTATCATGATTTCTTTCTGCCCATGATTCACCTCAATTCATTCAAACAAAGCCATTTATTGCCATTCTTTCCTAGAATTTGTATGGCACAGTTAACATGCTAGAATTAATTTAATTTTCTGCACTATTTTGTTGAAAGCCAGAGTGAGTGTTGCTGTGGGAGAGACTGCTTGATTGTGTGCAGCACAGTGACTGCCCACAACGTTTTTTACTTGAAGACAAGAAGTGTGGGCCTCAGTGATACATTGCCAGAGGACACAGGGTGAATGCTTTCAGGATGAGAGGAGGGAAACAATTTGCAGAATACTTCTGTATCAGTCACAGTTAGCATGTAGGCTGCTGCCAAACGCTGGTTATTGTCTTCCTTCCTGAAGCACTAGTGAATACTACAGCACAATGCTATTTTCATCTCCTCGACAAGATGATTACAATGTAAAGTCATGCTGCGTGACCAACATGCCAGGTGTTTGCTGTTCTAACTCTACTTTTATTACTTTGGGGATGAGAGAATGATGAAGGGAACAATTGGAGTTACTTAGATTTTCCAACAGCAGGTCAGCTCAGATATCTGGGCTATATTTACTCAAGGCATTGGCATACTGTATTTGTCTTTTTTTTTTGTTTTACAAATAAAAAATAATTGGCAATAAAATTAGTGAAAATAAAATGCAGTCTGTTAGGAATTTCTAAGGCAAAGTTTGCACTTCTGAGAGGTTAAGATAGCCAAGTTAGGTAGGTTTTCCCTGTGCAGGATAGATCTTGAGAAGGCTGCAGTGGAGCAAGCAGCAATACATGCTCAGCAGCACACAGGTGTTGGAAGGCAGAGGAGAGATGTAACACAGATACCTTTTCCTTTCAGGCCTGAAGTCCCCTGCCAAATCTATAAAAACTAGAAAAATTACAGATGGCCCTTGAAATTCTACTTTTAGTATATTTTCTTTTGAGTAGGAATTCAAAAGAGACCAGGTATACTACTTCAAAATCAAATAGCTGTAACAACCAATAACTAACATGTTTTCTTCTGAATGTTTGTTTTGTATACTGCAATCAAAAGACATAATTCCCTTTCTGACTTCCTAGCAGAAAAATTTTCCAAAGGGTGTCCTGCAACTAACTTATAAATATATTTCAAGGTACTTATTTTAAATCCAAAATGACTCAAGTCTGACTACGTGGCTGGATCCAGAAATATTTTTAGATATCTGGCCATTAGCAATTTCCCTTTCTGATGGAAATGGGTCACAGAATAGGGCAGCAGTACACCCTTACAGTAACTTTTTTTTCAGGCTTAGGAGGTTAAATACTTATAAGCAATCCCAAAGGAAAGGAAGCACTGATGATATTAGCTAGCAAGGACTTCAAACGGTTTTTCAAAACTTATCAATCTAAAGGCAAACTGATAAATGGAAAAATAAATGTATGAATCTACAGACAATAAAGATATGTATATAAAATAAATTAGTCCCAAAGCCACTGGTGATAAAGCAGAATAATATCAATAATTTTTTAAATTGGAGTCACAAATTTTGATTGCCTTTGACAGAAATTCCAGGGAAGTTTCCTTACAATTCTGAGCTTGAAAAATCCTGTAGGTCAAAAAATTAACACATAAGTTAGGAAAAAACCTTATGTTGGTAGAGACAACAGAGTAGAAATAAGCTCTATCATTAAACTATGGCCTAATAAAATGACACCAGTGACCCACTTCTCGTTGACACAAAAAGCTTCTTTAGATCAATACCATGCATTCAAAAGAGCTCTGACAGTGACCAAACCAGATCAGCAGCCTGAAACAGTGCAGATTTATGGTCTTCTAATCTTACTTAACCATATACAGCAATAAAAGTGAGAACTATCTTTGCAAGGATTGTGAGAGCTAAGGAGAAATTCACCAACTCTACTAGAATATGGTTATTCACCTGCACAATCATGGGGATCATTCATCTGACAGATTTATGCTGCAGTTGGTTACGGTGAAAAATGAAAGGCAATCTGAGCTGCATGATGCCTCAGATCCCTGAGGCTCACTGAGGCAGGCACAGACATGAACTGAGACTCTGAAGGTCAAAAAACCCTACAATCTCAGCAAACAAGCAAACTTTTAAAAGTATCTCCCGTTTTCAATCAGCTGTTGTCCTGTCCCAATATTAAGCTACCAGTTACTGTCCTGACACATTTGTTTACATAGGAGAAACTGTGAAGTGTCTCTGATGAAAGCCTTATTTGCAAAGAATGTACACAATGCTCCATTTCCTTGAATATGGTAGAAACAAACAGTGGAAGGTTATTTCCTTGCCCAGAAATCTAGTTCTCCTTTTTCAGTAGATAATGTGCTCAACAGAAGTTTTTTGACTTGGCTTTCTCCCTGGGCCACCCACATTGCCTATTTGTTTATCCCAGTTTTCTGATTATTTGTAAACACATAGTTCCTACCAGTTGATGTCTCTGTCAGTGAATATATAATAATTTCCCAGAAAGTTCTTTGTTCTCCACAAATTGGTTCATATTTCAGCTTGTCTTTGTAGGATAACTGCTTGGGTGGTGGCTGCTACTGTTTTCAGCAAATTTACTTCGTACAGGAGCTTAGCTGCCATTTCTTGTTTAGACTGAATGGAAGGTGCTCGCCATAACCAGGGGATTAATGAGACTTGGAATTTTCTGCAGATAAAAGACAAACTTTATGGCAGCCATTAACATCTTCCAGCACAGCAACAGCATTCTTGAGAAAAAAAAGAAAAGCCTGTAACGATCAAGCTGCAACATCACGTAATCACCTGTTTTTCCTCATTGCAGTATTTGCCTCAGGATATTATGTGAGGTTACACTTCAGACAGAAAATTAAATGAAAAAGGGGAAAAAATCTTCTGAAAGATAACAGAAAAAGAAAACCGAGGGACATATAGCATAAATAAATAGAGCTGAGAGGAAAGGGAGAGAAATAATAGGATTGTAGATTTCCACAGATAAATTTCGGCATCTATGGGCTCTGATTTATATAGGGTGATATATGCAAAAAGGACAGCTGCAGCATGCATTCTGATTTAGTCTTATCCCCAGCCTCTCTTTGAACGTGATTGCCTCTTAACTGCTCCTAAACTGTGGTAGTTTGGGGCTTGGTGTCCTACAGTCAATAGGAATAGGCACTGGTTTATCATTCTGCAAAATATTCCAGCAGTTCAGGAGCTGCTTATGATGAAATTAAGTCTTACCCTCTTCAAGGAAAACAACCTCCACCAGAGACATGCAGCAATCACTCAACTTTAACCCTCTAGAATATCTATCAGAGTGTTAGACAGATATTTCCTGGTAAAAGAACTGTGAACAGAATGATCTCAGCTTTGGGAAGGGAATTAACGATCTCAGCACAGAAGTATCCCTAGGTGGAAACACAAATTATATTCCCCAAATAATTCTTATTTGCACAAATATAACACCAGCAAAGACTGCCATTATGCTGCTGGAAGTGCCAGTTTTCCCAGACCTTGAGTACAACAAACATATATCTGCAGTCTGTACTCCACGTGCATGCATGGCGCATTTGAGGGGCTGGGCTTGCTGTGCTTGCTGAGACGCTCTATGCTCTGGCAGATGTGTATCAAGTTATAGAAGCAGGATGTCACACCAGGACCTGAGGCCTCAGAGCCTAAATCCATGTGTTATGAACAGCAGTGAGTGTGGCCACAAAACTCTAAAGTATTTTGAAGAATGTGCATGTGCAAGCTGTCTCTGAATACTTCCTGAAAGAACCCTGCAGGAGCAGAAATACAGATTAGTTGCCCTGTGATGTAATCCAAATAAGTTTTATCATTTTTCAGCACAGATACTACAAAAGAAATAATAATAAATGGGATCACTTATCCACTGTTACAGTAACAACTTTTCTCCTTAGCAAATTAGTCTGGACAAAGCAGTAATAATGGTACAGAACTGTGTTTGCACTAGCACTAGTTAATAAATTAATTATTCTTCTACCAAGTACTGCATTCATGGAGTGATAAGGCTTTCAGGGAGCTTCCTGTCCAATGTGATAGGAACAGTCTAGATAAGCCTGTGAATAAAACTGGAAAGTAGGCAAATATAATAAAATGCCAGCATGCCATACCTAGGCACTTTTGCTTAGTTTTGTACTGCTATTTTAATTTCACTTGGCCAAGGTTTTGAGTTTGTTTTCCAATTAATTGTCTAGTTTTCACTTCATATTTGCAAAGAATGCAAATAAATAAGGGTAACTTAACAGAAATAATTTCATTTTAATCATTATTTTGCAAATTCTTTCAGTTTCATATTTAAAGACTAAATGGATAGGCAGATACACAGATTCTAACTATTCACAGCAGGAGCAGTCTAAAAGGACTTTTCTGACACAGTTTGGTGCCAGTTGTTTTGAAAACTAAAATTGCAAATTAAAACTATCTTCAAATACTAATAAACAAATAAAATATCTAATTAGATAATAAAAAACCTCTTTAGGTGAATAATTTTGGTTTTTCTATAACAGGATAAAGAATGTTCTCAATAAGACTACTTAAGGTTTTATTATGAATAAAAAAGAAACCTGTGTCCAGCATGTTAGAAGTTCAGTGAGAAATTTCAAATAGAAAGTGGTCTGGTTTCAGCTGTGTTTAAGAGAAGTAACTTTAATACTTTATTTAATTTAATCTTTTTATATTATCTCAACTTCAAAGCAGACCTATTTAAATGCCTTGTTAGTACTTTGCAAGATGCCCAGAATTACTAAGGCTCAAGAAATATTAATTATATGGGAAAGGAAACCATAAGAGCATCTAAGGTTGCCACCAGGTGGATTCTTAAGCTTGCTGAGCCTCAGAAAATCTTTTAAAGTTGACATGGCAGTGCTTTGGCTGACTGCCTAAGCAATAGGTAAGCAGAGCTGTAAGCATGCCAGAAATGCATAACTGAGGCAGGAGTCATCTGCTGGCCAGGTACGTTAGTGTTGATTCATTGACAGATTTAGTCGTTGGATCAGAACAACAGTTTTATAGTCTCTTGTGGATGGGTGAGGAGTAATAAGGAATAATCATCTTGGGATGAAAGAAAAACATGACAAAACAAGTCCAGGTTTTTATGTCTCACAGGCAATAGAACAACAACTCCAAGCTCCCAGCTTTATTCATAAGTTCGTGTGAAAACCACTCTTGTAAGCTTGTTTTTCCCACTGAAGGTACAAGAAGGGAAAGGCAACACAGAGAAGGAGCAACACACTGGACCGGGCCCACACGGCAACAAGTGAAAGGAAAGGGCAATTTTGCTTCTGCAAAATGTCCAAAAATCAACAAGACTGCTAGGGCTGGGGTAGTGAGAGAAATGCAGTAAGGCTTACAGAAGCTACAGATAGCTGGTGCAATTCCTCTTTACTGGTTGAACATCTGAGTAACCTGTCAGAAAGCAGTACGTACAAACTCATTCACTTCTTCTGCCAGGAGGGAGTTCAACTCCCTCATAATATCTCCATGAATAGCTATGTTTGATGACTGATAATTCTAAGCATTTCTCATTGTAAGTGTTAAACTTTGACTGGATTCTTTAAATTGACACAGAGTGGATGTGAATGAAACAGTTGTCTTGGTCACGCTTAGGACTCTTAAAGAAGGTGGGCATTTTCTTGAGTCAATTGTCACCTGCACAGTTGAACAGTTTAACTCACTCCCTGGATCTGGAGAAAAAAATAAAAAAATATCACATGCTTCCATCTAATGGGTTCTGCCCACACAGAAGGCCTGTAAAGCTGGCTGATGGGCAGGTAGGATTGTCTCTTAATGGCCTGATGCTACAGGCATTTTCAGAACAGCCTGTCTACATCTGCTCAGCAAGATCCTCATGCATTTTGGATGACTGCTGTTGAGACACCTTGAAGCCTCCTCTTCCCTGGCTGTTTTGTGAATCTACCTTCAATAATAATTTTTCAAATTAATAACTATTTATTTCATTTCAAGATGACTGATAAATTTAATCAATTCCCTATTTTTAACATAGAGTCTACATAGCAAACTCCTCAGATGAGAGTTTAATCTGATCCAGGGCCATGCACTGTGATGGGGAAAAGATGGACAGGTCTTGTCCCCCAGTGTTAATACTAAATACCTGGAAGAAGAACATTGTACAGCTGCAAGGACAATTTTTTATTGTAGTTCTTACTGTAACCTACAGTAGGACCCTAGGCTGCCCACCATCTGAACTCTCTTCTGTCAGACTGCTGTCTGAGAAGATGGTGTAGAAATCAGACCTAACAACTGTATTTCTTACATTTATACATGAAGTAGTTCTCTGACAAAGATGTTCAAGCCAGTGGAAAATTAAAGACTGAAACTGTAACTGTTGGAGAAACCTGACAGCAGTTTCTGTTTAATGACCCATTTCAGGCCAACCATCCTATTATGCCTCAGAATATTAAAACTGGATTGTAATTTTCCAGAGTGTATGAAGGACATAAGTTCTGTTTTTCCAAAGGACTTTAGGCCTCATGCAGCTTACCTATTTTTATCACCTCATTTGGGCATTAAGTTAATTGATATAAACATATAAAGCCCTAGAGATTCAGCTAGAAGGTGATGGAAGGTTCCCAACATGTAGGAATTTTTAAATTTTCTTTTTGCTTACTGGTGTTTTTAGGTAGTCTAGGAACAAAACTTACTTTGCCAAAGTAGGGTCTGAGTTATTTAGTGTATATAAAAATATTTTCCTAGATGTTTATGCCATCTATTCTCTTTCATTTAGTCTTCAGTCAAACAGAATCTGAAATTCATGTGATTATTGAATTCTTTAACAACATACTTCTATTGAGACTAACCTGACACTTAGAAGTAATGTAACATGAAGCCTGTCATTCATTTAAAAATCACTTCAGAAATTCTTTATTATGGCTGGGTTTTTTCCAGAACATTTAAGTGCGGGGAGGAAGGAGGGGAGTGTATGTCATGTGTTTACAGGACATAGATTGCCTTGCTCCACAGTATGGGCCTGTAGCCCTGGAGCAATATTTTGTTCTCCAAGGAGTCTGACAGTCTTGATAGGACCAGCATTAATTGGATGGTGTAGAGAGAAGGATTAGGTAACAAGAAAGCTCTGTGGCTTGAAAAATCTACTTAGGCATATTTAGATAATGTAACCTCAGACACATCTTAGGAACAAATAAAACAGGATGGCACATTATAAAAAACTGTATAAACCCATTTTTTTCCTCTGAGTTTTGTGCATTTTAAAGGAATCTACTGAAAGACAAACATCTATTGGAAAAGCAGGGGAGGAAATCTATTTCTGTAGGAGTTAAACCAAACCAAGTAGTTTATGACAGTTTATTATTTATCTTCTGTCATTATAGTTTCCTGACAGCTTTTTGAAGATGAGAAAGCTGTGTGTCCTACTGAAGGGCAGGGAACATGTTGGCACTCAATTACTTGTAGCTAATAACGGTAGACAATTAAGTCTTTGCCCAGGCACATGTCCTAGCCAGTAAACATTTAGCTGCCAGGTAGCAGACAGATGGCCTTACACATAGCAAATGAAAATACCTGCTCTCTGGGCCTTTTTTCTGCATTTGTTTGTTAGCAGGTATCACTGCACACAGCTTTTGTTGGGATGAACCAGACACGGACAGACAGGGTGCAGGCTTGCTGTTGGCATCATTGGCAATGAATACCACCTGTGGGAAGGTGAGGGATTCCAAGAACCTGTTGCAGCTGAAATCAATGGCAGTGTGAGGTTAAGAATGACTGGAATGAGAAGGTTTGACCAAATATTTTCATGTTAGTCCTTGTTTTAAGCCACTGCAAAAGCCCAGGGTAGGGCATTTAAGCAACAAATCACAAAGAACCAGTGGGGGAGAAGGTTGCAACTCCCAGTGTGATCTTTTAAGCAATCTGATGTTTTCTAACAGTGGAGAGGAAAAATCAATTGCAAAGCTCTTTGCCATGTTTCAGTTACATAGCTCCAGCCTTTCTCACTGGCTATGACATTGGAACAGGGAAACCTCAGGTGCAGGAAGCAGTTGAGAGCAGCCAGTTGAAAATATATGACATGCATTAACTGTACTTCACATGGCAGAGTAAAAGCAGAACTTCAAGAGAAAATTATGTATTAACTGCTCTCCCTTTCAATTTCCACAATTTTCAATGCTTATTTAGACCTGGGTGAAAAACTTTGCTTGCTGGATGTGTAATGGGATGAGGTAGGGTGTCCTGCATGCACCTTATTGTGTCTCTAGTACTCCCTGAAGCACCAGACCCTGCCATCCATGCACATTTGCTATTTTACTTAATGGAATTTAATGTGTGTGGGTGTACTTCCTACATGCATTCCCCTACCTGCATCCAAGAAGTACTCAGGAAAGAGGGAGAGTCAAGAACAGGCTGCTGTAGCAGTCAGCAATTTTTGCAAGATAAGAGCATCTGTCTCATACAGTAGTACAGCTAAGGGATCCCAGCAGAAACTGAGGCACTTGGACTAGGCACCATACTAGTCTGTGAGGAGAAGCAGCCCCTGTATCCAAGATATAGATATGTAATTGAAAATAATAAAAAGTAGTTGGAAGAAGACAAAAAAGCTTGACTTTCTGCAGGTCACATAGATGAGCTGCTCCACATAACATATTGCTGAAATGCATAAAAGCTTCCTGTTAAATTTTCCACAAGTTATACAGAATTTCTTTGCAGCTCTGTTGTGCCACACAGAGTAGAGCTTTACTTTAGAGCACGAAATCATTTGGCTATGAACTTTAGGTCTTAATTATAGCACAAAACATATCACAAAACCTAATCACGAATCTGGCTTCCAAAAATGAGGTAAACTCAAAATTTCTCAGTGAAAAGGCATAAAAGCTTCTGGCTTGCTAAAAGTTTATCACTCTTTTATTTCTTTATAAGCATAAGCATAAAGTCTTGTGCTCTCTTCCATCCCAGGGTAAATTCAAACTGTCTTTACCGCAATCATCTCTGTTCCCCTGTTGCCGTCCTGAAATGCAGGAACAGATTTTTTTTTTTTTCCTTTCTTGTTTCAAGAATATTTTTATTCGGCCTAGAACATGGTGACAATCATAACAAAACTCATTAAGCTACCTCAGAAGGATACATATAAAATTACACCCTAACTAAAATCTCTCCAGAACAAAGTGACATTGATAACAAGAAAAAAAAAATTACAAGAGAAAGGTAAGGTTCTCTAAAGCATGTGTTATACGGAGACAATAAGTTCCTGCTGGTGTCATACCTTTCCTTTCTCAAGACCATAGAAATCATTTAAACAGAAAGAGGGAGAGGCTGCATATTCAAGAAGTGTACAGATGGCCTCGGTATGTGTTTCTTATAAAAGTCATTTTGTGATTCTGTTCTACCAAGTCCTCCCAAAAAAAGCAACCATAAGCAAAGCTGCTGTTAGAAGTCTCTTAACATCACAAGCTTCTCAGTAATAAAATCACATCACACAGAAAAAAAAAAAAAAAAGGCATTTGTTCTGGTGTCTCCTACTTTGCATTGCTGGGCCTGTCTGGCATACTTGTAAAGTGGAACGTTGTCCAGGAGAAATTACTTCCAGGGAGCCTTAGTCTGTAAATCCAGGGTTTCCTCACTGAGCAGAGGCAGCTCAATCCCCAATATCACCATGAATGCCTTTTGGCAGTGATGCAACCACCAGATGGTGGCATTTCCACTACATAAGGTACTATGGTGACACTTGAGTTGACATGTAATTAGCATGATTCACAGCCCTGGTAGCACATGTGCCATTTTCACTATAAGCAGCAGTGGTGTTTTAAAAGGATCTATAACTATAAACCAAAGGACAACACACTTTCAGGGCAGGCTCCAATTGTTTATTCACAATTTCTACAATACCTAGCAATACTAGGAAGGCAGAAGTTTTGAACTAGAGAAAACTGGCTCTGAGAACTAGCAATGACAAGCAGAGGGGAGAAAATTTTTTTCCTTAGTTACCTGATAAAACCTGGGTCATGTCCTTACTCCTGCAGATATTTCCCTCTTCGTCAGTAATAAGTTTATATCCAGCTTAGGAAGAACCGTTGCTTGGGATACAAGAACGACAGTTCAGCAGTGGGGACAAGGAAGAAACTCTATATATCTGCAGTTGCTTTCATTTCATTTTCCTGAGAAGTCCATCAGTGGATGTGATCCACAAAGGGATTTGTTGCTGACAGAGAAGAGAGAGCTACTGCTCTCTCTACAGTCTTTTGCAAACTGGACAAGCTTTCCCCTAAAAAGTAACTTTATCCAATTAATTTCAAGCTAGTTTCTTGCATTAGTCTTATCATCATCAGGGGCTCAAAAAGCTATAATCAGTGGTAAAAATGTGAAGTAGCATTTTTCACCTAGACACCTTTTGGAGATGAAACTCCTTTGTATTTGACATCCAGGAAAGAGTACTGCTGTCCTAAATTTTTACCATCTTCTGTTGTAACTCCTAAAGTGGTTTTGGGAACTTAGGGCTAGAAGGGTCCACCTGGGTCATCAAGTGCATTGGTGACCAGTATCCCACCATCTCAATAGCTGACATTTCTTGCCCCTATAATTTCTCTACTGGGAAGCCATTACAGGTTGTTAGTACTCTAATGGCTAGTCATTTTCCCATGTTTACCAGACTAAAATTGTTTGTGTCCAATTTATACCCTTTTGTTCTTGTGCTCAGTGGCTGGAGTATCAATGACTCACTTCTTCCTGATCTTTCCCTCCTAGATTATTCCATGGGATAATGCAATTCTGTCTCAATACAACATATAAATTGGCAGTTATTTACATAAAGTGAATTCCAGATCCCTAAGAACTCCTAGAGGATAACTTTTATTGTTCTCTCTCATTGCTTCTACCCTTCCACTTCCTATTCTCACATGTGTATTTACTAAGGAACATATGCTCTGCACACAGTAGTATGGAAGGAGCATTTTGCAGCTTGAAGTTCCTTTTACCTCTGCCCCAACATGGATGCACTATCAGAGCTCTCTAATTCAAAAAGGGTTAAGCCAGAAAAAAAGAGGTGTTTTACCTCCACTGTCTCACTGGTGAGGGGTGCCTTTCCACAGTTCTGCTACAGTAGTCTGCAATTGCATGAAAAAACTTTTGCCAACAGAGTACACCAGGATTCTCATATCAGCAAAGAACTCCTTGTGTAAATACAACCTCGTTCAACGTCCTGGCAACAGTGGCACAGAATGAATAGAGCAAACAACCTGCTTCTTCATCCCTGAAAATGTATCTGAGCACATTATCTGGTGCTGTTGGTCAGCTGGAACAGACCTTTCTTGCCTGGTACTTCCCATATCACTACTAGGTGATTTCAAACTCCAGGGCTGGAACATTGAAAGGATACACAATTAACAATGAATATTTTAGTGCAATTCAAATGAGAACCCATCAACATTGTTTCTTCTAATTAGCTCCTCTTGTTGTGCTATTTCCAGTGTCTGCTTCAGTGTATTAGGATTGCACACTAGGAGACAGTGTGAACAAGAGCATGGAGCTGAACCTGAAGTGTATCCACCTGCCACTGGAACAGTGTGTGCAGTTGGGAGACAAACCAAACTATCCGGAAAAACTCATATTGAACAAGAAACACTTGGGAAATCTTTGGGAAAATAGGGGCAAACAGTATCCAGTGTCCTTTCTTAGAATACCACGGAAATTTGAATACAGAAAAATTACTGTCCAGAAATCATAACAACAGTTATTACTTATCCAGTTTATCAGAATTATTACTTCTCTTTGAGAGCTTTTACTGACTCACAGACAATGACTGTAAAGTGCAGTTGCCAAACTGTGCAGGAGTTTTTATGTGTAACAAGAGCAAGTCTGGTCGCTGCTTCCCCATCTTAAGTGAACTAACTGATTTCTTCTCCATCTCAAGTGAACAAACTGTGGATACAAGAAGAAAGTATACCCAGGGTGACTGACCAGCTAACAGTAATTTATTTCTGTAGGTTTTATTTTATTTTGTGATTTATACTGCAACAAATGAGACCACACCACTCAGAACCTGAAGAATGTTATTGTATGTTCACATATTAGAGCAGAACTCTAAAAGCAAAAAGATCCCTTCAGGCATGATACTGTGAAATCTAAATGCAGAGTGGATTGCACAATTAGAACAAGACAAAACTTTCTTCCCCTTCTTCAGTGTAGAAAAGAAAAATGCTCTTAGGACACGGAAGAAAATTAAAACTTTATAATTCTAGAGAGAATATATTTATTGCAGTGCAGCCCTTCTTTTACTTTACAAGTGGTAACATGTCACAACAGCATGGGACATCATTAGTCTCAAGTATTACTCTGGTTGCACTGGGTTTAAGTCTGCCCTTCAGATTATCACTTATCCTTCCTCTGTCTCTTCTCATAGACACATGATATGCCTTCCCTACCTCAAATTATAATGGATACCCAAGCTTTACAACAAGTGTTGAAGCCACCTGTCCTTATCTTTTATGTTTTGCCACTTGACCCAGAAAACCATTGTATACAAAAAAGGGCCTGTTTTGTATCACTTACTCCAATGTAACAGTAAAATGATACATGGCCACAATTCAAGCAATGGGAAATCATGTAATTGTCTTTAGAGGGCCAGGATTTCTTTTTAAAAGGTTTGGCTTTGGCAGTTAACTAATCTTTTCTATTTTATTGTAATGAAATCGGAAAAAAACAAGTCCCTTATTTTGATCTTTTTAAACAAATTATAGTAAGAACTGTCTCCTTCACTTTGCTGCAGCCTGAGATATAAAGTATTTAGGAAATAAGTTCTCTAAAGCAGTCAGTAGATTCAAGCTCTGGGTCTGAGTTGCTTTAGAAATTTCATAAAAATATAAAAAAAAAAGAGATGAATGTTTTTTAGTTGAAGGAGAACCAGAAGGCCAACTACCTCAAGGGTTTCTATTGCTTTGGTGGATCCTCTTACATCCCTCCTGGAAAGTCTGAATGCTTTAATGCCTCCCTGAACTGCCTGTACACCAACACATATGGCATGGGGAATAAATAGGAAGACTTCGAGATCTGTGTGTGGACCATGATCTCACTGGAATTACAGAGACATGGTGGGATAGCTCACATGACTGGAATGTTGTCATGGATGTCTATGTACTTTTTAGGAAAGACAGTCCAGCAAGGCAAGGTGTTGGAGCTGCTCTTTTGGTGAGGGAGAGCAACTGGAATGTATGGTGCTCTTTTTAAGGCTGGATGAAGAACATGTTGAGAGCTTTTGGGTAAGAATTAAGGGGCAGGATAACATGGTGATGCTGTTGTGGGTGTTTAGTAGAGGCCACTTGGACAGGAAAAGGAAATTGATGAGGCCTTCTACAGGCAGCTGGATGTAGCCTAGTGATGCTCCCCAGGGGTCAGTACTGCCCTCAGTCTTGTTAAACTCATTCATCGATGAAGTGTATGAAGGGCCAGAGTGCAAATTTGCTGACAATATAAAACTTGGAGCAGTGGCTGATACCCCACAAGGCTATGCTGCCATTCAGAGGGACATGGACAGGCTGGGTTGTTGTGGGGAAAGGAACTTAATGAAGTTCAACAAAGGCAGATGCAGAGTCCAGCACCTGGGGAGGAATAACCCGGTGAAGCAGTACAGGCTGGGGGCCAACCTGCTGGAAAGCAGCTCTGTGAAAAAGGACCTGGGGTTCCTGGTGGACAATGAGCTGTCCATGAGCCAGCAATGTGTCCTTGTGGCCAAGAAGGTCAATGGCATCCAGGGGTGCATTAGGAACAGCATTGCCAGCGGGTCACAGGATGTGATCCTGGTCCTCTACTCAACCCTTCTGAGGCTGTATCTGGACTGCTGTGTCCAGTCCTGGGCTCCTCAGTACAAGAAAGACAAGGAACTACTGGAGACGGTCCAGAGGAAGGCTGTGATGAGGGGACTGGAGCATCTCTCTTATGAAGATAGGCCAAGGGAGCTGGGCCTGTTTAGTCTGGAGAGGAGACAAGTGAGAGGGAGTCTTAGCAATGTGCACAAATATCTTAAGAGAAGGTGTCAAAAGGATGGTGCCAGACTCTTTTCAGTGGTGCCCAGTAACAGGACAAGGGGAAACAGGCAGAAACTGAAGCACAGGAAGTTCCACCTGAACATAAGAAAGAGCTTCTTTACCGTGGAGAGCACTGACACAGTCTGCCTAGAGAAGCTGTAGACTCTCCTTCTCTAGAGATATTTGAAACATGACTGGACATGATCCTGCGCAGCGTGTTCCAGGCGAACCTGCTTTGAGGGGGAAAGAGGGTTGGCCTAGATGATCTCCAGGGATCACTTCCAGTCCCAACAATTCTGTGATTCTGTGATAATCTGTACCCACCTCTAAAAATTGTCTTTGACAGTTAAATCATTAAAGAATATAAATGCTCTCAGGACTTAGTAAGACAATCTATCTGTGATGGCAACTAGATACAGCTCATGAAAATACAGAATTTACTAAAGTGTTCATATAAAAGAACCAGTATTATAGAATATAATTGTTATAAACACATTTAGTGACAAAACCTGAGTAATGTCTCTCAAAGACAAAGAATTGTAATCTGTAGCCAAACCTAAAAGTCCATCTTTTCAGGTGAACCTGTACTGAGCAATCAATTTGCTAAAGCTGGAAGAAAATTGGGCTTTCTTTATTGCTAAATGTGAAAGTAGAAAATCCTAGGTAATTGCCTTGTTAAGAACACAGAGGTGGTATGGATCAAGAAATGTCGTAGAATTACTCAGTAGGCATCTGGATGGGGAGAGTGGAGCATACTTTTACAGCAGCAGGAGAGTTGTGTTCAATTTGGCTATCAGAAATGGACAGACAGGTCAGTAGGCAGCAGAGAGGGAGAGATGCTTCATGACTTGGCAGAAGGATAAGGAACAGTGACACAGAAATCCAAAACCCAAACAAAATTCTGCTAACAGAAAATAGAAAGAAAAAATGTTTCTGGATTTCAGCATATTATTCCCACCCCCCTAGATCCGCATGTTTTCCATGTTAATAAAACAGAATGTAATACATTTTGTAATCTCATGTAAAATATGTGCATGTCTGTACAAATGCACACACATCCTTGAAAAGTGAGACCAATGAGTAGTGGTTCAGGGACAGGTGGGCCTGAGACCCAGGGCAGACATCACTGTTTGCAGGAGTGCAAACCATCAGAGCTTTCCTCCCACAAAGGCATGTCCCCGGGATCCAGGTTACAGGAAGCAGTATTTACTGCTGTCTACCTAAGTGAATGAAAGCTGAAGATCAGGCAGGTGGGGTGGAGTGAGAGCTACGTGGCAGTCTAGCAAGGTTCCAGCTGAAAGGATGAAATCCTTGCCTAAGATCATTAAGCAGAGTCCCATTTGCTTCAGCAGAGCTATGACATTTTGCGCTAATGGCGGATGTGGCCCCGTTTTCTTCCTTTGTGTCATGTTCTTATTCACAGGCCACAGGAAGGCAGAGGTTGCAATCACATTACACCTTGCACCTGCTATTACTCACTGTACATCTTCCTTTCTAGTTCACTGGGATTTCCATTGTGTGCTTTCATTTTATGCTCATGCGGGGACAAACGTGTCTCTTTAATTCTACATATTAGCATTATCCTCTAAACCTACCCTTAAAATAGCAGAACAAAGGTAGTAAGTAAAATCTGTTTTACTTGAATGTATTCAGAATGTATTTTTTTAAAGGCAGCAGCCACCAGATTTTCGTTAGCAGAGCAGTGAGTCACCCTATCAACTGCATCCAGAATAAATTAAAACTGCATTAATTGAAATTGAAACTGTGTGCTTTCCCTTAATGACCAAGTGTCTCCGAGGAGAACCTCGTAGGAAAAAGTTATCCAGCTTTTTGGGATGTCATTCTTTTCTCCTCAGCTGTGAAAATAAATGAAATGTTTTTTTTGAGTTCCTGGAAACACAAAAGGTGTATAAGATGAAAAACAATACTCTGTTCTTAGTTGCTAGCAAAAAAAGGTCTCTATCACAAAAATTCTCATACTAAAGGCATTCCAATAGTCATGCCACATCATTTATTATCCTTTTTGTTATTGACAATATTTTTTTACTTCAGCAGTCTTACTGAGAAATACTATTCATGAACACATAGAATGAGAATATAAAAACACTAGAAACATGAAAACAAAATAAGAAAACAGCACACTAGTAAAGTGACAGTCACACACTTGACTGCCTTAAAAAATAGTCCCATTAACCTCATAGATATACAAAGACTTAAAATTTACAAGTATAAGAGAATTTGGCCTAAACTCTGGATTAAAATAAAATAATGAAACATTGCTCTGCATCAGCTGCCTATCAGGGATCAAGTCTACCAAGCAATCACACCAGTTCTCCACAACCAGACTTTGCCCTTTGCTGAAATTTTCACTAGTACATGTTGTGTATTGTAGGGTTTTGGGATGCGTTTTACTGAAAGAAGTGACAAAACAATAGTTTTGTGTCATTGTCTACTGCCCCCTTTGATAGCTGCTTGTGTGCTTCAGAAAGCAAAATCCCATGAAGTTACTTACACACTTGCAAATGTCTGGGCTTTCTTTTTTTGATGGTCAGCCCAAATGATTTACCTAAGATCTTTTAAGGTTATTTAAAATACCCTTCTAGGAAGCCCAGCAGCTTCTGACTATTTGTGTATGCACTTGCTGTCATAAGAAACCTTGCTGGCTGCCTGGTGCTGTATAAATTCCTTGAAACAGCAGTCAGGCAGGAAAACCTAGGGCAGTCAAAAGGTTACTCTGAAGATAGTAGGCTTATTTGGCAAATGACTCCCTTAATCAGTGCTTACTATTCTATGCTCACTCTGAGTTTGCCATGGCAAAGGAATGTCACCATTCCTTTAGAGGTGGAGAGCCACACTAGAACCTTATTTTAGCATAGAATTAATCTTATCTGTTTATTTCTAGAGTTTTGGTTGGATCTTGACTGACAGCACCCACATATTTTCTGTAAGAAAGTACTCCACTATCTGGTATATTCCCTTTATTAGAAAAGTTATTTTTGTTCATTTACTCCATGTAAAATTTAATTTTCCTCTCTATATAACAAGACTGCTTAGGAGGGCTCTAACAGTTGGAGTGTTTCTTTATGGTCTGAATAATATGGGAAGGCCAAGTTCTTCTAGGGCTTTTGAAAAAAGAGCCCTTCAGGACTGAAATTTCCTTCATTTACAGATAGCTAACACTCCACGTATAATCACACACAAACCCTGATCAGGTATATTCAAGCTTAGGCATCCAGAAACTTTTACTCCATGCATCCATAAATGGATGCCTGTGCTTAGAAATTAGAGATTTCATTTTCAGAACTGCAAGCTATCAATACCACAACCATAAAGGTAAATGCTCAGCACCTGCATAAGCCAGACCCTTACTCTATCTCAAGCTGTATGTTCGTAATCTGGAGCAGGAAATATGTAAATGTGTATTTGGTAAAGCATACTTTCTTCTGGTGTGCTAGAAACAAAATTGCTTTGGCAGCCATTTGTTCTCCAGCACTTGTAAAGTTCTCCTCAACATTCCCTCTAATTCTATTCGGGTTTGTGGCACAGATGAGTGGGAATTCAGTGCAACAGTCAACTCTCATTAGCAACCCAAAGAGAATCCCTTCAGACCAAATGTTCCCACACGTATGTATACTCAAATCCCTCTAATAGTCCTCTAAGTCTAAAGGAAATATTTCAAGCAACAGAAGGAAGGAAGCTTTCATGTTCTGTCCCTTACAATCATCATCTGAGACCTAGAAATTGCAGGGTATATTTTCTGTTTCAGAATAATTTTTTAAAAGTTTCATCATAATCTAAATTTCATCAAAAGTGGACTATGGCAGAAGAACTTGATGATGAGATTCACTTTGGGATCTCCATGTTTTATTTCTAGTCCGCTGTCTCTTAATGTATTTATTAGTCACATTTTGCAATATCTTACATCACTTGTGACTACAAGCAAAGACATGATGTGACTAACAGAGAAGGGAAATCACACATAATGAGATGAAGCTAAGTATAAATACCCACCTTACTTCAAACAAATATAGAGGAGTGGAAAAAAGGGGAAAGAAATTCTCTGTGACATATATTTTTAGACAGATTCATGAAAAAATCCTTTTTGGAATGGTTTTGATTACTCATTTTAGTCTTTCAGAGCTTCAAATACATTGTTACAAGCTGTCTCCATCTGTCAAATCTCCCTTCAGTGATGCAAAGATCTATGCAGAGAGAAGAAAGAAACATCAGGTTTCCCTTAAGAAGCTCTGGGCTGAAAGCTAACTATTTTAAAAAGTAAGGGGTTGATTTTGGGGGTTGGGTTTTTTTCTGTTGGTGGGAGGAGTTCATTTTTGGGGGTTTTTAAATGTTTTTTTGGCCAGCCACTGATAGTACAATTAAATTTTCCTGTGTCCAAACACAAAACCAGAAATGTTGCTAGAGAAGGCTTACATTACAGACAAAACACCTCTTCTGTATTTGTGTGTTCTGCTTAACTCACTCATATTTGCTAAAAGCCAGTAGCCTTGAATTCACTACTGAAAGAAAAACGGCTTTAAAGATGAAGGCAGAGGTAGCTACTGGGTCATTCCAGGTTGGAGAAGATAAATGCATGAAATGTTTCCATATATAGTTCCTGTGTCTTTGACTGGCTTTTTTTTTTTTCTTAAGATCAGTAAATTAGAAAATTGGAAATATAAATACTTTTCCAAGCTTTATTGAATTTTTTGGTACTATCTACTTTCAAGCCTTCTATCCTGATACTGACTTCTGACTGTGCATATGCAAGAGGTATATGCACAACTCTTCATGAGTCAGTTGACATGAGAAAGAAATTCCAGCAGTGGTGGGAACTCTGACTCCCACCCCATGCCTGTGCACTAGCTGCTGAATGCATTTGCAGGTTTCTGTTACGTTTCATAGCATCACAAAATAAGGTCCAAAAGCAAAGACAATCAAACAGCCCTTGGTAAGCCCTTGCTAAGAAGTGCTTTCACATTCTTTGATTAGGATCCACAATATCAGTAGAAAAACAGCCTCTAAAAATAAGTGAATGAAGTCATACTACAGAGGTGTTTGACTTGAATCTGAAAATGTGAAGCATCCAATACCATGTACTGATACTCTCCATTTAATGTTTAACAACCCAAGGCTGTCACTGCTGCCTGCTGCTGGGTATTTCCTTCTTCCCATTTTCCCTTTGAGGTCTCTTATGAGTCTTATATACTGCATAGCCCCACCTGAACAATGACTGCAAGAAATGTAAGCAGATCAATTCAGCAACTCTGTAATAACTTCACTGCTTCAGGACTGACTGTGTAAACACATGAAACTCAGTGTATTTTTTACTGAGAGCTTCTATTCATTCAAAGAAATAGTATGTGTATCTGTGGAGAAAACTGTGTGAATATCAAGGGATGATGTCTAGGCAATTCTAACAAGAAAGAATGTGAAATCTTTTCTATTAACATGTGGTCTTACAGATGATGTAGTGACCCTCAACACCCACTGAAATATGATATTCAGCAAATATCAAGAAAAGATTACAGGGAAAATAAGAGACAGAATGTCAAATCCAGAAACAGAAACTATTTGTATTTATTCATTATCAATGAATTTTTGTCACAAAAGGGTCTTTCATATATCAGAATTAATATCAATCTGCTCTGACTTCCTCCATCTCAATAAATAGCTTTGAAAATGCTGCAATTCCTCAGCTGCATTTAAAACATTTTGTAAGCAGCATTTTTCATATATTGATATATAATTTATATGTCTGAAATGTGCCTTTAACACAAATCAGAAGTGAAGGGATCAAATAAATCTCCAGTATAATTACAAGGCTTCCAAGTGAGCTACAGTCAGATGAATTTGACTCGATGCTTTATATTTAGCCTGGAAACAACCAGCCCGGGCATCTTGAATCAGACAGAGACAGCACACATGCAAACATTACAGCTGCCACCATGATGCAGATGCTAATAATTCAGTGGCTTGTTCCCTGTGATTATGCATATGCTGTCTAGTGGTTCAGATTAAAGAGTTAAACAAAGTGCTTCTCCCTCCCCTCTTGGCAGAAGATAATTCAAACCCATCTGATATTCACAGACAGTTGGACAGCAGCTGAGGTTTCATTAGGAATCCCACGTATGGCCAGAAGCAACGTACACCTCGGTGTTTCCGGGAGCCACAGGCAGCCAGAACAGATGGTAGAAATCATCATCCCCAGACAGTCATCAGGGGAACCTCAGGCCACATGCTTGAATTTTCTCAATGAACCACATAGAAGGCAGACATTCGATCCATGTGACGGCAGCTGCTGGGTCCTGGGGGAGTGGGAGGCAGCGGAGTGGAGGAAGGCTCTCGCAGGTTATTAACAGGTCACGCTGTGACATTAGCAGTCCGGAAATATTGCCTCTCCCAGGGGGCTAAAACAAAAGCAAGGGAGAGGTTCCTTGTAATTCAAACACAGTTCAGTGCTTACAGATTACAGCACATAATCTGCTTGGCAACAGCACAGTGCACAGAGACACTCTGCTATCTGACTTCCCTCTTTCTTCTAGCTGTTTCCACTAGAAATGTCAGAAGGAATTCTTGATGCAGCAAATGTCCTATGCAAATCTCAAGGGAGGAAGAGCACAACTTCCCTGCAATTTTCAGAATGAAACCCGGAGTCAAGGCTGATGGTGACAGTTCAGCTCCCTCATTCAGATGTCCTTAACCTTTTTGTTCCATTTATGACCTGCTATATGCAGCTTTGCTCATTGATCATCACTGCCTGTCTGAATCACCCAGTCCCTTCTGTGAGCAGTGAGACTTGTTACAACTGTCTGCCTCATTAGAGGGAAAATTTCCTTGGTAACATTTTGGAGGAAACAGACATTTGGAGGAATAGTCTTAAAGTACTGCATTTGACAAAGTGGAAAGTTTTAAAAATCATTACCCCATCCCCACAATTGCCTACCCCTTTGGTCACCACAGCTCTCCCATGCATAGCCAGCCATGCATGCCAGTCTGCAGGAGGAAAGTGTCCAAACTCCAGGCCTGCTTTAAACCTTCTCTGCTGACAGGTCAGGGCAATGGTGCTCAGCCAAGCATTCCAGAATTACATCCTGGAGAGCACAGTAATATAAATATACATACATTATGGGCTTGTGTGTACAGAAATAAGTGTGTACAGAAATAAGGGGGGTGTGTGCATGTATTTGTAAATACAAATAAAATTACTTCATTCCTGGAACCTACTTCCTTTTTGATTGCTGACACATTCTAAGAATATCAAGATCTGAAGCAGACAGATTTTGCAATTAAATATGCTTTAAGATTTTTGTTATGCTAGGTGAAGTTTTTCACATCACCTTTCTCTGTTGAAAAACTTAGTTATCTACCTCCTTTGCAGGACTTTCTAATTTTGGGGAGATTCTTTGTTTCCTGCCTTGCAGAACAGACAGCTCCCACTCACGTTTCTGGTCTTCTTTCTTTTTTACTGTGCTGAATACTGCATTTCCCACTCTCTTGCTTGCCTATTCAATCCTGGTAGCCCTTAGGTAGGTAGATGTCAGCTGATGTTTTTCAGCTTCTCCAACAAAATTCAATGCTCACTGGACTGTTGGTTAGAATAACAAATCCTAAGTCCTGTCCTAAGGATCCTTTCCATTCTTTGTGTTGTACAGGTAAACCGTGAGTGTGGACTGCACAGTGTCTGATACACTGGAGCTTTCCAGTAGCCATTGCATGTGACCTTCTCCATTACCTGACCAAGCAGCAGAAACCTGGATTTCCCATGCAAACACTGACCATTTGTCCAGGACTTCCAGGAACCAGGAAGACTGACTAGGAAGTGAGACAACTGAATCTGTACTTGATATTGCATATTGATTACAGCATTCAGCAGCCTATTAAAACCCCTTTGGAAGAATTTACTCATGCCTGCAATATGTGGCAAAAACCTGAAGTTACTTTACCACTCTGTTACAGTTTAGCTAGGCCAAATGAGCAAGGCTGTGGATCTGCTTATGTTGTCAGTCCTGAGAAGATGTGAGATACAGTGCATTCAGTAGTCATGTGAATTCAACAGATATCCCAGGAGGTGCCTCTTATACTGTAGCATCTTTTGGGCACAGGCATTGTCCCACTATATTTTCGAAAAGTGACTGAAGGCAATTCAAAAAACAAACACGTTTGACATCAAGTTTGGGATGTTGGACAGCCCTACACTGAGCTGATGCCTAAGTTGTGCCTGAGTGATTCCAGGCAGGAGTCTGCGTCACAGTGCAATGGCAGTACGGCTTCCCTGGCCATTACGCAAAAGGCAAGGTTTACAGCGAGTGGTAAATTCTTCTATAAAGGAGCAATGTTTCACACTCAGAGGATGCTCTTCAAGTCTGAAGCCAAAGCAGGAACTTCATGTGTGGGAACAATTAGCTGTTAACAGTGGTACATAATTTTCACAACCACTAAAGTTTGTGGGATTGGAAATGATGATGCATTACAACCTCATGCCAAAGTCTCACACTTGACATCCTTTCAAAACCTCTTATTGTCTGTTCATATGTAAAAGACCTCAGCTTTTACAGACTTGAGCTTTTGCTGACTCGTCACACTTTTTGTACTGTTCTCCAACTGGTACTTTTTTAGAAGAATATATGATGGCATCAGTAATGACTCTTGTCATGACAGTGGATTAATAGAAAGGCAAGTGAGAGATGTGGATTTTTTTTTTCTGGGACTGCAAGAAGAAGTGTACAAAGTTCAACCATCATAAAACATTATTGGAGAAAACATTCTTGTTTTCAAAGGCAATTCTATTAAGCAGCATCGCCAGCCAGTTGAGGGAGGTGATTGTCCCACTCTGCTCTGCAACCTCACCTTGAGTTCTGTGTGCAGTTTTGGGCACCACAATATAAAAAAAGACATTAAACTTTAGAGATTGTCCAAAGGAGGGCCACCAAAACAATGAAGGCTCTGGAAGGGAAGCCTTAGGAGGAGTAGCTGAGGACATTTGGTTTGCTCAGCCTGGAGGAGGCTGAGGGGAGACGTCACTGTGGTCTTCAACATTCTCACAAGGGGAAGCAGAGAGGCAAGTATTCATCTTTTCACTCTTGTGACCTGTGATGGAACCCAAGGCAATGGCCTGAAGCTATGTCAGGGGAGGTTTAGGTTGGATATTAGGAAAAGGATCTTCACCCAGAGGGTGGTTGGGCATTGGAACAGGCTCCCCAGGGAAGTGGTCACAGTACCAAGTCAGACAGAGTTCAAGAAGCGCTTGGACAACAGCTTCAGACATATGGTGTGGTTCTTGGAGTGTCGCGTGCAGCATCAGGAGTTGGACTTGATGATCTTGATGGGTCCCTTCCAACCCAGAATATTCTATGGTTCTAAAAAATACTTTTTTCCCTTAACATGGAAATTACTTTTATCCTAGCAAGAATTATCTACAGTACTAAGTCTAGACAATGTTCTTCTTTATTAAAGAGTATTTTTGTATGAGCCACTTTCAAAAGATAGCCTTATATGTTCCACCAACTAACGAGAGTTAATGTCAGTGTAAAGAACAGGACTTTAAAAGAAAAAAATTCATGACGTGTGATGAAATTAGCACTTGCAAAAGAAGTCAAGTTGACAGTTCCCCATGAACTCCTTATTCAACAACAGATGAATGTAGACCTACTGGGAGTAAGGACCTAATGGGGTTGCTATGTCTGACCCTTCTCCTTCCCTTTAGTGCCATTCAGTGCTGCATGTGCTCTCTAGACCAGAGTCTCCAGTGACCATCTCACACTGCATTCCTCTTGTCCAGCTCCATCAATTTTGCAGCAGCATCTGCTCTGACCCAGGTAAACCCTGAGATTTTTATGCTGTCCCACAAAACAGCAATTAGCCAGTTACTTCAGATGTGGCAAGTCAAATGATAGCCTGTCCAACAGTAAATCAGCACTAAAGATCTCAAAGGTGTGTGCAAAACCAACAGATACACAACACCAAACATTTAGGTATGTCTCTAATAATCCTGACACAAAGAGCATGTTTTATATTTATCTCTAAATTTGCATTGACCATGTTCCCTGAAAGTCATTTTTAAAATAAGCTAGAGTACTTACAGTTATACTGACCATTCCCAACTTAATTTTGTTTAAAGATGTGAGTGAAGTTTCACAAGTTTGGGGCTTTTTTCGGCTGTATCTCTACACTAGGTATAAACTTTCTACCTTCAGTGTTACTGTTCTTGTACTCCTGTAAACAGGAAAGCTAACTGAATTAAGGTCATTCAGTCATTGACCATCAATTTTTATTCTATCACAATGTATCCATTACCTTCCTAAAATATTTCTGGTTTTACACAGTAAACTTTAAACGGAATCTTCATTTTATGAAAGGATTTCCAGAGTCATAAATATTTTGTGTTGTACCTTTTTAGACTTGAAGTTTTGCTTTAGAAACAGGGAAAAAGAGAAATTACTCTTTTCAAGGGAACATTGCACCACTGACTTTTACAAGGCGTGAAGATGTGCACTTATGTCTATTTTCATTCTCTGATTCAAGAGACAACTCAGTTACTTGTCCATTCATTTCCTGCAAGTAATAGAGGCAGTACTAGTCAACAATGTATCAATGAGAATTGATGTATGGATGGGAGTCAACAAGGCTGTCCAGCAAATTTTACTGTATGCCACAGCCTCCCAGACACGACAGCACAACATCTTTCCTACTAATATAAGCCAGATATCCAAGTTTTATTCTAAGAAGAGCTCATTCAAATCAATAAAAGCAAGAGTAAAAATCTTCGCTTTGCAAATAATACCCACATGAGGTACTGAGCCACACAATATGGTAAGAAAAATTATAGTAACGAGGCTGAGATGTTGAATCACAGCAGCAATATGTTGTTACATACCATATATTAAGGTAATAGTCTGCATCAATTCTGTGGCATTAGCACAATACGAACATCCTGAAGCAGAGTCACAATCAGCACATTCTCTAGCTCACTGTGGAGTAAAAGGACAGGACTTCACCAAAAATGTATGGGCTCATTTGCAGACAAAGCAGGGAGGATATTACAGCTTCTGGCAAGGCAATGAAATATGCAAGGCTGAGAAGGAGCAAATTAGACCACAGCAGAGAAAGAAACTATCTGAGAACAAGCTTATGCTATTTTCCTAGCCTGGCACAGTGCAACAATCCTCAGAGTGTCAGAAAGAAGCAGGCTGAAAAAGGTGATGGGAGGATACCAGAGATGCTGCATTAATTCAGTGTGATCACACTCAATCCCTGAGTTACTGATTGCCAAACATAGCCCTGCACCTTCAGAGAATGTGAGCATACAGAAAGATTTAAGAAAAGCAAAGGTACACTAAAAGCATGCATGAGAAAGGCAAACACTGAAAAAACAGTAAAGATTAACAATGACAAATAGAAAAGGAAGCACAGAAATAAAGGTAAATATGCATAGAAAAAGCAATGGCCAGAGAGAAAGGTAAAGACCTAAGTAAAAGTAGTGATTAAAAGAGAGGTTATCCCACATATCTTTCTGCAGTTCTTTTTAGCCTCTGAAGAAGGAATACAGTTATAAAAGTGATCTAGCCAGAACAGAAATGAAAACCTACTTTGACTAACAGCTATACAAAATTTATAGTTGTAAATCACAGACTTCTCCTTTTACATTGTTTTTTTTCACAACTGCTGCAATAAAAAATCTGAAAATGCAAAGAGAAAGTGTCAAAATCTATCAAGGAAATAAAAAAAATGGAAAGGAGACTATCTTTTTTTAAATGAACTTTATATGGTGGCAACAGTGAAAATTCTGTAACCTTGCTTTGTTATCACTATATCAACTGTGCCAGCTTACACAAACACTTGTGCTTTAATGATTGCCCAGTGTGAGAGCAGGAGTAATGCTGCGGTGCCTCTGGGCGTGGCTGATGACCTGGCCCGGCCCCGCCCTGCCGAGAGCCGTGGGGCCCGGGCCTTTCCCCCCCCGCACGGTGCAGCCGGGGATGGCACAGCCCCGGGTCACCACGGGGGCTCCCTGGCTACGGCGGCAGGGGCTGTCCCCGCCCAAAGGGACAGCTCATTGGTTCCTGTGCTGGTGAGGACAGCAGAGTGGCTGGACGGGGCTCCTGTCAATCATTGTAATCCTCTGCAGTGATTGGCTCTCTCCCAACTGCCCTTCCCTCGCCTCCATCCTATAACACGCCCCTGACCTCCATTTTGGCCATCTTTACTGCACTCCATGCTCCAGTAATAAAACCCTGCTGGCAATAAGTGGAAAAGAACCCTTTCTTGTCGCTTTACTTCCCTGCTTAAATTAAACCGCTGTGTGTGAACTAAGCCTAAATTCTGCAGGAGCTTTGATTCTCGGCTCGACTCTGTTTAGAGACTGGATAAAGCCGAAGTTGCTTTCTTCAGGACACGAGACTGCTGCTAAAGGCTCCGAGTTACTCACGCTTTCTACCCGCGTCAGAGTAAAACTCAGTCCTTTGAAGTCTTTTGTCAGTTTAGGATTACAGTGTTACACTCAAAATTTAATACAGCAGGATTTCCCTTTACAAAAAGGTTCAGTTTTCACCATTACTTCTTGTTGCCATTGAAATGAATTTCAGATAGCATAACCCAAAAGTCAACAACAAACAGTTTCTGTATTTTTCTAAAACAGTGCCAACCTGAAATAATAACAGTGTCTGAAGAAAAATCGTGTTGCACTTCCAAAGGAACTCCCACACAATAGCTGTAAGCATTTTCTGTTATGAAAAACTGTCCATCTGAATTGGCCCAGAAAACTTCCAAATCAGAATTCAAATTAATGTCTCAAAAAATACTCTTGACAATAACAAATACGTAGTTTTCTTGCTTCTTTAAAACATGTAACAAAACACCAGGTGACTAGGTGTCCCAGTGAACAGCTGGCTTTGACAGGAGATTACTTTTCAGAACGAGTGTTAGGTAATTAAAGATCTCTTTCAAAGTTGCCCTGGGATTATTTCTACGGACTTAGAAAGCTATAAATGGGACTCCTGATTCTTCACCTCCTCATTCAGTGCTCACAGCAGAATTTAGTGTCCATAGAAGTGGAAAAAGTCTTCCCTGAAACAAATGAGGACCTGTACTTCTTATTAAAGGACTGCATTAGGTAAATCTTTACAGACAAACATTGGGAGACTTCATGAGTTCTAGCAAAGAACAAAGTACCAAAAAGTACTACGTGTCTTTTTCTAATAACTAAGCTAGGAACCTACCATAAATTATAGAACTACTTCAAAATAAAAGCAAGCAAGCAAGCTTCTTCTTTCCAAGCTTCTTCTTTACCTTTGCAATAAAGAACTATAACCAAATCCAGTTTATGTGTCATATTGCAGATTTTTATTAACTCAGGATAGAGTCACTTCCTACTACACATCTTGTGCTAGTAATTCTCCTGTCAAAGTCACTGACTGTGATACACCAAGGTCATCACCATTTCTCTGAGTATGCTCTGGTGCAAAGTGGAATGTCTCAGAAAATAACAAAAGAGACATTTTTTTAAAAATTTTTCTCAACTTGGAAGAACTCCACTGCAGCAAACAGCTTCAAGCTGGAGCCAAAATACAACTTTAGCCACAAACAGCAGTCTTCCAGTAGCCTGACTGACACAGAGCAAGGTAAGGAACGTAACTTCAATGAGGTAGAAGTGAAACAAAGGTGAAGTTAATCTCCAACAGAGGTGATTAAGAAATAAATATCCTAAGTTGTTACAGAGCGCAGTGGAATTCCACTCCAGAAGCTTCCACCGGAACCTTCCTTCCTGCCTGCCTACCTGCTTGCCTGCCTCCCTCCCTCCCTCCCTCCATCTCCTTCCCTTCTCTCCTGTACTTCCATAAATGGGTGATGTAGATCATTTTAATTCAAAAATTCTACTTAGCATATGCTGTACAGCAGGTGTTCTAGCAAAATCATGGGCATCTGAATAAAAGCTTAAAGACCTTGGATTATCTTTTAACACCAGAACAGAAGACTTTAATCAGGTCTGCTATGTCTGGCACATACTGAGACTTAATTAGGTTTAGCAGTAGCAATCGTAATAGAAATGCTTGGGTTTGTGGGGTCTGTTTTTTCTCTCTTTTACATCAGTAGCAAGACATGAGGAGAACTGAGCTTATTCTTTCAAGGTGATTTCTGTGCTACCTTGGGCCTCTGAGGATTTGTCTTCCTCTGGTCTATTCTAGTGGCTAAATTCCAGACTGTAAGTGTTACTGTCCCTGGCTCTGCCTTGCAGATAATTACTTAAATGCATGGCTGCAACAAGTCTGGAACATGCTACCAGGTTAAAACTGAAACACAACACATGTACTACTGTAAATTATCATGCAAAGAACCCATTTTGGTTCAGGAAGAGCAAATATTTAAGAAGTGACACCTAAGAAAGGACATGCCTGAGTCTGTCTCTCCAACAAGAACCCTCAGTTAACCCAAAAACCTTCTCTTCTGAGAAGCATGTTTGTGTTTCTTTATTTATTGCCAGTTGATACATGACACAGTCCCAGAGACTTAAACCTCCTTGGCTTGAGTAAGGATTGCAGAATTTTTCCCTCAGGTTGCATGTTGTTGTCCTGACAAATCATTAAAGTTATTGATGATCCAAGGTGCTAACTTAGCTTCTTCACATTTCCAGTAAACCGGTTTGAAAAGTACTATAGGAAGCATTAGAACTCAAGTCAAATAACTTAATTTTCTTCCAGTTATTATCCTTCTGTGCTGTAGAGTCACAGCTTACCAACTTCCCTGTTAAAAATTTATTTATGCTTCAGTACAGTAGCATCAAAAGCAACCAACCAAACAAAAAGGACAAAAAACAAGCATAGAGGCCAGAAAAGAAGAATGCCGGGGGGTTGAGCAGAAGGAGCTAAGCTACTTCCACACTAAGAACTGGCCTCCCAGCAGAGACATTGAGTACCTGCATGATTAGACCAATGAAAGTGATTTCACTTTGGAATGAATTTATGACCCACTTTCAAATCCCTGAAGAAAACAGGGATTTTAAATGAGAAAGCTGAAAAGCCACAACAGCAGCAATGCAAACGTCTGCTCTTTTTCTCAGTTTTATAATACTATCATGCCTCTGATGTTAAAAAAAAACCCTTCCAGTTTGTCAGCAACATGCTGGAGGCAATGAAAGTTATCAATCAGTAATGTGAAGTGGATTCAAGCAGCTTAATAGAGGGCAAAATTCAATTGATTAATGGTTAGGAAAGTACTCACTAACATGGAGGTTTCATGGAATTACAATCCGATTAAAATTCCATTTTAGAAATGAAAGGATATAGGATGCTAATCAGTCTAAACCACAGATTATTAGTGCCAGCTATTTGAAACAGCTGGGACTATTGTGATAAAAACAAAATGTGACTCAATTTTTGTGAGAGGTGGATAATGTATTTTCTCTTGAGAATTGGAGCACATCAGAGTAAACAATACCCAGGCACCAAGCTTGCTGGTGCTGTCATTTTGCACTAGAAAACCTAGTTGTCTTATGGTCAGATTTGTTTAGAAACAGAAAACCTGGATCTCTTCATTCACCTACAACACAATAAGGTTCTGTATATTCAGCAGAACCTTCTCATGAGCTGCCAGAGTCTTCCACAAAGCACTTCATACTAGGGTGCTTTTGGAACAAATGAAGATTTAGAGGTCCTGCCAGCAAAACAGGAGTCTGTAAGAATGTTTCTTTTAGAGATGCTATGGTAAGAAAAAATCAGTGTCTGTAGTCCTAAAGGATTTCCTTTCCTTCTTCTTTCAGGATGAACGTCTTTTTGGGCTAGGAATTCAAAAACTCAAAGAAACCTAGTAACAGTAGCTGAGATCTGACTCACTGTACTTCTGTCCCCACAAAGTGGCAATCTCATGGGCTTGCTTGAGAAAGAAAGCAAGGTTTAAGGCAGCATTTATCATCAGTTCCTAAGTTAAGCAGACCATTACTGCACTGCAGAATTTATATCATGGTTTTATTGGCTTCAGATCTGAGCTTTTCCAAACCACATTTGTACTGTTTCTGGAATGCACTGCCTTGTGCTTTGTGTGTTTTCTTTCAGCTCTGCTATTGACAGTATTGGTTTGCTCTGGTATGGCTTCTAGTCATGAGTACAAAGAGTTGTGACATTTCAAAAGTTGTGTAAAGTTGTACTCCTTTCTCTGGAGCCAAACATCTGTTATCAATTGAAGTAGTGAGAACTGATCTAAATTTGGAGTTATTCTGGCAAATTAAGTCAAATTCTAAAGATTTACCAAGACAATGTTTAAGTAAGGAGATTTGGCTGGGTAAGAAACAAACAGAATACGTGAATAATTCCTAATTGCCACATATTTGATTCCCCAGACAAGAATGGTATTTGGCCCTGAAAACAAAAAAAAAAAAGGATTTCTAAACTATTCCTAAGTACATACATACAGCATTCAAATAGACAAAAATATCACTTATTGTCTATTTTTAACTTGTTTAAAAAACAAACACGTCCCTGAGATGGATGAATATAAGTTCATTTGAGGGAGATATCAATGATACAAAGAGAGTATAAAAAAAAATAAATAAAAAACCCACAGAAACAAACAAACAAAGAAAACAACTAAACAAAAAAGACAACAACAACAACAAAGCCAAATGTCAGTTTTCATCCAGTGAAGACCCCTAGCATTCAGACCTCTATGGCTTAATTTAGGCAATTTTTCACTTCTGGAGCTGAGCTCATACTATGAAACAGAAAATACCTGGGGCAAAATGAACATCTGGTAGACTTGAAAAGATTTAATTTTCCTGACAGGGTTGTTGCTTTCCTGCCTAAATTAAAGAATATGGCTAACATTCTAAATAGAGCTAACAAATCACTGGAAGAAGGTCAGCAGCTCTTCAGATGTGCCTAGCTTTGCAACTTACATTTCCAGGTAAGGAACAGTCCTTTTATGCAAGAAATAACTTACATTTGCCTTCATGCCATGAGAGATCTTCTGAATGGAGACTACTCCTGACTTACGTCCATCTCTCTTTCACCCACTGATAGAGGTGTGTGCCTGATCTTAAAGACGTACTGGAAAGAAAAGTACACGGTAGAGGTGTTTCAGCAGTTAGGGTGAAAGTTGGCATTTAGCAGACATTACTCAATGACACTAGATGGCAGAGCAGCTGTTTTGAATTAGTTAAAGTGGCATCTTCCTGAGTGTTTGCTGTTACTTTCTTTTATGACATCACAGTTTGAAACTGTTGACTTAGATATCTATGCTGGCCTTCGATTTTAATGAGTTTCTTGGTTGAAGACTGAAGTCAAAAGAATAAGAGGATCAAAATAAACTTTATAAGCTAGTCTAAGGGTGACAAAATATTAAGAAAGGGGAACAGAAAGGACTGTCCATAAGCCATTTGGCCAGATCAGCTCTCTTCCTTCGACAAAGGACGATATAAAAGTCTGGGGTTTGAGAGAAGTTGTTTAATTTTGGAACTAGAAGATTTAGGACAATACTCCGAAAGAAATATTCAGAGCTTTGATGTCAGAAGTTTGGGATTAGAAAAGAAGAGTGCTGAGTCTGGGTTTCAAGAAATAGAGAGTGATTCCTCCTGTTCCCAGGACCTGACTGGGCTGTGTGCCACCCCAAGCTGTATGGGACCCTCATCTCAGAGATACTCATGTGATACTCACATGCTCACTGCTGTGGACCTTTCACTGGCAGCACCTTCCCACCACCAGAACTGCCAGCAAGTTCTACATGGTTTTCACCTTGTAGTTATCACTGTGCAGAACAACTGCTCCTCACATAAATCTGTATCAAGCCTAAGGCACTTGCTCACCACAGCTTTTGGAAAGATGGACATGCTGTGGCTGTCTGCACCCTCCATATCCCAGAGAAGCACAATATGTATTAACAAGACCAATTTTTCACTCAGCATTGCTTTACCTGTCAACACAGAAGTTTTACAAATGTCCTCATAGGGATGAAATTGTTAGTAACCCTCAATGAATTTCCAGAAATACCCACACTTCCTCTAAAATAATACAATTATTCTGAAAATATGAAAAACAAAATTATGGAAAGCAATAAAACCTTTCCTGCTACATCAATTTTCACTCAAGTCTCTGCTTATAAAGAAGAAATGTACTATATCCATGCTGCCATCAGACACAAGGCAGAAGCACTTGCAAGTACAAATTTCAGAATTGCAGCTTTATGTGGCAAAAGAGTTAAAATGTGAGCAAGACAACTCTTACAACACTGTACCATGAGATGAGAGTTGTCAAGGCCTTCCTTCTGATGTTTTTGGGTCAGCTGCAGCATGAGTTAGAATGCAAAGAAGAGAACAGTTTGCAGAGGACAATTTCTGTCCTTTGACTTCTATGTGGGATAAGGGCCATCAGTCTTTCCCCTATCAAGTGTTGTTTCCAGCAGAGAATCATAAAACCACAGAATGGTTTGGATTGGAATAGACCTTAAATATCCCCTAGTTCCAAGACCCCTGTCATGGGCAGGGATGCCGTTCATTAGACCAGGTAACTCAGGAGCCCATCCAACCTGGCCTTGAGCACTTCCAGGGAAGGGGCATCTCCAGCTTCTCTGGGCAACCTGTGCCAGTGTCTCACTACCCTCTGAGTAAAAAAAAATGGTTCCTAACATCTAATCTAAAACCTTCCCATTTTAGTTTAAAGCCATTCCCCCTTATCCTGTCAGTATCTGCCCGTGTAAAAAGTCACTCTTTCTCTTTTTCATAAACCCCATTGGAGTACTGGAAGGCTGCAGTGAGGTCTCCCTGGAGATGTAGGCTGTACCCTGCTGCCAGAACAGACTGCAGGGACACATCTGTGAACACTAGCTGTAAAGATCACTTTGCACCTCTGCAAACTGGACAAAGCCCACTAAGAGAGCTGAAAGAATGAATTAATGAATTCAAAGGCATGCCAGCATGGGAGTTGCTATGGAAGCAAAAAGAAATATTTTTGGATTGTTCTTGCATCACATATTCTCCCACACAGAAACTCCCATTCCCTCAAATTACCTTTAGAGAGGAGTGAAAGAGAAGCATCTCTTCACCTCATCATCCATTCTGCCTCTTTCTGAGCTGGTAGTGAGCCCGTATTTGACTTACATGACAATGCCTTGAGAATTTGAAAGCTGGTAAATATGTATGTGGCTGCTATACAGAAAAGGCATGAAATTTTTCTGTAATTTGAAATCCATGGTGACTTCTGTGCATTCCTGTAATGAATGTTCATTTGTTTCATTTTGCTGCAACTTCTGGAAGCGCAGCTTCCATAATATTAACTCGGATATACAGATCTATTTTGCAAGAAAGAGAGAAGGTGCCTTACGTATGTTATATCCATTATGCAGAAGACATAAACAGGCACATGTTTCTGCATAACTGGATGATTCCCTAGGGAGTAATTAGCATTTTGGCAGAGCAGCTTGCAACTATTTCTGTTCTTCTGCCAGAGAAATTTGATGGGAAGGATCTTGAGTTTGGTTTCTAAAAAAATTTTTTGTATAATATTTTAGTGTTGTGACAAGACACATTTCAAGGTAGATAAGGTAACAAACTTTGATATTATGTATTTGCCAGTGGCTCCTCCCTCATCTTCTCTTACCAGTTTCAATGACAATTTTAAGATAAAATATGAACTGGAAAGAAAGAGAAGTGCCAAAGGATGGTCTTTCTGAAGTGTTGCCCCAATCTTAAAAATCTGCATTTTTAAACAATTACATTATTAAGTTGTTATGCAACAAAATTGATTAAAAGTCACATTAAGGAAAACACTCTTTCAGGACTGGCAGATATCTTACCCAGAGAAAAGGACTCCTACAGTGTCTACAAGCCAGTGGGTTGTGGGGCTGTACAAAGACCTACATAGAATTGCCAGGCTGCAGAAAAGGATCACTTTCACAGAGCCTCTTCAGCAAGTTGCAGGATGATGGGGAGAGAGCCCAAGACGTCTGGTCCACACAAGTTCCCCTTCATAGTCACGCTAAGAAATGCTACGCCTCAGATAAGACTTCTCACAGCAGACATTTCTTCCTAAATCCAGTGCAGCATGTTAAGAGGGTGTCACCAAGCCCCCTGATGCAGCTGGGGGTAGGCATTCTCAAAGCCTTAATGTTTCTATGACAGACTGTTTCTAATGTTTCTATAACAGACTTTGTTTCTAATGTTTCTAGAACAGACTTTTTTAGCCAAAGAGGGGAGTAATGCTCCCTTGCTTGGCTAAATGTCATATGCTGTGGAATAAGTGGGGGATCCCACACTTCTTCCTTTCACTCTGCAGCTGTACGTCATAACCAGCCCCATTTTCCCCATCCCACAGGAGAAAAAAAAGATGTTGAAGCAGCACACAGGCACCTTCAATTTCTCTGTTTCCTAAAACCTTGGAATCCATCCTGACAGCCTTTCCATACTGACAGTACTACCACCCACACCACCAACGGCAGTGAGATATACCAGAGCAGCAGGCTGGAAATGGAGAATTTGCTCCAGCAGCAAACAGGCAGAAACTGAAAGGAAAATCCTAGGAAGAAGGAAGCAGTGTTGCAACAAGGGGAAGTGAAGTTCAGGAAGAGAGCTGCTGATAGGTATCCCATGAAACCAACCTCCATCCATTCTACTGTCAGGAGACTTCATTTGTTTGTTATGGCCTCGTCCTCATTGTGTCAACGAAAGCGTGCTTTATTAACAGAGTGAATTATTTTGCAACTCTCAATAAATTACTGACTGACATTATGTTTTGGCTGCTTTTGATTTGATATAAGACGGGACTTGCAACTGTAGTCACTGAAAGGAGTGGATATCACCATCCATCACATGACAAGGTGATTAACAATACTGCTTTGACCTTTTCCAGTTAGCTCCGACTGGGAAATAGAAAAGCAGCTTCTCTTTGCAGCCCTCCCTTGGACACACCTTCTCTTGAGCTGCCTTGATGCCTGAGGGGAAGGACATGTGATGTGAGCTCCATCACTGAGAGGAGGGAGAATGGATGGGCCACACCCATCAAACAGATGCACCAGGAAGCAAAGGTCCTTAAAGATTTCCTCTAACTTGGTGGGAAGAAGGAATGCTTGTAGAAGAGTGGCTTGAATCTGGTGGCCCTCATACTTTCAAGTTCTGAAGCATGGTGTGCAAAGCTGGAGCCAAGCTTTTTAAGTGCAAACGACTTTCAGTTTGAAAGCAGGGTTTAGCGTTACCCACACAGTACATGCTGCCTCTCCAGGGATAATTTGCTGAAACGTATGAGAATAGAAATTTGTGGAAAGCCTTTTCCCTACAATTACGAAAAATGTGTTCTTTTCCCACTTTTTGTAAACCCCCTTTTTCAATGGGCTCAAGTTCTAAGGTTTATACCTTCCCTTACTGCTTTATGAATCTTAGTCATTATTTTTTCTTCCAATTATGCCTCCAAAACAGAGTTAGATCCCTTTTATGCAGCTCAGGAAAAGCCCTGGTGCGTCTGGCTTGGGACAAGAAGAGTTACCACCAAGCTGAGCCACATTTGAAGAAAATAGCCAACAGACCATCTCCACACTGAAGGTGGAAAGCCTGAAATTCTGATGGACAAAACTGATTTGTTTGTAGCAACTTAAATATCATCTGAGATGAAAATTTCCAGTCCAAAATCAAGATGGGAATGGACAAGGTAATTCCAGACTTAATTGCTAGGCCAGTGGGAGGAAGAAAATAAATGAAACAAAACTAGAGTACACCATTCTTCAGCATGACAAGATTGGCTTGATGGATGGGAACACCTGAGTTCTCCATCAGTGAGACTGATCTGGAGAACAGATTCAAGTAAGTGGTTTAGCATTCACTGGAAACTAAGCATCCAGCAAAAAAGGATTTTATCACAACTCTCAAAAATTTTGCAGCAGCAAAGAACATCAGTGACTGCAGCAAGTGATGATGTTTTATTCTGCAGAGACACCTGGGTTGGACAAGGGCCACTGGAGTGATTAATCAGGTAAGAAACTTAATCTACCTGCCTAGGCCATGGAAGCTGGGAACTCTGTAGTACTGCCAAGGACAGTATGGCTGCGTAAAATGTTTGCTCAAGTCAGAAAAATGTTGCATTTGTCTGGAAATAAAGACCATGTTGTCCAGCTCTCCAACTGTAGTGCTCTGCTACACCTTTCTCACAGTCACATCATGGAAGGAAAAGTGGATCCTGTCTGGGAGGTATTTGTCCTCTAAACAGCCCAGGAAAAAAAAAAAAGGGGAGAAGTCTCTTGAGACACAAGACATGTTTATTTCTGGAGCTGAGACCTTGCTTCTCTGGCAAGGTGTTTGTGATGGCAAGAGGAAAGAAATCGCTGCAGCTAAGTAAAATAGAACATGGGTTTGCATCTACTAGCCACATCACACACATTTAGTCCTTCTGCATTCCTCCCCTAATACGCACAGGACAAAGCCTCAAAAAAACTGCCCTGAGGGTGCATAATGTGGATGAAGTCATGTGGTGATACTGCGTGTGATGATACTGCATGTGATGCAAGCACTGCAGCTCTGCTGTTGAAGGACAGGATTGCAGTGATGTGGGAGGAACACAGGGCTCTGCCTATGCTCTGCTGGCCCATGGCTACTAAAGGACAGCATGCACTGCAGCAATAATGGCAAGAGGGTTAGGGTAGCAAATGAAGGACTCATCTTTCTCATTGTAGCACAAGCCAAATAATTCTACGTTTGTTACATTTTTTAAACAATTTTGGGCTTCACTGCAGCTTTCAGAGTGCTGAACAATGCTGGTAGAACAAATAGGGCTGAGATATGTGTTTCAGAAAGCATTTTAGTACAGCAGGGTCAGCTGTGCCAGTGAAGGCAGAAAAGAAAGGAGTAAGCAGGCAGGACATAAGAAATATGAATTTTCTGGCTTAAAATTATTACCATTTTTTCTCCTTGTTTTCTGCTAGCTCTCTTCCCAGCTTTGTGACAATTTCTTTCTCTGTTCAATTCATCAGTCACTGTGTTGTAGGTATTACATCAAATAAAACTGTCTGCAGTGGAGGACCCACACTCTTCTGTTTTTATAGTTGTGAGGAAGTTAGTGTCAGTAATGGTTCATTACCCATTTTTTCTGCCTCAGTGATCTTTCCTTGACTGAAGTGAAAACTTTTGTTATAAACATTCAGTTCTGTTCTCTCACCTTAGATCATGCTGAAAAAGACTCCATGGTTGTTACAGACATTCAAAGGTAGTTCTCATTAAAGATAGTTAGACATTCTTAAGAATAGGGGAGTGATTAAGAAACTTTCCTTTGCCTTACAGGCTTTAAAATATCTCTTTTTTTTTAGTGATAGAAATGGTTTTCTCCCCATCACAGCTGATGGTCTTTACATTGGTTTGTTGCCTGTTGTGTGTATATTCCTATTAAAGCCACACCTTACATATATTTTTATATAATGTCAAAGTGATAAATAAGACATTTAGGACAAGATTAAGATGATCCAAACTAGGATTGCAGAGTAGTTTAGGCGTATTGACCCTAAACAGCAGATCTAAAGTCTTCCTGATGGCCCTGGTTTACATCAGTCATGTTTACAACTTGTATGGGAACTCCAGTCTGATCCTTGGGGCTCTCATGACCATAAGGTTTAGTCACTTGGGTGCAATTACCCACATATGATGAGCGTGGCATTCAGTCTAGCATTTAAGCAAAAACTGTGGCCCCTGAGGTTGCACATTCTGCAAGGACTTAGGCCAGTTACCACAACATGAAGCACCAGAACTATAGTTAGACTGAGTAACATTCAGTCTCAGATTAAAACCCCTAAATGTGGGTGCCTACTTACGTGCGAGGTGTCAAAACTCCTGTCACACTCATAAGACATCCAGACAGGCAGGAGAGTGACACCCAGGGATGGACTGAGCTGCCCAGATATCAATGTGTAATGTTATTTTAGTTGTTGTGGGGTATCCTCCCTAGCCTCTAGCTGCCACCCCAGGAGTTGAGTATATTCTATAAGTCATACATCATTTCTACCAGCCTTCTGCAGACATTTCAGGTGCTCTGAGAATCCTATATGGCTTTGTGTGGGCAACTGAATTGCAGCCCTAATGGCTGGTAAGCTGAATATCACTCTCAGCTCCAGTGAGACTGCACTAATTAGATCTACCCTGACTGTAGTGGGACCACAGAGGCAGGTACTTTAATCTAAATCTAGAACTCATTCCATTAACAACAAAAAAAAACCTACTGATGGCATTATCCATTTGTATATAATTGGTCAGTACAGTCATTCAGGGAACCAAGGACTTGATGTGAAGTTTTGTCTAAACCCAGGAGTGAGACTAATCTGTACCTTAAGACAGTATCTAGACTATTATGCTATGTAGTGTCCAGAGGGCAAGGATTATATCTCCCTCCCTTCAGGCTGAAAAGCCCTGTGCAACTTGGGGAAATAGTAGGACAGTGTGTAAAAAGGAACCTGTCTGTGATGTCTAGCAGCCACAGCTTACATCTGGGTAGGATCTGTCCCCCAGATTTCTGTTCCCAGGACTATCTAATGTAAAAGACACACAAATGAATGAGGCCAGGTCCATCTCCCAAAGCCATCTGGCAGGTTAAACAGCCAAGTTCCTGCCTCAGTTATTAACTTGTTGGTCCCAGGAATCCATCACATAATCACGGACACATATAATGGTTTTACTCATGTATTTTATGTTAGGCAGAACTTCGGGGTCTGCACATATCACAGGCCATTATATTTTACCTTTACCTAGGTCAGTAATTTGGTCTTGATTAAGACTTGACCTTCCAGAATGACTTACAGAGTAGATAACTTATTGCTTCTCCTGGAAACATCTTTTGAAGGTTAACCTCACACTCATGGTTGAGAAATACATGCTCTTTTTTTAGGTTGATTTTTTTCAGCTTGAGCTGAACATCCATTCATGTTATGTTTTTATCCAGTAGATTCAACAATCTTTTAAAAAGCATTTTCCATGCTGTTACTAGTAGCCAGTAACTGAGACATCTCTTAATCTGATTTTTTAGTAAATTTTGATTTGTCCTTCCTCAATACTTACTGCAACTCAGTCTTCCTAGGTCTAGATGGTTCTTGCAGCCTCTTCTAATGTTGTTGGCTCACTTTTGAACTGTCATCATCTGATTTGCACCTGTTGTGACCAAGGGTGGATGAAAAGGTTAAACCATGACAGTTCTTTGATGCATCAGACATTGGCCAAAGTGTTGCACAGGTTTGCTCATCTGGAATAACTTGTTGTTCTCTTTTGCCTCTCTGGCATCATTGCCCTTTCCCAGGAGTGGAGACTTCTGAACCTGTAAATAAGACAGAAGAGAGAAGAAAACAAAGGAAGAGAAGCCCTTTACTATGTGTGGCTGGTCCACATGGCTCTTATGGAAAGGATCAACAAGTGCTAATAGTGGTGGACACTGAGGGTTTGGAGTCCAGAAGAGCTTGCAACCAAACCAAGCAAATAGCTTGTTTCAGAGCTGATTATAATTTTGAAAGCTGGTGTAACTGAATGGTTTCTGATACAGATCTGCCTCCTTATCCCTCTGGTTTTAAGCTAAAGAACAAATAGTATTACAGGGTGGTATTGTCATGATCAGCCCCCATGCTACTGCTGCTAATAGGGAGTTAGCTGACAAAGTGCATTGGATGTACTTGATGAAGTGGCAGCACAGGCTAGTGAAATTGTTCACTCAGGCATGTGAAGATTTTGACTACGAGTACTTCCAAAAGTAGCTTAATCATAATGCATTTCAGTTTCCTCAATATCTTTCCTCCCCACATTTCTCTAACTCTGTAAAGTCAGGACTTAGAGTTATCATATCTTTTAATAAAGAACCCTGAACCTACTTGTAATCTCTAGGCATTACTTTCAACTCTTTCCTATTCTTTCAGATCAGCAGTGACAGTGGAATTAGGTGCAATGTTTCTGCCTAGTTCCTGTGGGTTAATATTCATCCTGTATCCAGTTTTCCTCAGGCTCTCCCACCCAAGTATAGAACAGGCCCATATTTCCCTACCTGCTGGCTACAAGTCTCTAGGAATAGCTCTAGTTAGTAAATGTTGTATTCACCCTGACATCCAAAATGCCACCAGCATCTTTGATGTGATACTGTGGGGACAAAAATGGCAGGAATGCAGGAATCATTAGAGTGTAAGTTAAATGTTGTGCTTTCTAGAACAGACACTTCATGCAGCTGCTGAAATAGCTCTGCTGAAAAACAGACCAGCATACCAATTTTCAGATTTTCAGATCTTACACTGTGCATACCAATGCATTTGTAAATACTGTTTCGCTTTTACAACTGTATTATTATACATGCAAAATTTGAATTTATTTCAAAAAAAGACACCTAAAACTACCTTGTAAATAATTTAGCCATGTAACCCTACAGGAAGGTCATTAAGATCATAAAAATTACTGATTTTAACTTTTGCCTGTATGAGATGGAATAAATGGTTTGTGGTTTACACCACGTGCTATGAACAAAGTTAATTTTCCTCGAGGGTTTCATATATGAGACTAGAGTTTCATGTCTTACTATGTCTAAGTAAAACATAAGTTTCATGTCTCACCAAGTCTACTAAAACTAACAAGGTTAGTTTTGCTAGACTCAAGACACCAACTTGGTCTCACGCCAACATCCACAATCACACTTTTGGTAGGAATGGGTCTTAAAGAATTGCACTTCTTAATTTTTCATCAGAAAAATACATACAGTATTAATAGCTACTAACATTTTCAGCATCACACTTGACTTCTCAAAGGGGATACCCTGCAACATTCCAGAACTGATGTCTGCTGGGGACAGCCATCTTTGTAAGTGCCAACTGAGTTCCTACAGGGAAGGGCTCACATCCAACATCCCATCTATCAAGCAGAAGGCAGACAGAATTAGCAGTAGGATAGAGAATAGATGTCAGAAAATCTTGAAATCAGCATGGCATTCTATTAATTAAAGAGAAGGAAGATATGGAAAGAAAAAAAGCAAGCAGTTCTTGGCTTGTATGTAAACAATAATTTCGTTGTTTCACATGTTTTTATTTTTTAAATGTAATGAAGATTCAAAATTAGAGGAAAAAATAATATACATATTTTAAATGTGCTCTGCTTCTGGCTGTCGAAGTAATTCTCCTTGTTCGTATTCAAGTCTTGCATGTTTGCATTTTTACACATCTATTTATGGTTAGAGCGGTCTAATGTAACATTAAAAGAATTAATCTTATCACCACTGAGGAAGTACTGGAAGATAAAATCAGGATTGCTCTTTGATCATTAAATGGCTTTAGAATTCTGCACACAAACAGATCTCTCTCTCCCTTATCAAATGTCAGAGACACAGTTATGGCTGCTCGTGAAAGACATCTTTTTTCCTGCTCAAACATAATACACAGATCTTCAGATGGGACACATGTCCTTTTATTTTCAAGTCTTTTATCAGCCAAATAAATTGGTTTTATTTGTTAGCAGCAGGAGGGAAATTTTGGGGTTTGTTTTCTGTAGAGAAGAGAAGAAAGAAGTCATAAAGGGACAAAGTAAAATAAGGGTCTGTGTGTCACATGAAGGTGCCTGTAATCTTGGAGCACAGCTACCCAGCTGCAGGAATGTCCACAGTACCACATCCACAGTATGCACCATGTTCAAAATACATGGGGAAAAAAAAATAGTGAAGTATTACCATAGTGATTTGCAAGTAAATCTGCAAACAAACATGGAAATGTTTTGGGTGATGCTGATATGCATAATGAATATGCCAGTTAGGATGCATTTTAGGACATAATGCACATGTTCACTACATATGTGTGTTCATACTTAAGTGGGGCATCTTTATGATTCACTATAATCAGCCCTAAACTGGGGTTGGACCATAGTTCATGCAGGACCAACGTGGAGAGTGGCAGAGGTGACTGCATAAGCAGGGGCACAGCAGCATGTGGTGGAAGGAAATGGGGGCAGAAGCCAGGGAAGGGAGTCTCAGTCTAGATGGTTAAAACATCCACGAAAACAATGCTTTTCTTTTTTATTTATTCAGTTGTCAGCAGCAATTATGATCTAACATTAATAATCCCGGTAGAAATCTGGAAAATTGGCTTGGGTTGAGTGGTAGAAGGTCAAGTAGGAAACTGGGTAGGACTCACAGATCATTTCTTCTACATCAGCCCCTGTGATCCAGGTTTCCTCCTCACTACTTCTCACTGCCATGCATGGTAGCTAAAAAAAAAGGCTTGTTTCAGTGAATGAGAAAAAGTATTTGGGCTGAAATGTAGTCATAAAAAAATAAGATGATTTATTGATTTCTATCAATTTGTGCTTTTCCCATAGCATTTTCCTCCCCCCTCTCAACAGACACGTTTCCTGTGTCTGTTTTGCAATGGAGTATTTCAGAACTTGATCACAAGTCTACGGTGTGCTGAGAAACACACAGCCCTAATTTGCCCTAATAGAATGATGCAAAAAAACCAAATTTCTGGTCATTCCTCAAGGCATCTTAAACAAATTATTAACTATATATTTTAAATGCTTGCTTTAAATGCCTTTTTTTTTGGCCAGGACAATGTTTTCATTGAGTGCATTTGACTAGATAAAACAGATAAATACAGTTGAGTAGACCACTTTAGTCAATAAGTTAATCAATGAGAGGATGTGCTTTCAGAGTTGGTGTCTAAATATACCTTCATATGCACATACAGATAATACACACACACTGCTATTGCTTATTAAAAGCTCGCAGAAACCCAAAGAGGTAGCAAATAACCTGGTAAAATTTCCTCCCTTTTCTGATAACAAGGAAGTAACATCTTTTTGTTCCTGGGGAAGGCCATGCACGCCCACAATGTCACTAATCTGAATAAATGTGACAGAAGACAGCAGGATCTAACTCAGCACAGAGACCAGGACTGGGCCATGGCACAACAGGTCATCTTAACAGTGACACTTCCCAGCATGTGCACAGTACGCTGAAGTGCTTGTTTCAAATCTTTGTACAGAATGAAGTCAGTGAAATTACACTAGGGATGAATTTAGCCTCATAACTTTTCTGGTCTATTTCCTACAATTCTCTTAAGTATTTAGTTGCTTCCTGCTAATTATTTTTGCATTATTTTACAGCAGGCTTATGTGTGCCACAGGGGGCTTTTGTAAAATGTTCTTTAATCATTGTCACTCAAAATAATTGAAGTTTCTGAATGAGTTTATATAGTAGTAAAGGATCTCTTACAGAAAAAGGTTATGGTTCTTGTTTTATGGGATATTAAAGTGAAGCAAGTGCTTTCCATGAAAATCTCCTTTAAAATATTTTGTTAAAGCTCACCCCAAGCCAAATTTCTGCTTTGGTGAAATTAATGGAGCTCCCCAGATTCATAAGAGTCTGGCCTGGATAGATCCAAGTGCATATTTAAGAAAAAAAGGACATGTTCAGACAATGAACTAAGGTTTTAAAAAACAATTTCCATTTTTTAAGTCTGATTCCAAAATTATTCTTCTGTATCTAATATCATAAGATTTCCTATTAGTGGGCAGAATTAAGCATGTATCTTATCTCCAGGACCCTTCCATTTTTAATCAGTTTCATACCAATAAGGAGTAGGTCTGAGATATTGTGAAAATATGTGAAAACATAAAGATGGTTGGAAAGCTCAAAAAGATCAGCCTCCATTAGGGCAAAACTGTTTGTGCAGGTTGAACCTAGTATATGGACCAGTTTCTCTAACGTTAGTACTGTGTAAGACATGAAAACTATGTCTCAGACATTATGAGAAAGATCCATTTACTTTAATTATCCTGAATAAGGTATAACATGGTTCAGCATATGCCTGAAAAAATATGAACAATCTCAATTTCTCTGCTTTCACCTGCATGTAGCCTTCTCTGAGTAACACACACGTTTCTGAGTCATTTTGTGTGTGGATTAATAATAGAGTTTTCCAGATTCCTCACAAACTATTCCAAATACTGCATTTACTTAAACAAGAAAACACATAAGCAAAGAAAAAAAAAGTAACTTCAATGTCACTTTCAACCACGGCCAGGCCAGGCCCAGGATATCATTAAGTCAGACTAAACCAATTCCTACTCCAGTGCTTTTTCAGCATTTCTATCTTTCTGAAAGAAGTCAAGATATGGTCCTGAAATCACTCCAAGTGGGTAGGTGGTTTTGCCAGTAGATTCAACCAAGCTGTCAAACACTTTCTCAGAAACAAATAAAATGAGAAAGTGGAAGAAAGAAACAGATGGTCTTTACCTGGTTAATGCCATCCTTGTAAAGCATCTAAAAGGTATCTTAATTCTATATGTCTAGTTCTCTGCTTACCCAAGTTCTGTATTTACTTGGAGTCCTGCCATGTCCTCCATGACCAGGCCAACCAACCCTTGCTATTACAATTCAGGGTTCTTTTTTTATTTCTGTTCCAATGAAAGTCTCACCACCACAATGACAGTTGCAATTGCACAAGACATTTCAGTAGCTGAGCGACTGCCTGAATAGAGGCCAGCTGATCTCCTGGCTTCTTTTCCAAAGTCTGTATTGCTCTTATTCAAACAGCCTCTCTGCATGGGTTATCTGGTGTCGATTTTTAATTTACCCCTCTAGATACCAACCCCTTGAGTATTATTTCACAGTCAGATAATTATTCCATTCAGCTTCTCTAAAATGTTCTCTGCTGCTTTGAAATAGGAGAGGGTGGGGTGCCCAGCTCCAAGTCTTTAAGCTCTGTTCATGCAGCTGAGAGAAATGACTCACACTGCCAACGTGGATTTACTCATTAGGTCTGTTGTGCTAGTAGATGCTCTGGGGAAGTTCACAGTGGCCAAATATTTCCTTTTTATCAGTGCAGCTATTTCCTGCTCATCTCAATGCAGAACGGCTCTGGTTGGCACTGGTATGTGCTGCAAGCTTATCAGATCTGCCTTCTCTTTCTTTCCTCCTTTGCTCATGAAAAGTTAGTCTACTAACTTTTTAAAAGTACATTAACAGTGCTATTTCACAACTTCATCTCTTCAATTGACAGATACGTGCACAAAATTCTTGTCTCAAAGGAGATAAAAAATATTCAGAAATTAATAACACCCACATGTTTTAAAAGATCTTGTCCTGCTCTGCTCTGCACTGGTGCAGCCTCACCATGAATATTGTGTGCAGTTTTGGGTGTCACAACATAAGGAAGATATTAAACTATTAGAGAGCATCCAAATGGAGGGCAATGAAGATGGTTAAGGGCCTTGAGGGAAAGCTGTATGAGAAGTGATTGAGGTCACTGGGTCTGTTCAGCCTGGAGAAGAGGAGACTGAGGAGAGACCTCATTGCAGTCTGCAACTTCCTCATGAGGGGAAGAGAAGGGGCAGGCACTGATCTCTTCTCTGTGGTGCCCAGTGACAGGACCTGAGAGAATAGCCTGAAACTGAGTCAAGGGAGGTTTAGGTTGAATATTAGGAAAAGGTTCTTCACTGAGAGGGTGTTTGGGCACTGAAACAGCCTTCCCAGGGAAGTGGTCACAGCACCAGTCTGACAGAGTTCAACAAGCATTGAGCAATACTCTCAGGCACATGGTGTGACTCTTGGAGCTATCCTGTGCAGGGTCAGGAATTGGATTTGAGAATGCTTGAGTGTCCCTTCCAACTCAGCATATTCTGTGATTCAGTGATCTTCCTGTACAGAGTCTTCATTTTATTATTTGATATGGCTTCCAAAATTAATTCCATCCCAATCTTTCAAGTAATTTGCTCACTAAGATCCACAAAACTTCAAAATAATTGGCAAATTTAACTTTTCAAATCATGCCTTTATGTGTGTGTGGAGCTGAAAAAACTTTACCACATTTTTCACCCTTTTGTCTTTTGTTTCACAGCAATGAGGAGAAAAACTTTGCAGCAAGGAAGTCAAGAACTTATTTTGTCATAGGCTTCATATTCACAAAAATAATCTGCTGTCACTGGGGACCCAAAGCAAGCATGGTCTGACACTAGGGGCTTGACTTGGTACTCCACATGGAGAGTTTGTGATGGCCCAGACACTGTGTTGCAAATGTTATTATTTTCTTCTGCTGCTCCACTCAGAAACTTCATGCTTGTGTATTCAGTTCATCAAGTTATAAGATGTGATTAAGTCAAATCAGTTGTCTCATGAGCAGTTACTCACTAATTAATAGTCAGTGAATAATAATAGCCCATCATCGATGCAGTTGTTTTTTCCAGGTTAGGTGAGGAACCATTCTGAAGGGCAAAATAAAACTGCTCTGGAAGTAAAGGTAGAAAGATCTCAGTAGCAGCATGCCCCCTTTAGATAATGAATTTAAATACTAAAGTCGTCTGTGGGCAAGAAGAGAATTGACAAAGCGAAAAAGTGCCACATAATTACTTCAGAAGGCTGCCTGGTAATAAGGTTTTAGTATAATTTACATCATATAAGCAAGAAAATAATTTCTATCAAAATGAAGGGGCTTTTACCATGAGGAAGATTGAACGTTCCATTTCATAAAAGTGCCTCCACAAGTTTGTGCAGAAATGAAAAATATCTACACTTACAGCAAGTAATATACTTAACAACAAGCTGTCCAAAAATCAAGCAGCAACTCGCTTGACTTTTTCCTCTGGAGCAGGAGAACAATGCTATAGAAAATAATTTATTTTTAATGAACAGGTTTTAATTTCTTTCCTTGTCTTTTCACTAGGATAGATCTGGTATAAGTACGGGATAGCTCTTTCATGTTCTTAATTTCTTTTAAATGATCCCTGTCTTCCACAGTGCTTAATCAAGGGAAGGCTCTGATGTTTATGCAACTAGACCATGTTTCTTACTTCCATGGTTCAGTCATTACACATAGATTGTAATTCATAAACAGAAGCCTGTTTGTGAAAAGGAAACATGCACAGTGTTCATATGTCTGTTTTTCTTCTTCACTCTGCCCCGGGCCAATATTACAAAGCATGTGAGTGATTATTTCCAATTTAACTACCTGGCTTCACATGCACAGTCAGACACAGAACAGAGCTCTTGAGGTAGGCACTAGGGATATACATAAAACATCAGCATTGCAAGTTGCTCCGTTATCATTCCCCAATAAACACTTTTTGGGGTCCTTGGATTGCAAATCCGTTTGGGCATTGGAACCTTCCCATGTGAGCAAAGATATAGGTGTGATTTTCTGTGATTGTGGCTCTAGACTCTATGGGATAGGCATCAGTCCATGATAGCATGAGCTATTTTATGTGGACTGTGTTGAAACTTTCATAGGTGACATGCAATTGGCCTGAATCAGTAGAACAGAGGAGCTGGAAGACCTTAAAATCTTGTTAACCAAAAGGTTTTAATTATTATTCTCTCACTGGATATCTCTAAATAAAAAAATGCTTGCCCACCCTCACCCCTCTTGCCACATATTCATTGAAAGAGATTTACTCTAATACGCCTGTCCATTTCTTTTAGCAACTCATTGTAACAAATGATCACTTTCATAGAAGGACAGAAAAGAGGTCTGCAATGGACTTTGAGGACTTCAGTGCTAAGTAACAAAAAGCCTGGGAGGATGCTTGAACACTGGAGCTCTGATTGTCCACACTGTTTCATTATTTGCTCTCTGCAGCCAGTTTTCTTCAACACAAAGCTGCTATAGAAGGGGCAGGACATGAGCCAGTCCATGTGACTTTGTCCCAGGACCAGTAATCAGCCCTGAGGCCAATTAGACATCGCCCGAAAGGTTATAGAGACATCTTTTCTTCTCAAAATAGAAAATATGTAGTAATTTGTTGTGTTTCTATATGAACCAAATCTAATCAATGAGCTTTGTGGGCTGAAGACTCCAGGGTTGTGCTCTGTCCAACAACTTTCACTATTTCTGAATTTTGCTCTGCTCCCATTGACATCAACAATCCCTCATTGTTGATTGTCCAGCATAAATAACTTGCTGCCACCCCTCACAAACCTCAAATTAACGTAGTCCAGTAAATCTACAATAAAATAATCATTTGCATGACTTACAAGATTCCAGTGAATATATTACTGTTAGCTTATATGCAGTTGCTGAGCATAACAGATGCACCTTAGGATAGAAAACTTCCCTGCCAATATAGTACTAATTGTAAGGGGCTAGAATGCCAGCTCAGCACACTCCCTGCATAGACACCAACCCACATATCTCCATGGGAACAGTCAGAAAAATCATTCAGCAAAGTCATCTCAAAATTCTTCCTGGGCTGAGAGCCTTGGAAACCCCTTGGGATGCAGGAGGTAATCCCTATCAAAAATCCTTGCAACGTGTTTGTTGTCTATAAAGTATAGCAGACTAAGCCTTTCTTAGATGATGATATATGGAATCAGTACTTCAAAGCTTCAGTGATACTAATTTCTCAGTTAGACCACACTACCTCTCAACATCATAACTCAGGCTTTATGAAATGAAATGAGGGCAGAATTTAGCCTTGTAATTCTACTCCCTAAGCTGAAGAAAGTCTGACTATAACCAGTATTATTAATATTGTTACCCTTATTCAAGACATCCAGCCATTAAGGGACAAAGCAATTACTATTCATAGCTAAGGCAATACAGATATCTTTGTATAACTATTCACCAAAGTAAATATTTTTAAGTGTGTGTGTGTGTACATGGATTTTTCATTTCACACTGTCTGTGTTTTCTTGTTTCCTATTTTATTTTTCCTAATGCAAAGAACTTACAGGAATAAAATGGAATAACTCTGGGGAAAGTTTCACTTCTGCCTTCGTAACAGACAGTTCTCAGAGCATGCAAGAACCCTACACAGGACTTGTACCTGAACATCCAGCCTCAAGCCCCTTCAGTTTCGTGGGCCTGTGACGTAATGGGATGAAAAGCAGATGTTTTTAGGGTAAAACCCAGGAGCAGAATGTGACATAGTTGCCTGTCCCCACCACTGTCATAGCATCAGTTCCCAGATCCCAGAAAACGGTTATTTTCACCAGGTTCATAGCCTAAGTACAAAAGCTTTGTGTCCTGTCTGTAAGCTGTGAGCAGTTCAACAGCTGTCTCCTCCTCCTTCTCTATATTTATCCACAGAAGTCTTGTGGATGTCCCAGGATGCTTCTCAGTTGGTTGTGCAACACTCAGAGCCCCTGTTGTTACAAAAGAGACTCTTTCTGTTCCTCTCAGCAGGCTGCTATGCTATGGGCCTTCAAATTAAAAACAGACTCATCAGGGGTTCCTCTTACTCTTTCTAATGTGCCTTCTCCCTAGAGATGCCTCCCCCCATTTAAATTGTCTTTCCTCTGTTGCCAATGTTAATGTTATGCATTAGATATTTGGCAGAAATGCAATATATATTTCCTCCCTCCTAACTCCAGCCTGTCTTTTGTTCCCAAATGAAAGCAGACTTCAGAGCATCTGCCTCATGTGGCCAATCTCTGTGTGCTACACCTGCTTTCACCTCATGCAAAACACAGGGAATCATGAACAAAATGTCTCCAAATACTTAGAATACCCTTAATAAATTACCCATGAAAGTATGGCACTGCTCTGCGGTGCCTGCTCATGTACAAGCAAAAAGTGTACCTACCATGCAAGTATAGAGGAAAAGAGTGCCAGTACCTGAAAAGGACTTTTCTGGATCATATCTTTCTGGTTTTCAAACTGTTCTTTTTACTATTAAGACATTTTAGTCCTTTTTTACCTTTCAGAAAATGGGCAACGTGATGTCCTAAACATCTTTTCAAGTCTCCCTGCTCTAGGAAGGTGATCATCATTTGCAGAACACTTTTTTTAAGAAGTTATTCCCTCTTCTTCTCCATCTGTGGGAGAAATATGGGTAGGAGTTGTTGCAGACAAAGTAATGTTCAGACAAGAGCCTGAAGCAATAGCAGCAGCCACTGTATCATATCTCGCCATTATGGCACTGCTGATCCGACACATACAACACCTCAACATTTACCTTAACTGAATACATCAGGATCATTACAGACTGCTGCTGAAAACGCTTTTTTGATACCTTAAGTTCAAGATTTCTTACTGAAAGCACAGTGTTTTTTCTTATCCCCTGCCTCCACGAGCTTGCAAAAATCCAAACATACAGTACTGAGTTTTGGCAAACTCTGCAAGGTTTTTTGCAAGGTCTTTTCTGTCCTTAGTATGGAGTTTTGTTTTGAAAATGTGATCTGTATTATTATTGTTGTTGTTTTTGTTGGTTTTATTATTATTACTAACACTTACTCCTTGCTTTTGAGGAAGTTCCCACTGCTCTCACTTGTGTGGAACAGGGCACCACCATGCTGTCCACAGACAGCATGTAAAAATTAAGCATTTACTACACAAATTGTCAGAGTTGTCAATTTATAAGAGAAAGAGAGTAAGTTCCATTTTCCAGCTGGGGAGCTGAGATGGGAGAAAACTGATCTAGCCAAAGTGCAGCTGAAGCCTGACCATATATTCCTTAAACAGTAAGATGAATCCAGTTGTTTCGTTATGGATGCATGGATAGTGTATATTAGTTTATACATAAGCCCTGTGTTGTATTGAGGAGATAGAAGACATAATGGTGCTTTGGGGAACTTTAACACCAAAATTCTAAGTTCTGGAGGTTAATACTGCAGCAAACTGATTTTCCTAAAATTACAAGGCCCCAGCACGTGCATGTGTCCACTAGTGCTGCTGGAGCCAGGGCTCAGGGGCACAATTTAGTCACAGCTCAATTGGAAATCAGGGTCAGCCAGCAGTGAGTCGGCAGCACTGCTCAGGGATGTGGTAAATGACCTGCAGCAGCAGGAAACTGAAAAAAAAATAGTGTCGATACTAGACTTCAGAGATTAAGTACTTTAAGGTGGAATTTTTCAAGATGAGAAAATTGAGATTTTGGTTTTCAATTTCTCATGTACCAAGAAGAAGGTGAGCAGCACAGCTGCTTAGACAACTTTTTTCAGTATTTATAAGGTAATAAAAATTCATTGAGTGTGTTTGATCTTTCCTGTTAGTGTTTTGGTATTTCTATTGAAGATATCCAAATCTTGCATATCTGGAGCCAAATATTATCTGTATGAAATCTTTGTCCTAGTACTATATCTTCCCTTGCAACATGATTCACATGTAGTTGTTCTGTTGCCAAATTCTTCAAAATTCTAAGTAACATCCCTTTCACTGACTCTCAGCCAAATGAAGTAACTGAATGCTTGCTCTGTTCCTTGGATTCAGGTTATAAACTGCCATACAATGCTACTGGCTACATTTATTTCAGTTCTTCCACTTCCCCTTACCCTCCCATATGGGCCAAACTTCCCTTCCTTTGCTGTCTTCCCTTACTCCTTGGGTGAATAACAACATATGTCTCAGTGAAACACAAACCCACCTGTTTCTAAGCAATGTTTGTCACACCTCCTCCCCCAAACTCAATGTCCCAAAGTCCACATGCTCTATGTAAGGTAAAATCTGGTACTGATTTTGAATGGCTGGTCATGGATCTAGGCTGCATTTTTTCGGGGTTTTATTTTTTTTCAGTAGAAAGGCTGGTGATTCATTATGGTTGAGCTGACTGGCATAAAAACAAAGCCTTATCCTGTAAAACAAAAAAAAAAAGGCTGAAATTTACCATCTCAAATAGCACAGGAGTTCAAGGGAAATGGAGAATAATTCAAAGGCCACTGAAGTAAAGTGCAAGTTTTCCATCAATTAAAAAACACTCAGTCAAGCCTAAGGAGTACAGAACAAGATCCATATTTAGAAAACAAAAAGTAAGGCTGATTTAATGAGACTCTAGATGCAAAATGTCTCAAGAGTTAAAAGAGGAGATAAACTATTCGGTTTTTTTTCCTGGTACAGACACTAGGGCAGTGGCAGTCCAGCAGAGCAGGGTTATTTCAGGAGACAAGTTCACCTCTGAGGCATACCATTTACTCAGGTGCCTTCTACAGTTGCTATGTTAAAACTGACTCAAAAATATCATGAATCCCAGCAGCAGCAATGTCTTCTAAGAAAGGTCCATTTCTAAGACCTCATAGGAAAGTATCAGTGATAGGAACCTCTACAAGGAGAAGCCTCTTCCTGCTAATTATTTAAGAGTACTTACAAGCAAGTACAAAAGCTGCAGATAAAGCAGTAAAAAGAGGAAGGAACTAGTCTTGGAGCATTACAGCAAAAATCTGTTGTAGAAAGGAATATACGTGTCCAGTTGGGCAGTTAGTCTCTGCACATATGCCTGAAATAAGCACCAGCATTAGCTCCATCACAGTTCCCTTCAGATTTAAATAGTGTGAAATAAAACAGTTTCTTTTTAGCTCCAGAAATACTGCTACTATAGATTTGCAAACCAAAGTGGGAAGTATAGTGTTGGCAAAGGCAAAAAAATAGTCACTTGTCAAATACTGGCTCCAGAAAAAAGAATGTACATTTTTAGAAATTTCTTCAATTAGAAGGTAGAATTTTGGATTAGATATGTTAAGGCACAGACTGAATCTGTCAGGATTGTAAATGCCTGTGCACTTCAAGTTCCTAAAGACTCCTGCATGCTTTACATGTGGAACACATCTCTGAGATTAGGCCTCTAAGTCCTCATTTTTTGAGCAGAGATAATTTATGAAACTGTTAGGATGTGATGAGCTGATATTTCAATCATACTTTGCCAAAGTGTAGATGATTGTAAGAGGACTTAAGTGGTGGAAAGCATGGCCAAGGTATGATAAGCCTGAACAGATATATGAGAAAGCCACCTGTATAAGCAATTTGTACTGAGCTCAGTGTTAGCCAGCTGAATGCAGTATCATCCAAGCTCTAACCTTCATAAGTACACAGATACACAGACTTTAGTGGTGAATACAGCTTTCTAAACATACCTTGAAAGATTCAGCTTCAACCATGCTAAATTCAAACTTTTCAAAAATTCTGTTTGATCCAACCGTACCTACAGACTGTTATGGAGCTGTTAGACCTGTATTAGCCTAATGATTTTCATGCTACAACAATATAACTTTTTTATGAGGAATGTGGGCTAAGTTTGCTCACATCTAGATAAAAACATGCAGATGAAAGAGCAAATGATATCACATAATGTATCATGAATCATTCCCTCAGTGATCATTAGGGGGTTTTTTTCCTGTTTGCCAGTCATTTGGGTGTGCTCCATGTCTGCCTGTGTTTCTGGAGGTTTACTGCATGATTTAGATGGACATATCCTGCTCTGCAAATAATCTGCCAGGAGAGCACTTCAGCATTAAGCATTCTGTACTATTAGTGGTAAGCAACATGTCATTTAGGCTATATGGTTTTGTTTGTACTATCTTGTGCAATGGCAATGCTGAAATAATGAATGATGAACATACTTCCCATATGAAGTTTCAGATGAATGACTATTCATGGAAACTACCATAAGACTTTCATTATTTACTTATGCTTTCCGTGGATATGCTTATAGTCATGCAAACAATAAATTCAATAAACAGAAGAACAGACTTTTTTTGCAGATTCTGAGAAACAGATTCAGGTCAAGAGTTCCCTGAGCTTCAAGCCCTTTTCAATATGGGGAAGCGAATTTCAGCATTTTCAAAGCTGATGAATGCTACATTTCTCTCTATTGGTTTTTGGGGGGATTTTTTTTGTTTGGTTGGTTTTTGGGGGGATTTTTTTGTTTGGTTGGCTTTTTGTTGTTTGCTTGTTTGGGTTTTTGTTTGGTTTTTCGTTTGTTTGGGGGTTTTTTTGTCCCTGGGGGAAAAAATAGTTGATTAAAACTGCTGGTTTTTTTCATGAAGTTTAAAACAAAAAGGAAGTTTTTGAACAAATAACTGGAGGATAGAAGTTCCTGAGTTTTAAAAACAGCTCCAATAACAATTTTTTCTGTGACTGTTGGTCAGTTATGTGGTGTGACACACCAAGAGTGTTTGTTTCTTTCAAGCAAATAATGGGCAAAAATTAGAATTTCTGATAAAGCTGGCCTCTTACTTGTGAAATATCTATCATCTGTTTTCACTTTGCTCACACTATTAAACTTATTCCTAGCTCTTTTCTGGATTTCAGTGGGATTTTTTTGTAACTGTGGAAGGAACACAACACAGCCTTTGGAAGGCTTTGTGGTCAAAGGTGTTGTATAACCACCAGTTATTTATTATGAAATGAATGCACTCTTGTTCAAGTGAATTCCGGTATGAATATCATATGACAGGACTGAGAGGAAGCTTGTTTATTCTATAGACCAAAGTAGTATTTGTCTTAATAAAATGATAACATTGTTCATTTATCTTTAGAGAATTAATCTGATATGTCTCTTAGTTAAGCTTTAGGGCCAGATTTTTCCATCCTGATTCACCTTGTCAACTATTTATTCATGTAAACAGTCCTGCATAAAGTTCAGGTCATGCTGTGTGTGAAAGAAAAGAAGGAACAGCCATGTCTTAGGGTCTATTCTGGGCAGCCTTGAGTCCAGCAATGACATTGACTGGGAATATAACTGAAATAAAACAAGCAGTAACGTCCTTAGATCGGAAATATGGTGATATTAGCCAAAAGAAAAAACTATTAGATTTAATTAAGCTAGTATATGAGAAACATTAGAGACAATGAGGGTTCCTCCCTTTGAAAATAAAATGTTTCAAAGTGACCCTAGCAAAAGTTTACATAGAAATAACTTTAAGCAAAGGATGGAGGGATTATTAAAATGGTCTTCTAAGTATTTAGAAAACTAGAGTAAACGACTTTGGTGTCAGGCTCTAGTGAGAGTGTGTTACAGCACCTACTTCACTGTTTAAGTGTCTTTTCTCTGTGGGAAAAGAAAAGATCAGATCGAAACAGACTAGCATGTATATCATAAAATGTACTTTTCTTTCATGAAAGTGTATTCTAATCTGCCAATACTGCTTGTGCAAGATCTTTGTGGAATACTGTGCCCATAATACTTTGATGAATTACTTTCATTCAGCCAATATTGACCATGGTGTGAGTCCAAGGGCCATGGCCATCACAACAGTTAGGAAATGGCATTTCTCATTAAATTGTGGTGTGCACATCACAAGGACGTGGAATATATGATCGTTAAAACATGTCTTTCCACCCTTCTCTGAGGCCATGTCCAAGCCAATACTTAAGCCAAGACATGACACTAGCCAGTCCAGCAAGGTCTAGCTCATGTAGCATATCCATATTCAGTCTTGATCTGAAGTGTTTTTCCCACACACAACCTGCAAACAAACTCACTCTTGGCACTCTTTGTTACTGAATTATGAATAATAATGATATCTGCTATGTGCTCTTACCCTCAAAGCATCAAATTCAAATAAGATAGACAATAAATATGTCAAAACAGAAAGCAAAGCAATCAGGAAGAAAGTTTGCATGAACTTCAGTAGGGCTATGTTTATCTTTGTATTTTAAAATTTGGTACCTGAAAGTCTCAACTCTTTCTGATTCTTATGCATGTGTGCAGCATATAGCTCCAATTTCATCTTACAAAAACACCATTCTGATTGCCTGCAGGCCAGTCCCCATGTCATTTTCTTTTTTCAACTGAAAATGTCCCCAAATAAAGCAATTGTTTTGCTTTGCAATTTTTTTTAAATTATTATTTTGCAGTTATTTGCCCCTCCCCACTCCCAGGAACTCCATCAGAACAATCCTATTTTATTCAACATTACAGATGTAATCCAAATTTCTCTACCCTCTGTTTTGAAATGCAGTGCTTACCAAAGAGTGACTAGCACACTCATAAACATTGAACCTGCATTATTTATAACATTTTTGCAACTCTCTTGGAGGAATATCTGGGTGCTATTGTAACTCCCGGAAAGATTCATTCTGAGTATTTACAGCACTTACAATTCAAACTGTGGCTTATGATTTTGGTTCTGGAGGTCCCAGCTTCGGTTCTCTGCATTTTGTCTACCAAGCGACTGCTGTGTTGTAAATCCACCCAGAAATTTATGACCATGCAGTGACACGGTCATGACTGCAATTATAAATCTAAGCCTGAATGCTGTCAGCAAGCTTCCCTTCCTTCGCTGCTGCATTTTTAATGCCTGAGCTAACTAAGATTATTCGAATTGCTTCAACCATTTAAAATATTTATGCTGCTACGGAAGTCTTAAGGTCATAAAGAAATTGCTACTAATAGAAGCAATGTATCACTGGAGTCAATGTTTGTGATTTTTAACTTTTTCCTGCTACAGGACTCAACCCATTCAGTAATTTAGAAGGGAACATTTTTTAAAAGAACTTGCTCCCTTACTGAAAGGACTCTTTGGTGAGGTACAACCACTGCAAAACAGATCCAAGACTTTGAACAGAAGGAAGAAAACAAAAAGAAAAGTATAAACACTGATTCCTGTATTATTATTTGTAGACATTTGGTATTGCACTATATGATCTGCCAGAGAAAGTCAAGGGAAAGACAGCAAATGCAAAAATGTACATTCAAAGTACATTCAAGACCTGACCTGGAAACTCAGTTTCTAAAATAACCAAGGCCAGAAACATCTCCACACTTACAGTCAGAAGCATCTGTGAAGAAGCTGCTGTTTACCACGCTAATTCAGAGGGGAAAGAAGGTGAAATTTGCCTCCTCGTGCAGTCCTGTATTTCCTAGTACTCTCTCAGCTTTTAAACTGGATTGAACCTAAATCCTAGAGCCTAATAGAAATGAAACCTGCCAGTGTACAGGCTCCAGATCTGGGTATCTGCATTGTTTGCATTTTGTGTGCAGATTTCTAATTGCAGGAAAGAACAAGAGTGTTAGTGTAACTTTAGACCTGGATAACACAGCATGTTCATTATCATAAATCTTCCTGAGGCCTTTCAGGCTACTTAATCTCGATTCCTACCTTGTTTCTCTTCCTTAAACCCTCCAGCTCAGCAAGCAGGGGAGGGTACTGTCACTCTGTTCTGCACCCCACTGTCAGACGCTGTGGTGCCGAGCAAATAGGAGAAGGAAATAAATGTTGCAATCAGAGGATACACGGTTCAGTGAGTCCTAAAAGCTGTGTGGGAGCAGAAGCAGCTGCTGTGCAGAAAAGCCCAGGCACTGAATGGCTGGGAAGCAGGACTTTCTGGCAGTTCAGACATTGCCCCAACAGGAGACTTAGCAAGGGCAGTCAACCATCAAGTCATAGCTGTGCATGCATGTTTGCAAGGAGGAGGGGTTCATGCTTCAGGATATCCCTCTACAAAAGTATCTTCATGCACCTGCACTAGGTATTGCATTAAGACATTACTTTTAGTGCTTGTATTTCCACAGATTATTTATGGTAGTTTTGTGTTCGTTAGTTAAAGGGGATTTGGAAAATCTGTGCAGGTTTCTAGCCTCATGCCTAGAGTTAGATGGACGAGGACCCTGTGGCACAATCAGTTGCAGTAGGAAGGACAGTAATAGAGTGAGATTTCCAGATCTACAGCTAACAGAGAAACAGAGAATACCCAGCAGTCACAGAGATCTCTACAGCTTGTAAACTGCATCTAATCCTTGAATTGCTGCATCATGGTCCCAGTGGTGGGGCTGCACTGCTTGACAGGCAGTGACACTGTGCTGGTGCTGTTGGCACCATGATTACCCATCTGCAGGAGAAACTAACTAGCAAAAGCTACTGAGCCCAGAATAATCAATGTAAAGCATCTGCAAAAGCATGTTGTGAAGCCACTGTCACCTCCCATCTGTGAGCACTTCCCTGTCTCTGAAATTAGCATCATGTGGCTTGCAGCTGCCATGTACTGCAAGAGCCCTCCTGCCTGATTACAAGAAGCGAATGTTAGATGTTGTGTCCTGGGAAATGCCAATCTGTGTTATTGACAAGATACTCAAAATCCATGCTGGATGTTGACAGTTCTGTGTCCAGAGAGGAGCAGTGAGGGGGCATGGTTGTGGCTGTGGTGATAGTAAATCGTGTGGTGAGCATCTGTGTTTTAGCTGCTGACCCTTCTGTCCCACATTTAAACAGGATCAAGCAGAAAATGGTATGTGAGGACCTTACCTCTGGAGTGCAGGCTGGTCAACAGAAAACAGGTCTGCTACTGCAGCCAGGGTCAGTCATGGCAGAGTTGACACTAAGGGACAGGGATTTCTTTGCCATGAATGCTTCCTCTGATCTGCCTGGGTGTCATGGTTTAGGGATGGTAATCTCCAATTTAGTGCTCATGCTAAAACTGCATGCTGCTTCCCCTTTCCCACCGTTTCCCCTCCCCCTTCCAACTGGAGTCACAAAAGGCAGGGGTTGTGGCAAGAACAATTTACTGGAAACAGCAATGAGATAAAATGAAGAGTACCACCAATAATATTAATAACACAGTTGCACAATAGGATACCAATCCGAACTACCTGCTTTCCTTGCTATCCATATTACTTTTTCACCTCACTTTAAGCCTCTGTTCGTTTGCAGCAGCCTAATTCAATCTTGAAAATACAAACAGAAAACTTTTCATGTTAGCTGTGCTATTTCTGCAAATGTAAGTTTCAATATTAGACTTAAAATTTTACTCTAGATTTGTTTACCACCACCTGTATGATATCTTTTCTGCAATTTATGTTATATGTTCTATTCTGTCTTATCATTCAATTTCAGGATGTATTTTGTGTGTGATGTAATCACAAAACACAGATGTATTATATCTATATCTGTCTAGGCTCAAAGCTCAAAGAACTACAGTGTGTTTTAGTTTAAAATCCTCTTGGTTTACCCAGCAGAAATATGTTTACAGCCTCTTTTTCAAAATTTTCTCTTTATGCTTGTTTTTCTTAAGTGATACCTGAAGAAATCATCTGTCATCATTTGTCATCATTTGTCAGTGCATCACAGCTCATCAGTACAAATCAATTTCTAGTCAGAGAGCTTGAAATGGGACTCAAGGTCCTAAAATGTTTTGGTGTGTTTAAAATATTAAAAGATTTGAATGGAATTCTAGAATTACTTGTTATTAATGGAAGTTTATTTTTACAGGAGAAATAGAGTGACTTCTGATAGTATCGCGAACTTTGTTAATCAGTGGACTGTTTTTGAAGCAGAGGCTAAAGAGCATAAACTGTGGTACTGGTTTTTCCATTTCTTTTTCTAAATTAAAAAAAATTGTTAGAATTTTGATTCTACAATATGTAACTTTCACTTATAGAGTTAAAATAGTCATAGCACAGACAGTGACCCTAAGTGCAGGCAATGTTGCATCATTTTAAATCTGTTTCCGACAAAAGCTTCCAAAGCTCAAAATTGTGGTACATTGATGACATTTTAGATACTCTGACATGAGGCATTTGCCACACTGTAAGCACCTCATAATATATAATACCATATATATTATATA
>VZRZ01003213.1:542820-561037 GCA_013398175.1 Climacteris rufus | reverse complement strand
TATATATATATATATATATATATATGTATATATATATATCATAATATATAATATTGGCCTGTTAGGCTCTGCTTATTTTTATTTAATAATGGAAACAATCATGGAAATATTTAAATTTTTAGAAAATATGCCTGGGTTTTAACAGTCTGTAATATAAGAGAGAGTTCATGGTATAATTTTTTCCCAATGGCACTGTTGTTTTTAATGAACGTGTATGTGATGCAACCCATCAGGTCAGTGAACCTCAGCCTGGCTTGAAATGTTTGCACTGCTGGAACTTTGGGGACTGTACACCCACAGGTGATCTCAGAGGGGTGAGGACCACAGTGACCCATTGTACACACCCCTGGAAAGAAAACACATTAACCAGGTCTGACTGTGCTTCCTTCCTTGCTTTGTAGAATATACAGTATTTATGATTAAGCTTCATATATAAAAATCAGAGCAGTTTCTGTGCTCATTCGAGCTGCACAGTCTTATTCTGGATGATTCATTCATTGAGTCAGGCAGTCATGCATGCAGTCATTCATAAGTAATGCCACGCTTCCCTTCAGCATGCAAGAATGATTTACCTCCCTGCTGCCTTTCAGTGTTTGTTCAGCAAATACACGAAGCTAGAGTTCCTATTTCAAGCTTTGTTCTTATTTTAAAGAAACAGTGTTACCTAAATGCATCTATACATGCTGTACATGGAAGTAAGCACACAGATCTGTAAGAAATGGTTGCAATCCATAGCATCCCTCACAAAATATTCTGTCTTTTCTTGGCATCCATGAGAAAAGACTTGTACTTACATGCAAGATTCAGCTCCTTTTATACTCATGCCTTGCCAGAACTAGGCCTGTTAAAACAGAGCCTTTTTAACATTCTCATGGACTACTAGAAGAGGACTGATAACTCACCCTAGCTTCACGTAAAGAAACCTGAGGCATCAGCAGATTTTCTGTTATCAATATTTTTTTGCTAATTTCAGCAACAGGAAATAAAAACATATCACAGACCAAGGCAGAGCCTTTGACCTTAGCAATTTTAAGGAGCTATGAAGAATGAAGATCTGGCAAGAGCTGGAGATGGGCTTGAGTCTTGTAAATTCATAGCATAGAGAATTGACCTCATTCAACTTCACACAAATAGAAGAGAGGTGCTAGTCTAGGCTAATGATTTTAGTACTCTCACCATTTCGAGAGGGGGGGTGAGAGCAAGTTTACATGGAACGAAAGTACTATGTGACAGTGCCTATATGATTCCTTAGTCTTCTGGCCCTAGCTAATTCCTCTTTATAGTGAAATAACACGGTCAACACAGGTAAATATCAACAAATACATAGCTCATGGCACCCCTCACAACTACTAAAATTCAGAGTGCAGACACAATGGGTGACACAGAATGGTTTTGCAGCGCAGGTGCCTTCTCCCGTTTTGGGGAGGGGAAGAGACTATTTTTCCTCATTTCTAAATATACTTCTGAGCTGTCAAGAAAGCTGGCCTTAATTTTTTTTTTTTTATTTCATGTAAATCCACAGGAAAAAGAAGCAACTGAAAGCTAAGAAGTTTTCTGGGTGTGACATGTTCATACCTCCCAAACATCTGGAGTATCACAATTAGAAACCCTTTGTGGACATATTTTCATTAGTCACAGAAAAAGACAGCTCATTTTTTTCCATTTTCTCAAGATTTCGAAGCTTACACTGTATCCTTAAACATTAGTCATTAAATTATGTCTCAAGTTAAAGGAATTTCATGCTTTGAAAGTCTTTTGAAGTTGGCAGATTATTTTATTTTTCTGCTTTCCTCTTTTAATTTTGGTTCTTAAAAAAGAAATTCAGTGTATCTTCCATTATTGTCCTCTTTTCTAGCTCATCAAAGGACACTCTTATGAAAAGGTACATATTCATATTAAAGAATAATGTTTTGAAACTCTCTGCTGTATTTTGATGTACTTGGTAACACCAGGACTTTAGAAATACCTATTTAAATTATTTACCTTTCTTCTTTTTAATCGGATTTTCAAGGAAATCAGAAAACTATTCTTTAATTTTTGCTTCTTTATGATATATGTAATATATTGTACCAGCAAAAAAAAAGCAGTAATATTGGACCACATTTTTCAATTGTCTTTTAGGTTCTGAAACATTTTAATTTCAAGAATTTACCCTATTTAAGACACTGTGTGACCATTATTCCAGGTAGCAGTTTATCACTGATCTTAACAGTTTTTAAGAAAGAAAATTGCATTTGCAGAGAATATAGGCATTGCCACATTATGGATTTACTGAAGTGTCTTGTTGCCCTGAGTTTTGCAGTTCTTCGATGTTTTTCTTCTTCTGTAACAGTTTATCATACACTCTCTGTAAACATAGCCAGGTTTTTGTAACTGTATCCTATTGTTTGCATTCCTTTCTCCTGGGCGGAGAAATTTGATGGATATTTCTTTTGACCAGTGTGATGGCGAGGTGGCTATTTCTCCCTCCAATCCACTGTGATTTCTAGAGGACATAAAATAAAGTGCGAGGCCAGTACTGCCCAGGTTTTTGGCCCACAGTCTTGGCTCTCTGTCTTCAATGTGTCTGCGTCTTTCTTTCATGTCCTGAGCAACATCGTCTGACTGAGAGTAATTTTTAAAGGAAAAGTGAGTCTTCCACTAAGCTATAAATCCTATAGAGTGGCTGGCTAGTACAGAAAATGTTGATTGCTTCTCAAAAGAATCAAACACCCCAAAATCTGAAATACTTTGGTAGTGGTACTTGATTTCTCTGTTCTTATGAATTTTGAGTCAGATTTTGTCCAAGTAATTAAATGAAATATGCATGCTAAAACTGTGAATGTTTCATTTCTATTTCAGAGAATTTCATCCTGACTTTGTGTTGGAAAAACAGCCTTCCATTGCAGTCAATATATGGACCCAACTCTCTGAAGGAGATCCCAAACTGATAATTAATGAAACAAATCAAAGGACATAGCAAAACCAGATGCAGATGTGGATGGGGTAGGAGGAAGATGAACTTCTTAGTGCAGCCATTACTGTGGGATTCAAATAGTCTCACTTGGACTCAAGATTTATGACCCTACATACTTTCTATGAACTACTCTGGAATCTGGTTGCACATTTCGAGCATTAAAATCCATTATACTTGACCATAACCACTTGTACAGGACACAGTGCAAAACCTTGTTCCACAGGAGTTATATGTTTAATTCAGTAATGCTATTATGCCATATAAAATGACATATGCTACAGTAAATGCACTAGCTCATTTTCTGGCCCATATTTTTCACCCTGGCCACTTCTCTATGTAGCTGGGTATTGACCTACATTTAGAGCATGGAATGTAACCTCTTCCTGATTAAATATTTGTGAAAGAAATATTAACTAGAGAGTTTGATATACTGGTTTTACCTATCTACCTGATCAAAGAGGCTAATATTCTCTATTTGTTTGAGGCAGAACAGTGGAAGCCAAATCAACTTTCAGTGTCTTTCCTGATGTTACTCAACATTAACACAACTCTTACTCTCAGTGTAAAGCACCAATTATCAGCCCTGTGGTTCAGTGGGGAACCTTACGTGAGGCTGGATTGTCCTGGCTTAAGAACGACTGGGTAAGGTTTCAGTCCTCCAAAAAACCTCAGAACTATAAATTACAAAGAAGCAGAAATTTTTAAATTGTCTTCATTTTTCAGATGAGGAAATAAGGCAAATGAGCCTAAAGTGTACATCAGCACCAAGAACTGAACCCAGAGCCTTTGATTTCACTAAATGGCTGTTTGACAGGTAGCGATCTGCCAGTCTCTTTTGTAGGTCAGTGCAGTCTTTTCTGCTTGATTTTTAATTGTTCTGTTCACCTTTCTGAAAGCTCATCAGTAACCCCCTCCCTCTGTTCTGACCTTGTGCTCTTTGTAGTGTGGATGGCTGAGAAGTTGTCTCCAAGTTAGCTGAATGCCAATCCACTGCTTTTCTACACAAGAGGGAAGAAGCCTACCATGGCTGAAACATAACAACAGACAATAATTCTGTCCTCACAAAGGGCCTGCTCCTGCTTTCTGGGCAAATTAGACTCCTATATCTGATAAAAAACTCTGCTGTCCATATACTGCATAAAGGTGAGGACTGGAAACACCAAAGTCATCTACAAGATAACACTCTTTAGCAAGATTGTGCTGGTGAGAACTACTATTAAAACTACTCTAACTGGTTAGTTTGTACTGCAGCAAGTATCCCTTTATTAATTTGCTGCATACTATCTAAATCTCAGGTTGCAAGTCTTGCAGAACAGATGTTGGTTTAGGATTATTACTCAGGACAGCACAAAGGGTATCATATCCTCTTTGGAAGCCTAACCACAAGAAAAAGAATGAATAATCAATCACCAGTCTGAGTCTACAGAATGAGCATGTTTCATATGTTAACCTCCATAGAAGCACAAACAGCTCAGCCATCAACGTGCTGTTCATCAAGGCATTTCCAAATAACAACTCCTCTAAGAACCAGGATATTATGGGTTGAATAGCATTTCAGCTCTACTTTTCTCTTTCACCTTGAAGCCACATGTAGAAGTGCAGTGACACTCACTGGAGGAGGCTGAGCTGATTACTTTCTGCTTCATGGTCTGCTGAGGCAGGCACCAGGTTCTTTCTGGTACTGATTACCCTCACATTTTAGCCCATTAAGCATTGCATATCTGCTGAGCTATCCAACTTTTATTCAGAACTCTAAAAACCTGTGCCATCATCCAGCACTCTGCAGATGTCCCAGATATTACAACAGCACAATCACTCTACTGTTTAGAGTACTTTGTTCCCATCTCTGTGAATTATGGAGTGTCACATCATGGCATGTGTTGCTAAAGTAGGAGGTAACCCAGCATGATGTGACATAATGGGATATAGGCTGTGGTCTCAGGGAGAGGGGTGGGAAGGAAAATACAACTAGATCCATATCTGATGAAAAATCAGTGGCCAAAAATTTAGCTAAGCAGTTACTTGTATTTTACCAGATTATTCAAACAAAGAATCAAATTTTTGTTGCAGAGTGATCTAAAAGCAAAGTAAATTGATTACATAGCTATAAAAAGTAGACTCAAAATTTTTATTTGTATTTCAGTTAGCACAGAACTTCTGTTGATTCTAAAGATGCCGCACTTTAATGTCAACATTAGCAGCCTCTGTAATTTGAAAAGTTATGCAGAAGCCATTCAGTTTCAGCAGTTTGGAATAGTTATGGCATGAGATTCAAAGCCCATAGGTTTCTGTCAAAAACATGTTTATGATTTCCTGTCAAGCTCATCTCTTTCCACTCCTCCGAGCCTTGCAGCTCCTTGGCAGCAAAAAGCTCCAAAAGTCCACCAGTCTGTCCTGGGTTCAAAAGTCCCTTGTCTTAAATGATCATTTTAGCACTTTTGTTTCTTATTCTATGGCAGATCAGAACCAAATGTTACAGTGTCAAAATTCTTTGTGGAAAGGCTTTACCTCTCTCCACACAAGTCTACTCAAACGCTATAGAAAGAACCAAATTAACTGCAGAACTGCTGTTGCAATGATACATAAAATCAATACCATGGGAGGTTTTTAGGGTTTAGTCACACACCAGGCTCCTGTCCCTCTTTTTCTCTTTCTACCTATACCTAAGTATACTCAGCAGCAGGCAATGAGAAAGAATGTCTCAAGAGAGGGATATATTAGCCTGCAGCCTCATTGTTCTCAAGGGAGAAGTACTTTCCCTGTCCTAGAATAATTGTTTGTAATTGCAAAACAACCTCTGACCAAATAAAAACAAGATTCTACTTGGCAAACTCAGACAGACCGGTGGTTATTTGTTATTTACAATATCATTACACATTGGAACTCCATCATGAATCAGAATCCTAAGGGTCACCTTGCTACATATAGGTGAATCTAAATGTATGGTTTTATATCCTTCCATTTCTGATTAAGTCTTTTTGTAAGTGGGTCATTGTATTAGAGAAATGGTGCAGACGGCAAAAAGTACTGGAAAGACATTCCAGGCAAAGTGCTTGTCTTCTATTAACGTGGTATTTGTTCAACTGAATGTTTTTGAGCAATATGTACAGGGTTAGTTTCTGAAAGCAGGAAAAGGAAAATGAAGAAACATTTCAAATGACTGAGAAAGTTTCAGAGAACAAACAACAGTCTTTCACCTGCTAATGAGGAAAATGTATTATATAGTGTAACCTTACTGGATAGAAATTTTTATGTTCTTATTGGGCGCAACCCTTTTTTCAGCCCTGGTTTTAGTATTTTCTGATAAAGTCCTCAACAAAAATCAGGATTCCCTTCCACAATTTATCAGATTGTTGGTACCCAACCTTTTCTCACAGCTGTTCACTTGTTTCTGAACGGTGACTCATAGAATAAGAGCTATGTGTCTGTGTGTTGCTGCACGTTTAACGAAAACAGTTTTTCCTCCATTCCAAACCTGCCAGTTCAATTGGGTGCATACCAGAAGGATTTGCTCTCATTCCCTCTGTAACTGTATCCCTACATCAACAGAAAAATCTCTTCCCAAATATTGATTACCTCCAGAACAAAGAATTTAATCATGGTATGCTGTCTCTGCAATTGAAATATTTATAAAAATCAACCTATTAGACCTACAAAGTCTGTCTGATTACTCACACACATGTTACAGATGAGAACTAAGATGGAATAGAATCAGCAACTCAGTTCATCTTTGCTGAGATGGGAGAAGACTCAGAAATCATAGCTCTGAATATGAGAAAACATAAGCAAAAAACACAAAGTACATCTCCCTACTACCTGCAGACAACTAACTCCACTCAGTTTTAAGCAATTATTAATGGATGTCTTCCTAGATGCATTTTAAAGAATAAGGGATAGTAGTGTTTTATCCTTCAGTAGTGTTTTATCCTTCCTGGGTTAACCTCACCACTCTTGACTTTGCTTTTGTGTGAAGGCTTATAGTAGATATCAGCTTCGTTTTTCTGTATTTTCCTATCTATTTGCCAGTTGCTATGTGAAACTTTGCTGTGTTTTAAAAAGATGATTTAGCACAATCAACCAGATGTTCCTTCTGTGTTGATTTTTCAGCCTGGGCAAACAGAGGATGAATTTTGGTCCCATGGCTCTCAACATATTTCCATCTATACTTACACACAGTCCGTCCAATGGTGGGGAAGGGCCCTTTCCTCCCAACAAGTATCTGAGACAGACCACAGAAAGGGGAGGGGAAAGACTGAACTTTTTTCAGATGCTCCATCTGCATGTATTGCTCACAAGCCCAGGGACATAGAGCTCCCCATATTTTGAGTCAAAGAAGGAACTTCTTAATCCAAGTTCTTTGGAAATTTGAGAGCTTGAGGGGAGTAAATTAATTCACCTTTTTGTGTAGCATGGTTCACCTGCTGCTATGATCTAGGCAATTTTTAAAAGATAATTTTCTTTTTCAGCACAGTGACATTTTATTCACTTGTATCTTCAGACAATGACAAATCTGGTGGAGTGGTTTGTTCAGTTGAATTTTGAAGTATTATGTCTGACTGATGCTTTCACAGGAATGGAGAGTGCTGTGTTAGATAGGTGAAAGTGCTACTGAATGAAAGCCCAGTAGCCAGTTTCCAGCAATGGCCCATCATGGATATATAGGTGGGAACATAAGAACAGGACAAGCATGCATAGAGATGTTAACCCACAACATTTTCCCAGCCTGCAGAAGTCTGTCATACAGAGATTTTTGATCCAGAATCACTCTCTTCACGTTTAGTAGCAGCCCAAGTTCACTGGATTTCCAGTTACTGAACTAAATGTATCCAACCACTTCTTTAACACCCCCAACACATCCACAAGTGGCAAGGAAATCTGGCAGTGCCTACTGGAGTAATAAATAACAAATTAGATAATCCTTAGTAGGTTTTTGAATTTAAAATTTGAGAAACCTCCTCATATCACTGTTAATTGGCATCTTGCATCACTCTCCAAATCAAGGACAACATTTTTTGCCATCAAAATTCTTACATTTCATTTTTTCATTAATAAAGAATTCTGTGTTTTCTCTGCAAAGCAGTATAGATAAGCAAAGGCTACAAGCCTTCTAAGCTTGCATACATACTGTAGTTGTTGCTTTTCACATTGTCATTGCAGCATAATATAATCAGACCATTTCCCCCTCTTTTCTTTTGGTCACATGCAGATTCTGAAGGGACTCCTCTTGGACCACTTGGAGAAATCCTAGTTTACCAGGATGTGCCTTTTCCTCAGGGTGACAGATTATATAGAGAGATTTTCCATTAACATACTTTATTTGCTCTCAACCGTATGGAAAGCAAGAAGAAAAGTCTGGCCTTAGTAACTCCAGGAGACTTCAAATGGAGACAGAAGGGAAAACATATGCAGTATAAATATTCTTTTCAAAACATAGTTTTACAAGACTCTCAAAATGTAAGGAATTGAAAATTATATTAAAAAAACTAGTTAGGCAGAGATGTAACCATATACCGTTTTGAATATGATATTTTGAAGACAGATTTGTGGATTTTAAGTTTAGAATGGGTTTGATCACTTGTCTAACATCCTGCATATTACAGATGGACAGATGGGGGGGGAGGAATCCACTCCTTCTTTAAATCTAAATTTACTCAGAGTGACAACAATTGGTCCTATGAACCTGTTGATCTGAAGGGTTGGCTGGTTTGGAAAAAAAAGTGTGTGAAATGTTACAGCTAATCTTAAACAGGTCTTTACAGGGTGCCTAAAATCACTCTTTTTCCCCCAAAAGGCCAACTTTATTTCAATTGTTGCTGATGATACTGGATCTCTGAAGTCTTTACTTAATACATGTATGTCCTGTCATTTTTAGTGTTGTGACCATTAATGGGTTGAGGCTTTCATTTCTGAGTATAGACTATTTCCTTTGGTAGATCACTATTAATTTTGTTATTGTACTGTTTTGGGAACAAACCAGTAGAGGAATTAACCCCACAAAAAAAATATTGAGTGAGATTCCAAGTCAGAACTACAATTTAATAGGAGAAAATTAAAAGCAGTAATACAAAGAAACATCAGACTGAACTGAGAAGGTAATGATACAACCTGATACCCTGTTTGGTCAGGGTAGTGATAGCAGTCCAATCACGTAGTGGCTACAGTTCTGCTGAAGCGATAGATATGGTCTTGGTTCAAGTGGAAGAAATCCCATCTGTCTCTGAGATTCTGGTGGTTGTGGAGCTCCTCTCCTCTTGAGATCAGTGGAGATGGGTGTTTTGTGCTGTTTCCTCCACTCCTTTTATCTGGGTAGGATGTTCAGTTGCTTCTTTTTGGGGCAGGGCATTTCACAATGGGACGATATTATTTGATGGCTCATTGGTGGACAGAGCAGCTGCTCCTTCTTAGATGATGTTATCAAGACTGAGTTGTTAATGTGAAGATAAGAGGCATCACCTGCCTCTTATCTAATGCCCAATTTGCAATCTTTGGAGGGTGTGGGGTGCGGTGATCAGTTATGTGAACGACCCATGGTTAATGACTCATCAATAGGTGATGGAGATGGTAATAGAATACATTCCTTTGGTTATACTTTCATATAACCCAAGACAATTATATAAGACCAATGATGGAAAAGACTTCTAACTGTCTGTCTCGGGATTCTTTATCAGGGGTTTAAATGCTTGCTATAAATTTATCCCAGACAGTGTGGAAGAAACACATGGTAAAAGATAAAAAGCAGATCACATTAGTGGGTTTGAGAGGTTTATGTGAACTTCCCTCTTTCTATATTTTGACCAGATACTTTTTATTCTGTTTGTTGTAAAGTGTGACAGACTTGAGAACAGTTAAACTTGCCTTGAAAGAGGAGGGATACTAAAGAGACTTTTAGAGCAATCCATCAATTATACGCAAAGCAAAGCAAACGTCTTTGCATAATCTCTGGAAAATTTTTGTGTAGTCTGTTATTTTTTTAATAAAGAATCAAAGTATGCATAAAAGTCTACAGATTCTGATGCAAAATCTATATCCTCACTTTAGGACTTTCCTTTTGAGAAATTAAGAACTCTGGACAAACCTCATACACATAACCCTGACTCTTGTAGAGAAACTGTACCTCAAACAAGAGTCAACAGCACTTGGGTTAAGGAGATAGGATCTTTATCTCCTGAACAGTCATCTATGGCTTAGCATATGTGATTCTTCTGCATGTGAGATTTTGCTCTCATATGCCAGGAGGGCTGGTCCATCTTCCAAGAAAGGCTGATCCAAAAAGACACCAGTGGTGGGATCCCTTTCATTTTTTCTCATTATCTCATTATGCTTCATCTTTGACCCTCCCAAGCTCCACAGATTGCCACACACATCAGACATGCAGCAACTTTGCTTGGCTCTATCACTTTGTTGGACAAAAAGTGAAAACTGGTTGGGTGATGTGGTATTGTGGATGGCTGGATGCCATCTCCCCACCACAGAAACAGGTACTGTAGAGAAGCAGGGATGCAGTGGGACTACTGGTGGTGCTCAGCGTCAGGCTGGGCAAAGTAGCACTAAAGAGAAGGCACTATCACAACGCCAGCCTTGTAATGCTGGTGTTTTGGGTAACACTTGTATTGTAACTTATGGGACACCTGACCTACCCATCATTTGCCACTTTGCCTCTCCCTATTCTGCTTCCCAGTTCTGGCAAGTGAAATCCCTTGTTACCCGCAAACCAAAAGTGTTTCTTTTTTTGTCCTAATTTAGTACTTTTATCATCATTCAGGTCAAAATTTGTCCCTTTTCTCACAGGATCAATGCAATTCACCAGGAGAAAAGTCCATAGCAAAGGAAGTGTATCCTGTGTCTGACTCTTGGGGAAAAGTACTGGCAAACACAATGAGGCATTTTTACTAGAAAGTGAACAAAGATCTCACTTTTCACAGTAGCCCAGCAAACAAGGGTAAAAACTTTTCAGAGACAAGGCACTAACCTGTTTCACTAACTTCACTGGGAGGTGGCACTTGCCTGCATCTGAGAAAAAGCAGGGATGGATTTGAACCTGAGACAGCAAGCAGTTTTTGTCTCCTCTGTTTATTTTACACTTAGACCACTATCTTCCTATGATCTGTACCTAAGATAAATTGTTCTTCTGTGAGCCTGTTATTTATCTTGCTCAAAACAAAACAACCAAAGTTCAAGTTAGGAGACAATAAAATATATCAATTCAAAAACATTAGAAGTTCAGAAATACAAAGATATGGACATCTGTGGGGTTGTTTTGCACGAACACAACATTTGAGGTTAACAAACAGTCAGAACTGTGTTCAAAATTCCTCTTGGTTCACGCACTGGAACAGCAATCACAATTTACGGAAAATAAAAGGTCAAAATGACAAATGTTATAGTGACAGTAACTCATGCTCAGTGGAAAGCTAACTAGCTATTTCAAAAGCACTTTTTTTTCTGTTCCCTATCAATATGCAAATACTAGTCTTAACAGCTTCAACAGGCCTAACAGAGGCGGAGAGCCATAATTCCTAACAGAGAGAGATTTTCCCAACTTGAGAAACTGCCCACATTATGTTCCAAGGAACATGAATAGGAACCATGAAAAATTTTGTATAGTAATCTACAAGCAGTCAAACCCCATTAATTTATTTTTATTTCTTCAATGTAAGGCTCAAACTCAAAGTATTTTACATTACAGAGGTTTCTGAGGGGTTATGATATCAGTGCCACTGTGCCTGTATATGCTGAAAGCACAAAAGCTACAGGGAGTCATTGACCTACTAAAAGGCATAAGAATATCTGATATAAAGTTCTTTTGGGCTTTTAATATTTTTTAAACCAACACCCAGATCTACCCTCAGCATGACACCCTAAGGCAACAAGTTGTCAATCCACACAGCAACAGTGGGAAGAAGGATTCCTAATAGCAGCCCAAAAACTGGGACACAGACTTTTGGACAGTCTTTCCCCTGGGATGCCATGTTAATATATCTTTATAGCACAGCTTTGTTGGGTATCAGAGAAGGCCCTGCTGAATAAATGAAGCCACAGTAGCATACGCCACGCACAAAATCCAACTTGATTGCCCAAATATAAGGATTTGGGCAAGAATAGGGGCAGGATTTGTGAATTTCTCCTATGGGGAGACATGGAACAAACTCCAAGCAAAATTCCTGAGGAACATCATTACTGAAACCTGTTCCTGATTCAGGCTTTTCTGTTTGAGAGAGGGTGAAAATGTGAGCCCAGAGCCACATCACCCACATGCTGTGACTTGGCTCTTTGTCCAATCCCTCTACAGCCAGTGTGACAAACCTCACCACTACAGACAAACCCATCCAGCAGGTATTTTCCTATCAGAGAAGCTCAGTGTAGAAGGAGGCAATGAGGTCAGACAGATTCAGATTGAGAAATACTTCTTCCAGGCCCTGTGTTGCCTGAGCAGCCTTTTAAGAACAAAAGGGCAAGCCAGCACATGTGTTGGGAGGGAATGGAGAACAGAGCAGTTGTGTTTTTGACACCAACACACACTGTGGTAGTGGCAACTGTTCACATCTCCTCTCAAAACTGAAACAACTTGACCTGGTTTCAAGTATGGATGCAAAACCTTGGTCTTCACCTTCGGTGCTATGAAAGTCCATACTTGCAGGTGGACCTCACATGGTAGGATGTGCCGAGCTATCTCGCAGCATCATCTGTGTGGAAACAAAGCATTGTAGCTCCCTGCTCTGAAGTAAACTAGGCCCCAACAACCACAGATCCACTGTTAACAGCCCCACAGTAATAAAAGGTTTCTGTTTTCATGAATGACAATGTTTGAGACTTTGAGTATTTGTGAAGACAGAGAAACTAAATATTGTTTTAGGTAGACAAAAACAGATGCAGTAGCACATTCAGATTCTTAGTTTATTTTCAAGTCTTTTGGAAAAAATATTAGGAAATAGTTGGAATTTCAATGCAATTTTCCAGAATACTTTCCCCTGACTCATTCCTATGCCAGCGTTACTCTGACTGCTGCTAAAAGAAATTGCATGACAGTCTCAGAAGGAAGTTAGCAGCCTGTTTCTTATTTTCAGCAGTTGTTTTCTGTGTCTTTTATCAAGTTGTGCTCTATTAAAATTGTAACAGGAACCTTTTTCTCAACTGAAGCCTCGGTGTACCCTCTTCTGTCACAGATGTACCTCTGCAGCACAGCATTCTGCTGTCTGGCCTGCACTTTCAGAAGGAAGAAAAAGAAGTGGTGCTGGCAGCAACAGCAAAACACATGGGAATGCTGGGATGGGGACAATTGCACTAAGAATAAACAAATTTGTACAAAACTAGTGTTTTCATAAATGTATTATAACAAGGATGTTCAAGCCAAACAGGACAATGGCATTCTTGCCTAAAAATATAATTTGCATTTTAATCAGCACTTGAATATTCCCTAAAGTATTTTATGAGAAATAGAATGCTTAAGCATAAGGGAAGTGCTTAAGCATGAGGGAAGATAGCAATAAGTAAAATATTCTATTTGTGAATAGAAAGAACATTTCCACAGTAATCCAGTGACATTATTCCAGGGACTGGATAAATAACCCAAGGCATTTCCAGAAGGACGCCATTCCAGTCATCCGGACTCTTCTTAAATTGGATGAGCACTGTGCTGACAAAGGCTCACTATGTCCCTTTGAAAATCCCCCTCGAGTCAATGGGTTCCAATGTGTTTCAGACCAAACTACTGCAGTAGCAACTCCTTGTACAACACCAACACAAAATAGAATCTTACAGATATTTTGTTTTTCGGTATGCAAGTACTTTAAAATTTACTTGGGGTCTTTTGGTCATTTGAACAAGACACTGGATTTATAAATTATATAGCACTCTCCCTGCCACACAAGCTGATGTTTGATCATTGGCCCGTGCCTAAACAGCAATGTTAACCTAAAGCCCCTGTGTTCTTTTCTCTTCATGCATGATTCTTGCTCACAGAGATTCACTCAGAGGAGCTGAAAAGAGGATTTCCAGTGTGGGGAAAAAAAAACCAAAAAACAACCCTTCCAGAGGCAAATAAATCCAGAGTTTTTAATACCAGAGCTGTCATTATAAAATAATAACCCAAATGAACCTAGGAATATTTTACACAATTTACAGTATTAATGTTTCCAAGGAGGCCAGTCTTAAGAGACATGGTCCACACAATCCAGCGTTTCAGTTAACCTTCTGTGAGTGATTAGCTCACTGATGCTTATAATGAAGATACTCAACTGGTCTTAATTTACAACAATTAGTGTATCCTAAGCCATGGCTAAAATACATTGAATATCAGATTAAACTCTGAAGAGACATATGATCTACCAGATAAGTCACAGGACCAGGATCCAGAAGAACTGGATTCTGCTCCTGGCTAACTCCAAGGTACCTAGCTCTCTCATCTGTGCCTCAGATACTCAATTGGTAATGCAAGAAAAAACTTTGTCTGAACAATAGTCTTTATTGAACTAAATCTCAGTGTTGCAACTTGCAAGTATTTAGGGTGTAACTGCCTTTGCAAATCAGAGAATGGCAATAGGATGTCTCTGTTTCTGGAGTGTTTAGCATTAAGTGCAAGTGCCTCTTTACTGGTCCCCTGGGCATGAATGACTAAGCCATTCAGGTACCAAGAGGTATAATTAGCCTCTTCTGCTCTCTATTAGCAATGCAACCCTTTCCTTTCCTGTCAGAAACCTGTGTCCTTTTTTCAGGAAAATCTCCTCTTTCTGCAGTGCCTATGAGACCTTCTGCAGAAGTGGTGAATGTTTCAGTGTTCAAGGCATGGGAAGCTCAGAGAGGGAGAAAATAATTAGTTACATTCACCTAGACGCAAATACAAAGCTGAATGAGCAAACATTCCCTAACTATTTTTACTCAAATCCCGAAAGCTAACACTTGGGAACAAATTGTTGTATTATGGTCCTGCTGCCAAACAAACACTATGAACAAGGATTATTAGAGATCACTTTGTCACAATCTAAAGGTCCTGTTACACTTCTACATCATCTTCAACTAGTGATAATAGTCACAGAATGGGCCTCCATCACTCTGTTGCAAGATGCTTGCAAATTACTTTAGCCTGGCTCTCCTCTGTACTGAGGAAAAGAGGCACACCTTCAGTTTTAAGGGAAGGTGGAATTCAGTGCACCATTTTAAGCACAGCGAAAATTTGTTTCCAAAGCTGTTGTTTCATCTGTGTCACACCTTTTTTCACACCTTCGTTTGTTCCTCTTTCTGTATCATCTAATCTCTCTTTGTTTCTTTTTTTTTGGTTTATTTTCACCCTGCTTGGCCAATATGTTTCATCCATTTTAAAGACTCCTGCCTTAGTCAAATCAAGATACCAGGGAATATGAGCAGCTTCTTACATTTTTTAATCAATACTCTTTATTTTTTTTCCTCTATCCACTGCGTTCCACAGGGTGGAGCTCCTTTAAAGCATCCTACAAGCAAATTCATTATCCACCCTGAACTTCCCTTTTCTGCCTGTAAAAAATGCTGGATTTACTGTGCCATTCATTTTAATGCCAGCGTGAGCCTGCAATACAGAACACCACCACCAAAAAAGGCACTTCCCTTCCACCCATACAGAACACTACTTTTTGCTCCTTTTCTGTCCCCTGACATGTTCCAATAAAAACAGTTGTGTGGCAGAACAATGAAGAGTCGGGAAGTTGACATGGGTAAAAATAACTATATTTTGCTCGGTTAGCTGTTTTCTGCATCAGTGCTTCTGCTGGGCTAGAGTAACTGGTGAAGGGAGGGTGCACAGGGAATGAGAAGCCAGAATAATCAGCAAGAGAAAAAGACAGGGCAGGACCATCTCCTTTGGCAGTGACATTAGCTTCTGCTGGCTTTAACTGCTTATAAAGTCATGGTACGATGCTACTGGACCCACTGCCTGTCAAAGATGCATTACTTCAGTTTCCTTGTACTCTTTTGTCTCTTTCTGACTGTCTTTTGTTCTGCCTTTTGTCACAGTGGAATTTTGGAACTTGTTGGATTTTTTTGCAGTGATTAGAGAAAGAAATAATACTTGCAGTCGTAGGAGAAAATGCATGTAGTAAGAGAAATGTTTCCACTAATCTAAAGTGATTTTTTGCTCTTTTTTTCTCACAAAGCAAGAATTCTGATTAATGTTTCTCTTTTGGGCATAAACATATCTTGCTGCAAACTGGGAAAAAAAAAATCTGCAGAAAATGTGCCTACAACAAAAACGTATCCCTCTCAAAGATTTTTTTTCAAAATTTTTGAAGAGCAGTTATTCTTCTGAGACAAAATATTATCCTTCTGAGAGTGACAGGCAAGTCTCGCTGTCTTGGAAAGTCCTTTCCTACAGACACAGAATCCACCCGTCTGAAATGTTCCTGAAAGCGCTATAGTAAAGCAACTTCTTTTCTCACTTCCCCTCAGCTGTTGTTTCTCAGCTGCCCGAGGCTTTGAAGACCCAGAAGGTGAAATAGTATCTAGAAGCACTTACACATGGCAGCGGCAAGAGTGAAGGGACTTTTCAGGCTGAAATAACAGAAGAGGAAGCACATAGATCTAATGGAAATCCTGTGTAACTTGAGGCATCTCTAATATCTTCAGTACACTCTACTCCCTTCCTTCCTGATGAAGGCAACAGAGACTCCTCAGGTCCTGTAGTCCCCTGGGAAGATTCACAGGGCTAGAAATTGACCTATCAAATCAGTTTATCAACAGGCTTATCAACAGAACTTCCTTATTCCCTAGCAATGATGCTTGGAGAGCCATGCCCTCCTTGGCTTGTCTCCTCTCTTCTCTCACCTATCTACTGCCTTGACTGTGCAGTCTCGCCTCATTGCCAAATAACCACAGAAATGGCCAGCATGAGTGACACCATAAGAAGTTGTCTGTGAAGTTTTTAGAGCTGTACAGGAATCTCTTTCATCTCTGTCTTCAGGGTAGAGGTGGACACAGGCCAGTTTCTTTGGGTTTATGAAGACCCCACGGCATTGCTGCACCCCAAATAAACCAGCATAATAAAACCTGCCCTAATGTTGTCAATTTGATGTGTACTTTCAGATAAAACTTGAAATATATTTTTAAATTTACTATTAAAATATTTACTGTTCTCATTGGTATCTTCTGCTGATTGCTGACCTGTAGAAACAAACCCTTCACCCTGTTACTTTTATTTTGATGATTTTAATAGGATTTTCTTGCTTTGCTAACAACCAAATTAAAACTTCACTGAGCAGATCTGAGCATGAGCTACGTGCACAGAGCACATCTGGCTCTGTAATCAGCATCACTAGGACTCTAGTGATGACTTCTCCTGAGGCTTTTCCCTTCTTTTTCAGAAATCAATTGACTCATTTCTTATTCCTCTTTGTTTTATATCAATATCTGGTCTATGTTAGAAAAGTCACACGTTACTGTTATTTCCTGAATGTTAGACCAATTTTTTTACCCCCTAAGAAGAGTCACAAGCAACAGGCAGAGTACTGGGAGTGCTAATAATATTTGTCTAGTGACTCTGTCTCAGTTGAACAAGAGGGATAAACCGGCAACCAGAACTAGCACTCTGGCAGAAAGCTTGTCTTTGAAGGTCTATGATATCACATCAAAACCAGCTACAGAGTATTTACTGATGGCTCAGAAATATTTCCCACCTCTGTCTAAATGTAGCACATTTGAAGCAAGAAAAGAGGGACTACATCACAGGCAGGAAACATTAAATATATAATTACTTCCTTTTTTGCACAAGCTGTACAGCCCCAAGCTTCTTATAATGTATAAAACAGAGTACACCTGACATGTCTTGAATGAACATGAAACCAGGACTTGCAAAGTTAAATATGTGAAAAAAAAATTGTCTCTGTTTCAAATTGGAAGTTATATTTTTAGTAGGTAGTCATGTAGTAAGATAAATAGTTTATGCATATGCACTTTTAGTAGGTGGATTTCAGTTTCCATCTTCTGCCTCAAAAGCAATAATATTTTGGTATACAGGCTTTTACTGGGGGTAAGGAATTGATATTTTGAATTTAAAACATTCCCATGGTCCTTGTAGATTGATACATAGGTATATTCTTTATATTATAGACTGAAATTACTTTTGTCCTAAAGGTCAAAAGAGTGAGAACCAGTGATGCTGAGCTCCAGTTCTAACTTTGTTGGAGGTTGGGGGGTGCCTTGGAATTTTTCTCCATTACTGTTACTAAGCAACAAATAGCCAGGCGATCAGGGCCATCAACTTTTTTGTGAGAGACAAAAGGTGTGCTTGGGCGGGGCAGG
>VZRZ01003213.1:488184-542552 GCA_013398175.1 Climacteris rufus | reverse complement strand
CTGGCTAGCCAGGGAGGGGCCAGCTCCTGCCCCTGCCGCCCTGTTTTTGCCGCTCTGAGCTGCCTGGCTGCTCTCCAGCCTGTCCGCCATTACCAGCTGCCTGAGGCTGACCTGACCCTGCGCCACAGCGCCACCTGCAGCCGCTCGGGAGTCATCGCACCTGCCCTGCCCGGCCGGGAGCTCAACAGCGCCCCCTGCTGTTTGTTTTTCGACGTGATTACACTGCACGGGAAAGTTATCTGCTACTAGTTCCCGGTTCTATTTATGGTTGTTGTTATTGTTATTACTTGTTTACAAATACTAGTAAAGAACTGTAATTCCTTTTCCCATATCTTTGCCTGAAAGCCCTTGATTTCAAAATTAAATAATTCGGAGGGAGGGGAAAATCACATTCTCTGTCCTAAGGGAGGGTTCAACCTCTCTTAGCAGACACCTGTCTTTCAAAACCAAGACAAGCTTGTATCCACTATATAATCTTGGTCAAGACAAATTCAATCCTTTTACAATGCCTGATTCTGTTTTTACTTCCCACTTGAAGCATTGAATCATTTCTCTATACTTCCATTCTGTTATATTTTCTTTTCATTCCAAGGTTAATTCAGTCTGACAACATTCATTGTAAAATATGAATCCTTCCCAGGGAACACAGTGAGATTCAGACTGAAATAATATCGAAAGTTTTCAGTATATTCTCTTGGCAAAATAGAAGGCGGCTTCATGGCTTTTTAAATAATACAATGGAGAAACCATTACTTCTCCTCCCAGACAGTAGGGTCTTGCTAAAAGGAACTAATGTGTCATCAGCTACAGAAATGAAATATAACCAATTAGCCACCCTGGGCCTCCCTCAAAAATCAGTGGGAAGAAATGGGATCCTTCAGTCTTTGGAAAAATAATAAGAAAAAAATATAAGTATTGATAAACTGTTAATTCTTTATGGCAGATGATACAACAGTGATAAGTGTTTATGATGGAGCCAGCATCACTCTTTTTGTATGACTTCTTAATGCCAGCAAGCCCAGGAGATTGGTCCACTCCTATTGTTAAAAGCTGTAATGTCTGCTTTGGCAGAGTTGTGGGCTCCTGGCTACACCACTCTCTTGTTATTTGGCAGCAGTGTAAATTAAATATGGATAAGAGTCACTGGAAACCTGGGCACCTGTGGCAAGGCAGGACGCCAGGATGACTCGTGCAATCATCCAGTTTTGAAAGAGAACAAATTCATCAAGAAAAGGGAAGGCTGGGATCTGAGAAATGCCTGTGGGGTCTCTTTTTTTTTTTTTTTTTCCCCTGGAATTGTTATTATTATAGCTCAAGAAGTAAAGGATCACTGATGTCTCATTTTATCAAATATGTTGAATACTTTGTTTGGGTGGAAATGCTTATAGTTCAGCCATTGCTTAGCATTTTCTGACCTTTTCCTCTGTTGTATCTCTCAAGTATGTTTCAGTTCTTCGAAGGATGATGAAAGTTCTCTCCTGGGAAAAGGGAAGTCGTGAGTGATAGAGCAACTGAAATGCTACCTGAGGGTGGCTTGGCAGCAAGCACAGCTGGTGAGCTAATAAAGTCGACATTTCTTACAGATTCTTTTCATTGTGGCCATGTGATGAATTGCATTCTATACCATCTCCAATTCTTCACAGGGGAAAGAGAAGGTTGGAGTATTTTTGGAATATGCCTCTCTCAGAACAGGCTCACTGTCTACCTCTAAAAATCCTTAACTGAATGCAACTTCAAAGCTTGGAAGACATGACAAAGTGCACCTTGATTCTTTAGCAAGAATTGCTTATTACAGGGCACAAAGAAAAGTGCTGATCCATTAGATCAACACAGGACAAACAGTGTGGTAAGGATTATGTGGTATTTTATTACTCCGATTTCATTAGGAAGGGTGTTAGGGCTTTGAAACTTTGGTTCTGTTTAGAATAATGGCAGAGTGTTGGCTCAGTTTCTGTGACATTGCTAACGTTGATTAGACAGGACCTTTGAGTTTTAAATCTAGAATCATAGAATTATGTGGGTTGAAAAAGATTCTTAAGATCTTAAGTTCAACTGTTAAGCCAGCACTGCCAAGTCCATCACTAAATCATGTCATTAAGTGAGGTGTCTACACATCTTTAAATAGCTCCAGGGATGGTGACTCAACCACCTCCCTGGGAAGCCTATGACTATAAGGAAGAAATTTTTCCTAATATCCAATTTAAACCTCCCCTGGTGCAACCTGTGGTCATTTCCTCTCACCCTATTGCTTGTTACATGGAAGAAGAGATGGACCCCCACCTGGCTACAACCTCATTTCATGTGGTTTTAGAGAGTGATACGGTCTCCTGTGAGCCTCCTTTTCTGCAGGCTAAACAACACCAGCTCCCTCAGCTGCTTCTCATCAGACTTGTGCTCCAGACCCTTCACCAGCTCCATTGCCCTTCTCTGGACATGCTCCATCACCTCAGTTGGAAGGAGCACAAAACTGAACACAGTATTTGAGATGCAACTTCAGCAGTGCTGAGTACAGGGGAGCGATCCCTTCCTTAGATCTGATACAGGCCAGGATGCCATTGGTCTTCTTGGCCACCTGGACACATGCTGGCTCATGTTCAGTCAGCACACCCAGGTCCTTTTCCTCCAAGCACCTTTCCAGCCACTCTTTCCCCAGCCTGTTGCTCTTCATGGGGTTGTTGTGACCCAAGTGCATGACCTGTCAGTTTGCCTTATTGAAACTCATGCAATTAGACTCAGACCATCAGTCCAGTCTTTCCAGATCCTTCTGCAGAGCCCTCCTCTGCTCCAGCAGATCAACTTAGTGTCATCTGCAAACTTACTGAGAGTGCCCTCAGTGCCCTCCTCCAGATCATGAATAAAGATATTAAACAGGGCTGACCCCAATATTGAGCCCTGGGAACATCAATGGTGACCAGCCACCAACTGGATTTTCCTGCATTCACCACCACCCACCAGGCCCAGCCATCCAGCCTATTTTTCCCCCAGCAGAGTGTGCCCCTGTCCAAGCCACAAGCAGACTGTTTCTCCTGGAGAATGCGGTGGGAAGCAATGTCAAAGGCTTTACTGAAGTCCAGACAGATGATATCCACAGCCTTTCCCTCATCCACTAAGAAGGTCACCTTGTCATAGGAGACCAGGTTTGTCAAACAGGACCTACCTTTCATACACCCATGCTGCTGGTCCTGATCCTCTGGTTGTCCTACACATGCTGTGTGATGGCACTCAAGATGACCTACTCCATGAGCTTTCCCAGCTCTGAGGTCAGACTAACAGGCCTGTAGTTCCCTGAGTCCTCCTTGCAGCCCTTCTTGTAGATATGCAACACATTTTTTAGCTTCCAGTCAACTGGGCCATCCCTAGTCAGCCAGGTTTGTGGAATGATGGAGACTGATTCTGTGAACACTTCCCTCAGCTCCCTCAGTACCCTTGGGGGGATCCCATCCAGCCCCATAGACACATGCGTCTATAACTGGCATAGGTCACAGAATCACAGAATATTTTGAATGAGAAGGGACCCACAAGGAACACTGACTCCAGCTCTTAAGTGAATGTCCCATATGAGGATTGAACACACAGCCTTGGCATTATTACCACCATGCTATAACCAACCGAGCTAACAGGCCATTTCCCCTTGGATTACAGAGCTTCATTCTCTTCCAGATCAGAGGGCTGGGTACCTGAAGAGCAACTGGTCTTACTTCTAAAGACTAAGGCAAGGAAGGCATTAAGTACTTCATCCTTTGTTACTCTGGTGTTCCCACCACTTCCCACCCCCGCATTATTTTTCCAATAAACTGAAGAGCCTTTCAGATTATCCACAAAGTAGATCAAATAAGAATGTCTTGAATGAGCAGACTAAAGCATAACAGGGCTTTGTATCACAGAGTTTCCATGGCCACAGTCAGGTAGTGAAGAAAGGTTTTGTAAGCACATCTCAATGCTCTTTGTCAACATCTCCCTTCCAGTATTGTACAGCTTTCTTAAACACTATTTGTGTTTCATTCTGAATTCTTTTCATCACACAAGTGAGGTTACAGATAGGTTAAAAATGATGAATGTATCTTGCCCAAGAGTTAACAGGACTTATATTTGTAGAATGCATGGCAATCTTGGAGAAGGCAGTGACTGTCTTTGGCTGCCCCATCTCGGACTGCCTAAAGAAGAGCCATGGACTGCTGGAAGATCCATGCATGGACCACTTTCTTCAAGTGACTGGACAGCCAGACTGCAGCTCTATGCAGTGTCATATCACTCATCTGACCCAGATTCTGGATCCTCCTGTGCTGGAAATGTGGTTCTTTCTGTACAGGAGAGAACTTGAATCTGTAGCAAGTTCTAGAGGCATTCACTTGCTGTGTCATGTTCCACATGAGTCGGGCCCTCTAATATCTGCAAGGAGTTTCCGTATTATACGGTTTGATGCCTTAATATTCGAACACTGCCAGCATTCTTGCAGTGACCCCTTGAATACACACAGACTTTGCCTGACTCCTTGAGGGGAGCAAACAGAGGTGTGAACCTGTTTTGTGCTTGGAAGGAAACTGACAGTTTTCCTATTTTGAAGAGGGTGATTCAACATACAGCCCTATCAGAACTGTGAGTTTTTCAGGTAATGATGATGAGTATAAACAATATGTTTCCACCTAAGTTCTAGTTAAGATGTTCAAGCCCCAATCTGATTTAGGCACCACACCTTCATACTCCTTGTAATGTGAGGAATGCAAATTAAAAAGGACAAGGCTTGCCATGCATTGTTACACAAAAATCTGTATATATCTGAGTCTCTCAAAAGTTGTCAGCAAAACTCATCAAAAACTGTCCCAGCTCTAACACCTGAGCTCTGGACCAGAAGACAATTGCTGAGATAAAACCACCTTTCGGGAAGAACCAGCCACTGAATGCCTAATGTAAATGCTTTTTCAACTCCTGGGAATACGATAGTGGCCTTTAGTGAAGAATAGGACACCAGTGTCTGTCTGGATCATAAAGTCACAGGTGCTGTCCTCTACAACTGGGGAAAGTTAGCACTTTAGGTTTGGATTGTTGTCAATTGCTCAGTGACCCAGCACATTACAGTCTAGAAGACAATATAAGTGAAGGATTCCATGTGAATACTGACAATATATTTGATTGTTTGTTTTTAAGGTCAATAACAAATATGGCATATACATAATCCTTTTTTTCAATCCTCAAGAAACAAGAGCAGGTTTCACCAGTGAGGTTCCTGATTCCATCACTGGAGAATAACAGCAACATCAGTCATGTTTGGCCATCCTGTGCAACTAACTTCAGTCCACAGAAGTCAGAGCTAGCACAAATCCAGCCCAACACATCAGCACAACCCAGTGCAAGCCAGTCAAATAGGGCACAACACTTTTCATATGCACCTGCTCTCTGTGGATAGGAAACTAGATCTGGTGAGTCTCCATGCTGCCCTATTAATATGATGAAAACAAACCTCCAGTCATTTCAAATGAGCAAGGCATGACCAGCTCATAACTATTTCAGCAGTGTAAGAAAAATAATTTTTGCTGCCCAATCACACTGGATCACCTGCCACGGCAGAAACAGGCTGCCAACAAAGTGGAGCTGGGGAAAACCCTGGAAAATAAATTTTGCTGATTATTTTGCAAGAACAGGAGCAGTGATTTCTGCCTCTGGAAATAGCCATGCCACTACTGATATCTGCTGTCACATATTCACATGCCACAGTGGCACCCTTGGTGTTCCAATGTTCTGACATCCACAGAACATGGACTAGTCACAAGCACTATAGCCAGTTTGGTGTCCCCAGATGTCTATTGCTCTAAACAACTTTTACCTAGAGGCCAAGCAATGGCAACTGGATAAGTTCTTCATTATGAGGCAAAGAAATATTTAAAATTGTGCTGGAGGGGTCTTTCTGGTCACCTGCATTCTCTGTACATGTGAGAGATTAGCAAAATTTCACAGGCAAAATTTTTCTTCTTGAAAAATGAATTTTTGAGTTGAAAGAAACAATCTGCAAACCCATGTGATGCTCTTCAAACCACTTTAAGCAGAGGAAAACAGGGGAAAATCCAACAACTCTTCCTCTTGGGTCTGATTTTTTTCAGAAAGAAACATTGGAAATTTTTTTCAAACTGTGACCTTGAAAGTTCTTTCAATATAATGAAATTTAAAATTAGAAGAACTGACAACCCTGTAACAGAACTTTTGGTTTTATGGGATTTGTAAATCTTCTGGCTGTGAATCAGAGAATCAGCCCTCTGTTGCATCTAGAAACATGGCTTCCATTCTCCTCAGATCAGAAGTTTCTAGAAATATGATAAGCTCAGAGTAGTAATGACAGCTCAATTCAGAAACCATGTACCTCCTGCCTGAGTTCAATCATGGCTGTGGAAAGCAGCTGAAAACAGGTTTTCGAAAAATGCTGACTATGAGCATTGAATACAGATGTCATCTGGACACTGAGACAGAAGATGGGCAGTGCAGAGAGCAGAAGTATTCTTGTGGTAGTGGGAAGGGTTGTGAGATGAGACTACTGCTTTCTCATGTACCCTGACCTGTGAAAATTGATGTTTTTCAGATTTTCCTTCAAGTTTTCTTTAAGCTTTCTGCAGATATTTCAGTGAAGTAGTTAAACCCTCAAGAATGCCCAAACTGAAGTAACTCCTCCTGGTTTCAGTGATCTCAATGAGTTGGCTAGGTTGAAAAGTAAGGATTTCCCTGCAGATGTGGAATAGCTCTTGGAAATGTTGAAGCAATTTAGGTGTGCTAAACTCCAAATTCAGACTTTGGGATTCAAACTTTTGCATTAAAGGTTTAAAATTCATCCACTAAGTGGAAAGGGATATAAGATTGTCTTTACATAAAAATTTTTTAGAAAAATGTTTTTTGTTTTCCATAAATGTTTTGGACTTTAAAAAAAAATGAAATGGATATAAGACATTCATTGTTGTTGAATAGGAATGCAACATAGACTGGCTGTTTCAGGGGAGGAGAGGGAAAGGAAAAAAAAAAAAAGATATTTTTGTAAAACAACAAAGTATACAAAACCCAAAGTCTATTGTGAATGCTCCAGATGGACAAATTTCTTTCTTCTATCCTGCACACAAACTCTATGACCTACTGATAATGAATGTTAACTTTGTTATAGCACAGTTCAAATCTATAACATGTTATCATTCTCTAATAAACTGACATAATAGCATATGTTGTTTCCTCACCTGCTAAACAGATGGCAAGGAGTGTAAATTCATTTATTTGAACTTTTTTTTATTGCTTTGGGCATCTTAAATTTAAATAATCAGGCTCAAAGCACTAACTTCAATCTAAAACAGGCATGCTTTGGAGAAAAGAAGGATCCTTTTTCAAAGCCAAAACCAAAAAATACTCCAGTAAACACTAAGCAATTAGCCACAACATGCTACCAGGGATTGTTTAATTGAGGCTGGCATACTAAATTAATCAGATACATGCCCTTGGAAGGACTAGTAAAGCAGACCTACTTACAGATATTTTCTATTATTCCATATGAAACCATGCGATTTTTCTTTGACTTTTAAATTTGTTTTTCCACGCTAAGAAAATTAAAATGCAAATCAAACTAACCTGGTCCTTCTTTCTCCCTAAATGGTAGGACTTGAATGATTGAATATTAACTGTCAAAATCTCTCTGGGCTACTCTCTATGGGTGGATTCATGAGATTCAAGTAACTTACAGTCCTTGTCTGGCTTTAGTGACTATCCTATCAAGTTAATTTGCCCTAGTTTCAGACTTTAAAGAGCAATTATGGCTGCTTAGCTCTATATGTCCCATAGATGTGAGGAGCATCTGTAAATGAGTTCATAAAGTAGTTTGAGTGCTTCAAATACAGAGAAGCTCTCTCCCAGCACTGAGCTAAAGGTTTCTTGATTCCTAGTTAGAACTGTTCTTTGGACTATCTTGCAATCTTGTCTCTAAGTTTCCTCACTTTGATTTTTTTTTTGGGTTTTATGTAGACATCATTTTTAGGAAGTTATCATCTCATAAGTTCCTAAATATCGTGTGAACTACATTTGCAGTCCAACAATAAATTCTCTGTCCCTGAAGATAGTGTGTAAATAAGAAGTACATGTTTGCACTGAGGGTAGATTTAATGCACAAAAGCAGACATAGCAAATAAAGGAAATTCTCTTACTTGAATAAATCATCAAATAAATGAGCTCAAATCTCATCACTTACTTGGAAAGAAAAAAACCCCTCATTTTAAACTTCATTAACAGTGGTTTAGCTGGTACCTAGAAAGGCTCCCGCAGCCTTATGCGAAGTATGAAAGTCCCTGAGCTTACGTCCCAGACTCTAGGCAGCCCAATAGATAGATGTTCTGAGTCATCCTCTGGGACACCAAACTGTCTCCATGCATCACCATAATTTGTATAATCTGAGGTTATGCACCTGAAATCTAGATATTGCAACACCAAAATTTTCTGTTTAGTATACATCATTCCCAGCATAGTTGAGAGGCTGTGTAGAGGGGGGAGGAAAACCTACACTTTAAGGTCAGTTGTGAAGATTTTCAGAGCTTGGAGTTTTAGAAAAGCCCACCAAAAAAGTGCCTCATAGAAGTTATAAATGTGTGCAAGCTTAATTGCCTTTCCAGTTCTGAAGATTCACAGCTAAGGCATGGCTGGTCTCTGGCTCTCCTGACCTTCACTTTTAGGAAAAGAGACAAATCAATGTCAGTGAATGAAACACCAGGGATGAAACACAAGCAGCCATTGATGAGACCTGGGAGATTTATGACTTGAAGGTGACTGGAATTTAACCTGAAGGTGAGTTAGTCACTGCAGTGCAACATTGTTAAAGATTCTTACTAATCTGCCGTGGTCAAAACACTGGTATCTGCATCCACTTCAGTAACTTAATTTTCCGAGTCACCAGGAGCGGCTTCGCACTTTTCACTGAGCTGTAGCAGAAGCTTGAAGATTACTATTCACAACCATTATCATATCATAAAATATTACAGTTGGAACAATACTTGTGGTCTACAAGCTTGAATTTGTGATCTGTTCCCTCACAAGGCATCCCTGAGTAAAGCCAAAAAGAAATAGAAATGCAAAGCTAGAGTCAATTTCAAAGAAAAGAGAATAGCAAGCTTACAACAAGAGAATTTTTCTAAAATACAACAGAAGTAAAAAAAATTTAAAAATCCAGAGGGAAAGTCAAGCCAAAGAACAGACCATGTAGATCAGTGGAAAGTAATACAAGACACTTATAGACAACCAGAAGATCATGGGGCAGCACAGCCCTCCTGGCAGATTGTGAGACTGAGATAGCTTGTTCTTTTCTTTGTTAAGTTTCCATTAAGGCATTGTCAGGCTCCAGAATATTATTAAGCATTTCTAAATTTAAGAGAGAAATCAAACTTGAAAATACACAAAGGAATAACAGTCTCATGACCCCTGGAAATTTAGTGCTTGCATCCTGAGCCTGTGAGCAGCCAGTGTGCTCCTGTTTTGAAGGATGTTTGTGCTACTTGTTTGCACCAGATTTCTGTTGCATTTAATGTCATATTTCAGGGGTCCTCTGGTAGCAGAAGATACAGAGAAAACATTGCAGTCTTGCACATATTTTGTACCCATTTTGTCAGGGTGAAGGAGAAGAAAGCCTTCCTCTGGACATTCTAGGTTTGCAACAGCTGCAGATAGGATGTAGGCAAGCAGTGATGAACCATGTGGTAGGATTCAGTCCCTATTCTACTCATAAGACTATCATGTTCAGAATCTGACCTGTAAACCTATCTGGAGCCAGAATGTCATTTTTCCAGGTCAGGCAGGGACCTTGCTTTTCTTTGTAGCATGTCTGTCTTATAAATTATCTAATGGAAGGTTGGATGGTTGAATCCAGATGGTAGTAGTCAATGGCTCAGAGTCCCAATGCATATCAATGACAAGTGATGTCCCTCAAGGGTCTGTACCAAGAGCAGTGGTGTTTCACATCTTCATTAATGACATTGACAAAGGGATCAAGTGCACCCTCAGCAAGTTTGCAGATGACACCAAGCTGAGTGGTGCTGTTGACACACCTGAAGGATGGGATGTTATCCAGAGGGACCTGGACAAGGCCAAGAAGGGGGCCGATAGGAACCTCAAGTGTTTTAACAAGGCAAAACACAAGGTACTACACCTGGGTTGGGGCAATCCCCAGCATCAATCCACACTGGGGGACAAACAGATGGAGAACAGCCCTGCTGAGGACTCAGGGGTGCTGGTGAATGAGGGGCTGGACATGACCTAGCAATGTGCACTTGCAGCCCAGAAAGCCAAACATGTCCTGGGAGGGAACCAAAGCAGCGTGGCCAGCAGGGTGAGGGAGGGGATTCTGCCCCTCTGCTCCTCTCTAGTGAGACTCCACCTGCAGTGCTGCATCCAGCTCTGGGGGCCCTGGCACAGGAAGGACATGGACCTGTTGGAGCAAGTCCAGAGGAGGGACACTGAGTTGATCAAAGGGATGGAGCCTTTGTCCTAGGAGGAAAGGTGGGAGGAATTGGGATTGTTCAGCCTGGAAAAGAGACAGTACCTGTAGCAAGCCTACAAGAAAGAGGATGTTTTGTAAGTGTAGGTAGTGACAGGACAAAGGAGAATGGCTTCAAACCGGAAGAGAATAATTTTAGATTAGCTGTTAGAAAGAAATTCTTTACTGTGAGGGTGGTGAGGCACTGAAACAGGTTGCCCAGAGAAGTTGTGGATGCCTCATCTCTGGAAATGTTCAAGGTCAGGTTGGATGGAGGTCTGAGCAAGTAGAAGGTCTGGTCTAGTAGAAGGTGTCTCTGCCCATGGCAGGGTGGTTGGAATTAGGTTATTTTTAAGGTCCCTTCCAACATAAACCATTCTATTATTCTATTATTCTAATATTATTTAACATATTTGCAGTTATCGCAAAAATGCAGGACATTGGATTCTTCTTACTACTTATCAACTAGACACAGTGAACTGAGAGAAAGCATCTTTCCTGGTCAAGTATACATTTTTAAATACCTGAAACTGATGCACCTACTTTTGAGGCACCAAGTGCCTTTTCCTGTCTCTACTCCTTCCCATTACTCTTTTAACAGTGCCTCTGAGTGGCTTGGATTTTAAGCAATGTGGGACAAAACTGTGACAAATCCACCCTTGTGATGCCTCCTTTTCCCATATTTAGCTGCATTTTAATCCTGACCAAATCCATTTTAGGTATTACCAGTTGACTTGTTCAGTGGTTTAGGAAAAAAAAATAGCAAAATGATAAACAAACTCCAGGTTTTCATACCCAAGCTATGTGTAATCCATCCCCTATAAAGCAAATAAAGACAAAAAATATCATTTCTATAGTCACTGCTCCCAAGAAGGAAGGAGGAGCTGAGAATAAACAGCTGCTGCTCCAACTGACCCTCATTTTTGACACAGCAGAAGCACATATCAGGAAGCCTATTCAACAGGGTGTAAAAGAAACACGAGTTTACAACTTCAGCATTCGCTTCCTACCAAATACTCACAGAAGCTACTTGCAAATTCTGTGCCTCCTCCCATTTCAGTGATGGTCCACAGAGAGTGAAGCAGCCTTCTCCAAGAGCTCAAGTGTTGTGCACCTTTTTACAGCACAGGACAACTTAGAATTTACTTGTCACAATCATCCAGAGCAACAGAGCCTTCCAGTGTATGAAGCAGGAGAGTAACTGAAAATAGGAAGAAGATTGGAAGAGACAAGCCATGAGGTCCCTTCCAGTTCTGTGCTCTCCAAAGGGGAAAAAATGACAGCATCGAGATAGAATTGCCACTTTAATTTCTGTAGTTTTTTTGGCATAGTTCCAGTGAAGGAAGGCAAACCTTAAAATTGGCCTCCTTTCGGTAAAAGCAAGGTTTTCTGGAAGTGTATATATATATATATATATATATATATATATATATATATGTAGCTAAGATGGGACATGGAGACAAACATAGGTTTCCAGTTAAATCCCCAGCAAGACTGTAATGCATTTTGAATTTGGTTGACACTGCTCAGCAAGGAATTTGTCACCACCAAACAGCACAGCTATTAAAATGCGAAGTGTTCCAGCTTCATTCAAGTTCCACCATTACTTAATAATCTCAAGAATTGAGGGCATTTTTTCAGGTTATGTTAAGTCAACTAGAATGTCACATGCTGTTAACTCATTTTAGAACTGGTTTTATATAATGTTGCTGTAAAACATACCCTGGTAGGACACATCAGAACTAAAAGCACATGGCTCTGCATCCATAACTCAGAGAAAATTTGACTACAGGCCAGTAACAACAGGCATTTTTTTGTCATACTTATGTTGAGTGCCTGACAAATCCAATTACCTGTCAGTGGCTTAGCATTTCAGTTTTTGTAAGGTTATGCACACATTGCTAAAATGTATGAATGACTCCTTAAAAGCAGGGCTCGGCAATCCTTATTCTTAATTTATTTTCATTACTGTCTGAAATGTGACTATTTTTTTAATAAGATAACTGGATATTTTGGTTGTAGGAAGGTACACCCAGAGATATCATTCCTGGAGAAAATATTGCTGCTGCGAATAGTCATGTTTATATGATTTCTCAATGGTCTATGTTTTAAAGCATGAATTTTGCCTGTGTAAGCATCCAACACTAACTCTAAACCTTCTTAACCATCACCATCATTTCAACTTCATTTGTCCTGTTAGAGCTGGGAAGAGCATAAAGACGACATCAGCATACATGAACTGTGTAGTTCATGTCAGACACAAACTCCTGAGGTAGTTCTGGTGAAGCCAATAAGTGCACATGATACAGCACAGCACAAAGCAGGTTGATGTAGCCACTTCCATAGGGTGAAAAAGCCTGTGGATCCAAACTGCCTTGGTTGGACAGCTAAACTCTATCATCTTCCGTGTTCTCCTTCTGGAGTTCAAAGTCAGTTCAGGATCTGCTATTAAGTACAGGGATAGGTACATTAGGTGGCAACAAATGCACATCTATTTTTTAAAAAATCTTCTAATTAGTTCTAAAAATAAAGTAAACCATTTGGTTCACACAAGCAAATGGTGAACCAGAAGCATTTGTTGTGCAATATGACAAAAACCTTCACATTTTTCAATCTACTTTCCCAAAAATCCCCATCTGAAATTGCTTCTTATGCCTCTATTTCACTAGTCACTAACACACTGACAGCCAGGGATAGATGTGATAAAGTACAGATTTCAGTGTCTTCTGCAATGACCGATGTCTTTATATCCTGTCATCCACTGCCACATCTAATATTCAAGATGAAAAAATCTTTCTTGTGGAAATCAGCATGCCTTCCACGTGGCAAGCCAAGTGGTGTTACATTTTTTGAGTATTAAAGAGACTTTAACAAATTGCTCCTCTTCATGTGTGTCTGTTCCACAGTAAACAGTTCTCCATGCCTTCTCCAAAGAACATTTTCATCCAATATCTTATGTCTTATGCTGGCCTGATCATTCTTTGGGAGAAGCCAGAGATACAACTATGAAATAGCCTGGGTATTGCTGGAGATGGATCACTGATTTGAAGTAACATTGATCAGAAAGGGAAGGCTAAGGGAAAAATAAAACCAACTGTGATGTTTGGTAATGAAATAAGATTTCCTAACACTGATAGGTCTGTGATGTAACTTCAGTTTGATTAACAGCTATCTCTCCTTGAGAAGAGCATTTATGGTCTCTGCATTGTGTTGATAGTTACTGGCTAATATTGAAGGACAGGGGGTTAATTTTTTATGTGAGTGATTCAGATGTACCCCTGTCCTAACAGAACAACTGATTATGCAGTTAGGTTATGCTCTGTTCAGTTTGTCATCCTTTGTTACTGTTTTTGTTGTTCCAGGGAAAGCATCACAGACGTGGGCGAGCTGTGCCGTGCAGTGGGATGAGAACTCTCTTCAAAGAGAGGAATTTGATAGGAGACAGATTTGAGGTCGTGTGGGGAAATTAGTCACTCTGTTGTCTGAAACACTTCTGTTAACTGAGGTTTTGCAAATCTTACTGTAGAGCGCATGGATAATTTCTTGGTCTCTCCCGAGAGGTGACACAACAGGATAACAATGATTTTTGAGATAGTCTTCATTCATACACCAAGAACTGGCCCTTTCCTCTTATTCATCTGCGCATTGCTCAACTTTTCTCTATTCTATTAATTCCTCTACAAGTCCGCACTTATTCCCTCTTCCAAACAGTCTTGCCTGTGATGATCTACTCTTGTCCCTACATTTCCAATTCTATTTCTGCATTTCTCTTTCCAGTCCCTTCAGATTTTTACTTCCAGCAGGGATGTTCGCTGGGTAAGCTGTCAGATTGCTTAAAACCCACAGAGCTGGAACATTGGGCAAAGTACAAGTAATATCTGGACCACATCTGAAACATCAAAAGAGGAAACAAGAGATCCCTCAAGCCCTCAAGTCCACACACACACACACACACACCTCAAGAAGGTCTGTAGTGATGGGCAGGAAGGGTTGCTAAAGATATTTTTTCCAGTTGGTTCAGAAAAAGCAAGGCTTTTAACTATCCAGTTCCACAGACACAGACTGAAAAACAGAGCCCAGGCCTCCATTTCTTCCATGTCAGAGAAGGTTCTCATCACTCATCTAGCATCTCCCTCTTTTTCACTGAACATGCAGTTGCATTATTCAGGGTAGTACAGTATTACATGCTTTGATGTGCTATGTGGGGTTCAGCTAGTTAAAAATCTGGAAGCACAACTGTGTAGTATGAGTCTCTACCCAGGGAAGGTCATACTGCATCACACAGACACACCATTACTGCCAAACCTCTGAGTTACCCTCATGCTGACTTGCTTTTGCCTACTGTTTGCCCATTCTTAAGCAGTCATTTATTCTCTAATACAGCACTGCCACATCTGAGCACTATCTCTCATCTGGAAAGAGAGGAGGTAACAGGAGCTTTCTGTTTTTTAAGGCAGCCTTTCTGTCTGTTCTAATAATGCCCTTCAGATCATTTCTATGACCTAAGGATGCTCAAAAATTCTGTAAAAACAGTCATCTCTGTTTTGCTTCAGGTACTTTCACCTGCTGCTGTATCCTTATTTTGTTTGATTTCAATAATTGTTCTCTTTACCTGTCACCACTCTTCACATATGTAGTCTTTTTTTTATTTTTAGTGTTGATTGACAAACTTATCAAGCTTACAAGAAAATAAATTAGTATCAGTCATTGGCATTCAAGTTCACCACATTTTACCTTTTGGCTTTTTCTTTTTTTTTTTTTTTTTCCTGGTTTGATTTGGATTTTTGGTTGGTAGGTTGGCTTTCTGTTTGGTTACTCTGGTTTCTTGTTGTCTTTTATTTTTTTTCACTTAGTGCTTAGGTTACAAGTATGAGGAATATGAGTGCTTTAAAGAGGGGCAATAGATTTCTGACACATTGCATTCCTATATGTTTTTATCCTCTTGCATTCTCTGTGAGGATTGCTTTTTTTCTCTTTGGTCAGCTTTGATCCCTAAGACCTTAACACGACTTGAATAAAACCTGTTGGTTTAAGTATCATCCAATTACAGAAGAACTGGTTGTAATACTGTAGAGCTTATGCTCAGCTTCTGAAAGTTCCACATGGGTCTGTTTTTCCTAGTCTGTTTTTTCTAGATCATCACGCACTATATTATCCACAGTGCTACTTGGCAAATTTTTGTTGTGGTCACTTGTGTTTGGGTTTGGTTCAATCAAATCCATTTTTCATTCAGGAGTTAACAGTTTCAGTTGCTCACATTAAACAACACTTCCAGTTTCTCAGGGTACTTGATAGCTGTACTTGGTTATGATTACTGTATAACTCAGCTGTTTATTACAGACAAGTGTAATAAATTCAATTTCCTTGCTGATATACTGAATTCTTGTTACAGTGGGAAACAAACATTTTCTTGGTAAGCTAAATTCATTTTTTGCAGTGATGAATGACTCACTGAGCAATTGTTCTTGAACATGGCTGCAGCCATTTTAAAATACTATTTTTCTAAGAGAGGAAGACAGTGTTTGGTTGTTTTATCTTATGGTACAGGCTAGCCTATCTATGAGTATTATTAACATTTAATATCCTCTCAAAGAGAACTGTGACATCCATACTAGTATCACGGGATCTCATTTTATGTCCCATGACAACTAGCAGGACATCTTGACTAGGCAGAGAAAGCATATTTGTTCCAAAGTGAATTTACCAGTTCACAAAAGAAAGAGTAATACCCACACTTCCTTAATTCAGTCTTAATTACCTCGTACATACAACAGGTCTTTTCCCCCTAAAGGGATGTAAGCAAATCCTTACTGCTAACAGTGGTGGGGTGAATGACAAGAGCTGTCTGCAACTGAAACCTCTCTACAGTGTCTTCAATATCAATATTTTTCTTCACAGCCTAAACATTTGGAGTAGTGTTTAGATTTACATCTTTAATGGAGCAGTTTTCTACTCTGACATTTTATGTGCCAAGTCTTGGCTCTCAGATGAGTCATCTATGCCCCTAAAATGTAAAGCTAATGGCAAAGATGCTTATAGATCCTGATTTGTCCTACTACTCTCCTTATACAGTTTCTTATGCATATTCCAATGTATGCTAAGCCTGAATAGAGGGGAAAAAGATTCTGCAGTCTAAAAAGATTGTACTTTAGAGGTTCTTTTCACGCAAACACATGCATCACTATATAATCTACACCATGAGTGTTTCCATATCCATTTGTAGGATCAGAGCTGTAGAGTCTGTCTGGGATGTTTCAGGAGCACATGTCAATTTGAAATTATTCAGTTTTTGATTGTCCCTCTCCAGATCTCTTGAATAGAGCTGAGAGGTGCACAGTCAGACATGTCTTCAAGTGGCTGGGCTGACATAGCCGAGAGGTGAAACTCCAAGACTCTCTAGTTGCCACTGTCTGTGTAACACAAATGTGACTCAGGTGGAATTTGTTATGTGTCCAAATTTGAATAATGATAAGCACTTTCTATTTTAATAAACAGTTTTCAAACCACCAAATAAGAGTCACTGAAGGAAGTGGCAAGAGGATAGTGGCCATGAGATCAGGACAGAGAGACAGAAAGGGAAATTTGGAGTGTTTTAACACAGGACAGAAGAATAAGAGTGGAGTCTGAGACTGAATGAGGAAAAAGTTTAAAAAGGCACCTAGAAGTAAGAAGATGGAGTTATATGTGGCATAGAAAGAGAAAGAGCAGAAAGGGGATTTAAACTGAAAATCAGAGGACTGGAGGGCCTTTGCCAACATGCTTGTCCTCTGCCCCAAAGCCTAAAAAAAGGCATCTTTCCCCTGTTTCCAACAGAAATGCAGTTTTAAAGCACAAGTTTCATTCTTGTCAAAGCTAATTTTCAGAGAAAACTACCTACTTCATACCCTATCTGTCTGGTACAATTTATTCTATTCATTCCAGAGGCTCCAATTCCACATCCATTTGCATCAAGCACCATGGGATAATGGCAACTGAATGGATGCTGCGCAGGTTTGCAATGGGCATTACAGACACTTTCTCTCATCACGGCCCAGTAGACTTTCACATCATCAACTTGTACTGTTATCACTTCTGTGTAGATGTGACTTGCCTCTGCAACTGCAGTACATATGGAGCTTAAGGGAAATGCCTTTATAATTTTTTCAGTTTATTCAAGCCTTCTTGCTCTGTATCCTGCTCAAGCCTCTCTCCTCTGTCGCAGGTTTCAAACCTGAGAATAGGCAAAGTTCTCATTGTTGAGCTAGAAGAATGACACAAGCACACTGCAAGAGAAAGCCAACATGCAACTGTTGTAGCAATATCAGACTTCTCAAAAACAGCCAGCAAGTCCATTCTAAAAACCGTATGGAAGTCTTTGCCTTATTCAGAGTTTTATCCTCTGTGATTGTACGTCAGAATTGGCAAGAGCAATCTTCATGTGGGAGTATTGTGGGGGTTTTGAATTAAATCATACTAATTCCTTTTTTTTTTCACATTATTTTTATTTTCCAGAAGAGTAAGTGGAGAGACAGTCAAGCTGGATGGAAGAGATGCTACTGACTCATAAGGATGAGAAACAGTCAGCCTTAAGAAGGCATTCTAGATTTATGCTTGCTGATTCATAACTTCCTACATACATGTGGGGAAAAAAGTGTGGATTTTGCCCTGAGCTATACTCTGCAGGAAACCCGCCCTCCCTTCACAAAGTGAGAAAGTAGTTTCAAAACTGTAGGAGGACTTAATTTCAACTCCCAGAAAATGTCCCCTTGAAAAACGTTTGGAATAAAGTACTGAAAACATTATCCCCAACCACCAAGTCCTATTTTCTCTGCCTTCACAGAGAAATTCAAAACTAGTTAAAGCCCAAATTTCCCAGTTAAATTATCAGGTAAACCAAGTGTACTAATCAAAAAAATAACAGAAGAGAGTCATATAAAGAACTAAGGGGTTTGTGGAGAACTGCTTTTCCCTTTCCATGAAAGTGCTACTAGATCAGTTCTCTCCTTTATGTCCCAAACAAATAAATAATATAAGAATATAAACAAAATCAAGAACAATGAGAAAATTACAATGAAGTTGTTGCAAAAGTGTTTTATTTCAAAGGGACTTAAAACTCTGCTTATATCCAAGCAGTTTATTGATAACCTATGTTTTGTAAAGTGACCCAATCTGCAGAGGGTCAAGGTTAAAGTTTTGGTGGTAGCAACAGCTTTTTATGTCACTGTTCTACACAGAAGCTAAATAAATCTTCCTGTGCCCATAGAATTGGCATAGTAAGAAGAATCCTTAGCTTAGAATAATGACTGATTCCCCTGCTAAATATTATCTACTGCAAAAAGGTTTTATGGAAAATGGTTGGCAAGATCCTAAGTGAGATAAGGAGTGACTAAGGGCAATAAGCCACAATCTGAAACCTTAGTGAATGAATTCAGTAATTGGAATGATATGTGTAAAATAAAAACAGAAGAGAGAAAGGGATGTGCTGGCTGCTAGTTGCAATATGGAAAATAACAGGCTGAGAAGTTAAAAGAAGAAATTCGAAAGGGAGAGTGAAATTTCAACAAAGGATTGAGAACTAAAGGTAAATTAAAGGCTGGCAACAAGTCTGGGTAAAGGGTACATCTCAAACCTCCTCCCACTACCACCACCCCCAATTACAATTAATGCCACAGGGTATAGATAAAGCAAGAAAACACCATGAAACTCTATTACAAGGTAGCAATCTAGACCCCATAAAAGTCTGCACTGCTATGTATGATAGCAATTGAGATGGAGACATTTGGAATAGGCCAGATGGGTCTAATAAGGAAGCCAGTAAAGTAGGTGACTGTGTATCAATGCAACACCTGATTAAACAAGAAATCATTACCGATGCTGCATTTGGAAATGAACTATAGACTAAATACCACTAAAGTTCTTTATTTTAATACAGATGATCTGTGAAAAATAAAAATAACATCTATCAATGGTTGTACCAACTTTGGTGTGATAGAGCAGAAAGAGCGTCTATTTGTGAGAGAGGCAGAAGATTTAGACCTAGGCCTTAGAATTTTCCTCACCCTCCAAGAAGATGTTGCTCAAACATTATGGATTCTACCTATTAGATGGGCAAGAGGGGTCCAATAGCAAAGCTGAGTGAGGAATCCATATTATCTTGGCAGGGCCCAGATGAATTGCAGGGAGAATGTTACAAGTGGCTGTTGTAACACTGCACCAAGCAAAAGCTAAAGGTAATGAATCTAGTCCTTGGGACATTCCTTCTACCTCCCCCAAATGAAGATCTGTTGAGAAGGGGAATGTGAGGATAGGAAAATTACTTTTCATACATCTATATCATGCGCTACCTGTGGAAATCCCTTTTCTGCAAGTGCTCCCACAAACCATTTTGCAGATACAAGAACTAAGCCCTGACACTTAAGACTCTGAGTGGTGTCAGGTCTTAATCATCTTGGCCTGACCCAGAAGTTGAATGAGTGGTCCATGAGACCAGTGGACTAATCCAATCAAACAAAACAAGACTGTTAGAGGAGTTACCAACCAAACCGAGAAAAGAAAAAGCGCCTGTCTAAATCAGGGTGCACTAGCAACTTACTTCATGTTTGTAAATGGCAGAAGAGAAAAAGGCCTCAAGATGCCTAAACAACCCCTCAGACTAGATATTACGAAAAATTTCTTCACTGAAAGGGTTGTTAAGCACTGGAACAGGCTGCCCAAGGAAGTGACCATCTCTGGGGGTCTCTAAAAAAAAGTGTAGACATGGTGCTTAGGGACATGGTTTTGTGGTGGACTTGGAAGCATTGAGTTAATGGTTCATGATCCAAAGGATCTTTTCCAACCTAAATAATTCTATGAGTACAAGTACAGAAGAGCCTTGTGTCAAATTCTGGTTTTAATTCCATCTGTAAATCTGTTATTTACAAGCTCTGCCTGCAAGCTAACTGAATCAGGTTGTTTGGTCTGTGGGAATTTATTATTTATTACTGTGAAGCCTGCTACAAGTTCTGCTGGTGCTTTTGCGGTCCCCAAGGCACTGCAATTTTTTCATGGAGTTGATAGAGACTTGGCTCCTATCACCATTTTAATGAGTAGTCTTTTCCCGTTTGTGGTTACTCTTGGAGCAGCTAGAATAGAAACTTTGTTAACTGTGTTGGATGGCTTCATGAATGAATACAGTGAAAAGGACCTGTGACAGCACTTCTGTTCTGCAGTTTCTCAGAACAGTATTGTCCTTTACAAAGGAGGAAGGTCGGAGGCAAAATGTGAGCTACGGATCAGGTTTACAAGTAGTCACAATATCTGGGATTGTTCAAAGATAAGGTTTTCTTTCAGGCACTTCTAGATAAGGAATTATCTTGTTTACTTTCAACACTCCAGATGTCACCAAAGTAATTTTGATGTTCAGTGGCTAACTTGAAAGACTTACAGTGTGACAACAAAACATTTGAAGAGCACAAGGTCTGCTTCAAAAATAGACATGGATCAATAGCAGCAGAGTTCATTAAGAAGACAATTTTTTTATTATGTTAGGAAGAGCATGGTAGTTTCATTAGTAATAAAAGAAAGACTCCCTAAGAGTTTAAAGCTTAATGTATTAGTGTTTATATTACTCCTAAGGAATTGATATTTAGGCCTTTTTCTTGGCTTTATCATAGTTGCTAGGTAACAGAGATGCCTGTGACATGATAATCTTTAAGGATCAAGATGGAAGAAAATTTTATCCAACAAAAATATGTGTGAATGATTTCTCTTTTCTCAGCCGCCCCACTCTAGGAAAAAGAGGAGCTCGGAGAACATACTTTTAACAGTTCTTAAAAGAACAATGTCCGGGTTATGGAGAACTCTGCCTGGTCTCCTCTACTGAAGTTTTAACATCAATGGAAATTATTGGAAGAATTCAATTCTTTTCTCATATTCCTCGAAAGTGACTGAAACCAGCACAAAGGCAAATGATCATCCTGTTTTCCCTCTATAGTAAGCACTGAGCTCATGGTGCCTTGTTGATCCTCCAGCTGCCTTCCTAACCACAAGGGCTTTGTCCCACTTGCCCACAGTGGTTTCAGCAGCCTCAGTTCCCCCTCTCCTCTGACCATAGAGCAGAAGAGAGCACCAACGTCAGGTGGCATGGCTGCAGTTTTGTTCCCTGGTATCCAGCTGACAGAGTTTTGTTTTCAGATTTACAGGTGAGGCAGGCCACAAAAGGGGTTTCTTTTTCCCCTATGCCCTGGTGTCCTGTCAGTCACCCATCTAAGCTGATGAAACAGTGCCAGAAGCAGGTTTTAATATCATCAAACACAAGCCATTAGCCTTAACTAGACAAGAGGAACAGCCTTCAGGGACCCATTGTTATCTCTAAAGGAGACAGGAAATGAAAATGTGACATGTCTCTGTGGGGTCTGTAGAGCTCCAAGCTCATTTCTTTTAGTGCCTTAGGAAAGGAAAACAAAGATGGGTTTCAGCTTTTAGTGCTTTGCTACTAAGACTAATGGCTTCTAGTGCTCATAACAACGATATTATTCTTGTAACAATAAGAGTTATTGTCTAATAGTTTTCGCATTGTTCTCCCCTTGTGCTCACAGCTCTGGTGTACCTGTCACATGCTTGGTTGGAACAAGGATAATGAATGGTTTACGTGACAAATTTCAACTTTCAGCTGGCAAACAGAAAATGTCTTTCTCAGGTAAAAGGATAAGCATGGTATTAGAGACCTCTCTCTACTTCTGCTGATTGCTGAGATTGATTCTGATTGATGTTGGTTCTGCTCCTTGTTCACATGGTTTACAAAGGTTTTCACAAAGAAAGGCAAAATGATCGTGGCAGACATTTCACCACTCAACTTGCAAAGAGACATCAGCAAAGGTACCAGGCCGTCTCTGAACTATTTCTTGAAAATACTGAGATGTGAACTCCATTGTGTCCTTGTAACAGGTTACAAAAGTCGTGTAGTATTTTTGTTCCACAGGCATAGCAATGTAACTGTAAGAATTATACTACAGTTACAAAGATTTTTTTTTAATTCAGGTAAAAAGAATTGGATCATTATTATTTTATAACATACTGTATGTGAGGATTCATGCCCATTTACAAGTAAAATAAAGAAATGGGACGGGGGGACTGAAGCCAAATCTTTTATGTTTTTATTTATATAATATTTGCAAAGATCCTTAGCTAAATACCTAGAGGATGCAATTCGTAAAATGCCAAGGCACATTAACTCAGATAATGCAATGCTGGTGCTGTGTTTTACATGTCTGGTTCCCAGAGGGAAATCCCAAACCCAGAATTAGGTATTTACCTCTCCTAAGCAGCTGACATTCATTAAGATGAATCCCAGCTCTGATTAGGCAGTGATATAAATACAGCCAGATAGAAAATGCACAGAAAAGTATCTCAACTCCTTTCCTTTTCAGAAGCTGAGACTCCAGAGCTAACAGCAAGCACTTAGGATCTGGAGTCCACATTTTTTCTCCTACAAATCTCTTTTTAAAAGCTATCCTGGTTCTGGCAAGACAGAATTAATTTTTGTAGTAGCCAGGAGTGGGCATGGAGAGGACCTGGAGGTTATTCTATACAACCTCACCCCTTTTCTGGGGATAGGGCAAGGGCTCTTTTCCAGGTTGACACAGCATGGTGGAGAGAGTGGTCAGGTATAGTCTACTGTTAGGGTGGTTCCACGTGTCCACCTCTTTGTCATACCCTCTGTCATTATTATTGTTGCTCTTACTGTTCATTTTCTTATCTCATTGCTGCTTCCAGTAAGTTCTTCTTATCTCAGCCCATGATCTTTACCTTTTGTGCCTCCAATTCTCCTCTCCATCCTGCCCCAGGGGAAGGGGAAGTGAGCAAGTGGCTCATGGTTTGGAGAGTCTCAGTGGGAGCACTAAACTGGGGGGGTTCCAATTCCATTCCTAAACCACAAGAGCTGGGGTAATTTTTTGTCTGTCTCTCTGCAGTAATGTGCAATGAAGATCACTCATCCCACAGGCTCTGAGCTAGGAAGTGGGAAGTTGGGACACCAGTCTCTCCTACACTGCCACAGCTGAAACCTCACTACTCTCCTCACCTCCTTCTTCTCCTCTAGACCCCCGAAAGGTTCACTGAAAATACAAAACCAGCTGTGCACTTGTGGTTTACAGAAAGCGCACTCAGGGCACTGCCGGGATGGTATCTCCAAGGCTGGATGGTCCAGGTGCCAGGGGAAGAAAGTGGATGTAAGGCTGCCTCTGCCAAGGTTGCTGGAGGCAGCCCTGTGGGTACCAAAATATCTTAAGATTTTAAAATCCAAAGGCCCTGTACCTATAAGTGTTAACCCAGGTCACCTGACCTCCTGACGCATTGCAGTATGGCAATTTGGGGTTTAATAAAGTCTGTCTATACTTTACCCAGAGAGTAACCACTGAATTTGGCTCTTTGTTTTGCATCTAATAGGTATTACTGGGGGCCTGAGAGGATTTGAATAAATTTGAATAGGTTGTCATAAAATCTGAGTACTGCAAGAAACTAGGAGTACATCTTCATTGCTTCCAAATCAGGTTAAAAATACAGAAAATTGTTCCCGTTTATAAAAAATTATTGCTGGGTTTTCATTTCTTCCTAGATTAACATAACAGGAAACTCAGTTTAAAATTTCCTATGTATATTGCTTTATACTCTACCATTAGAAGAGATGGAGCAGATTCTGCTCTATTTGATTTATAATACATCTTTATGCACATATTGTCCAACCAGCTAGGTGAATAAATATACAGAGTGAATCACACATGAACAAGCCACTACTTTTTTCCAGTTGTAACTATATCTTCCCTTTGAGACTATTATTTTCTTTTGTATAAAGATAGTCCCAAAACACATGCAAATTTTCTATAGGTAATGAGAATGACATGGAGGGAAATCCTGAATTATTTAACCAACTGCATAGAGCCATTCAATCTGATTCTCCACTGTACATTGCAAACAATAGCAAATGAAGGTGAGTGAAATCATAATCCAAGTTCTTCACACTTGGCTTGTGGAGAATGATTATTCTAAGTGAAAAGTCAAAGATATTGGGCTTTTGGCAGAATCAAGAACATGGAAAGGATTTTGCTAGTTACGCCCATTATGATACTGGAAAACACATTCTATCTTTGCAACTGCAGCTGGTGATTGGACAAGAGCTGCAATGAAAAATAAGGATGTCATTTTGCTTTATCTGGATCTGCAATAAATTTCACATTTAAGGGTCTGGGTGTTTTTGAAGTATAGAGTAGGAGAAGGTATACTCCTGTAACATGTTTTGAGAGATGACTTACACTATTTCTCATGCTTCAGTGATGATTTCCCAATTATATCTGCAATATATTTGAGTAATACAGCCACTGTAATCCTTTATTTTTATATATATGTATACTTACCTATGTATCTGCCCAGATATATAAATATATCTTTCTATCTAGAAGTATCTCTCTGTGCATAGATAGATAGCATTTACAGGATGGCATGTAAACATTTTCTACCTTGGGTCAGGCCTGAACCATACACATCTTCTCAAACAGTCAGAGTAAACATCAGAAATCTTGCAGCCTGGAATCTACGGTAACACTCTTCATTTCAAGCTTATGAGAAGTCATGGTGACAGCATGTCACCAAAACCTTTACTTATAATTTTTTACTTCACTTTTCATTTGAAACGACTTCTTAAAATTATTTGCCACTTTTTAACGATAGCTGTAACAGGGTGGTATTAAAATTATTCACACTATCTGGTGCAAATACACACACTAACCACAGATTGGTCTGCTTATACCTTACCCTTGTTTTGCAGAAGACTGGGCATTTCTTACCCTAATGAAGCTGTTAAACAATTCTGTATTTGTTGCACTGTTATAGGAGCCCAGTAGTGCTGGCTGATGGTATCATTCTAGGGACCTACTGAACAAAGCTGTTCAAACCTCCTTTCACAGTAGTTGCTATCAAAATTTTAATGTTTCAGCTTCTTTTTGTAATAATTAGGAAACTTTCTGCACTCTTTTTCCTTGGTCCAAATCTTGTTTTCCAATTTTGCCCTTTCATGAGAATTCAATACTTGTCCTGATTTTAATTCCAGGCCAAAGAGAACAAGTGATAAATTTGCTTTAAGGTTTGCTCTTAAAATCCTACACCTCTTTTTCCTGGGCCTAGGAGAGTCCCAATGTAGGCTAGGCTGTCATGCAGGAGTTACAACAGAGACCTGAGGGAAAAAAGTCATTTTATAGAAGGCAGTGTTGTTTGAAGCAGTGCAGTGGTCGGTTAGTGAGCATCATACTGACCAACATGCTGAGTGATAATCATTCCAGAAGAGCTTCCTTGGCTCAGTTCATTCCTGCACTGTAGATTAGTGGATTATAGCAGACATGGTAGTTGCTACACTCTAATCTGTGCTAATATTTTACCATGACTTGAAGGATTGTTTCCTGAATTTATTGGGAAAGTCTTTTGTTATGACCTGAAATGCTTTTGTGCAACCATAAGCTACCCTCTTCATGAGGGGAGGTACACTCCCACCTGCACCTCTGCATGCAGTTCTGGTGTCTCCAAAATATGAAGGGCATGGACCAAGTCCAGAAGAGGGCCATGAAGGTGATCAGAGGGCTGAAGTACCTCCCTTAGGATGACAGGCTGAGGAATTTTGGGCTGTTCAGCCTGGAGAAGGCAAGGTTGAGTGAAGACCTCATAGCAACCTTCCAGTATCTGAAGGGGGCCTACAGGGAAGCCTGAGAGGGACTCTCATCAGGAACCCCAGTGATAGGACAAGGCGTAATGGGCACATACTGGAAGAGGGAAAATTTAGGCTACATATTTGGAAAAAATTCTTTACTGTGAGGGTGGTGAGATATGGAACAGGTTGCCCAGGGATGTTGTGGATAACTCAGCCCTGGCAGTGTTCAAAGTCAGGTTAGATAAGGCCTTGACCAACCTTGTCTGGTGGAAGGTATCTCTGCCCATGGCAAGGTATTCTGAGTAGGTGATCTTTAAGGTCCCTTCCAGCTCTTAACATTCTAGAATTCTGTGATTATATAACTTAGAAATAGCCCCTATTATAGAGGCTTTTCAGAAGATGTGCAGTGCACTATGAAAGGCACCAAACCAGTCCCGTGTGGCCAGGTGCATGCCAAAACCTGAGCTGCACAATGTTATGATTGTAACCTAGAATTTTATTTCAAATATCATAGAGGGTTTTGTTAGTTACCACTGAAGAAACTCAGTTACCTACTCTAACACACTCAGCGAAACTGTTCTGTAGCTCTCAGGTTCTTAGTTCAAATGGGAAACAAAGTAGGGTAAAGCAGTTAAACTTTATTCATGTGGCTGAAGCCAGAAGGAATGAAAATATTCTTACTTTCGAGGCACCACTTGTAGGTGCATGATTTCGTGGCCATTTGGTCTTAGAAGACAAGGCTGTAGTAAAGTGACATTGGATGACTGTGGAGCTAAGAGGAAGCACATACTTGCAATGCAACTCCCAAAAATACAAAAATCTCCCTAAACAAAATAAAATCCTCCTCAAAAAGCCATTTGCAAGCATGAAACTTAGAGCTGCAATAGAGATTGTCACAAGGAAATTTACTCCCACTGTTTGGGGCCACTAAAGCAAAGCCAAGTCTATGCCTGCCAGACTTTCTCTTTGCAGATCTCCCTTATCTTTCTACAACCATTCTATCAATTCTGTCTCTTCTTGGTACCTCCCCACTGCCCGCTTTGCCCATTCTGATTCTTGAGAGTTTTCCACCAATTTTTCACTTAAATTTCAACTCCAGTGCAAATTTCTGTAATACCTCTGTTCCTCTCTTGGGTCAGTTCCTCTCTTGGGTCACCTGGCAATAGCAAACACAGAGACATCATACTTGTGAATCATTGTGGACACGTGTGGAGTGCTGTATACTTGCTCTGCTAATCTAGTTCTTTTTAAAAGCAGGCTGAGAGAGTGATAACTAATAAGGATTTGAACATCTGAATTGCTTGAAGAATAGAAGTTGTGCATAATTCTGTGTTCAGCTCTGAAGATGGTGGGAATTGCAGGGTTATATCCTGACATGTACTTTCACACCCACATGTCACACATCTCATCAGTCTAATTTCAGATTTAAGATATTAAAAGGGCAGTCTTATAGCTTGAGAGTTGCAAAATTGGCCTCTATTTCCACTATCTACATAAGGTCTTGCAATATTGAGTGAGTGTAATTGGGATGCAGGGGATTTTCCTCTAAGACAATATGCTTGTGCTATTGTTTTTCTGTGATTGGTGACAAACCTGTCAACTTGACTTCTTAAACACCTAGTAATGACAGGTCAACATTCATATGTGATACTGAGCAAAATAAAATTCAATGAGAAACCAGGAGAGGTTTTCATATTCCTAGGGCAGAAATTCTTTTAAGCACTCTGGAAAGTACTTTTACCTTTTCTTTTTCATATGCTTTGACTGATTTTGTGGATTTGATTCTCCTAATGATGACCAGAGGCAAAAGCAGATGACAGAAGATTGTCATGTCAGGCAGAGCAGGTTCTGCTGATCATAGAAGAGAGACTTAATTAAAGCCCTGTCACTAGAATGCTGCTGTTATCTTTCATGCAGAAGAGATTCCTCAACACAGAAATATTTGTACAGTCTGCTGGTAAAAGTTCAGGGACAAACATCCAGCTGTGCATCTGCAGGCAGTTTCCACAACAATTGATGTCAATTGAAGTATGAATGCACCAATCAATAAACTAACAAGTTTATGTCAGATTATTTTTGGTAACAGACAGAAATTTCTGGCTTGAAGGAAGAGAAAATTTATAAATCCTAGATAATCTGATCCTGGAATTATTTTTATAACTTGCCTGAGATGTTTTAATTCAGGTTATCATTTTCTGATGAAGAATGAGATATTTCCCACTCTCTGAAGTATGAACTTCAAATTAATTATTTAGTTTAAGTAATCCTGCTACTAGTTTTAACTCTTCTTTGAATTTTAAAGTTTTATTCACAGTAATGCATTTGACACCAATTTTGAAGAGCCAGTTCAGAACCTGGAATAGTCAAAAGTTTCTGCTTTTGGAGTGGTGGAATACTTGCTACATTCATAATTGCATATTAAGTCTGTTTAATACACTCTTCTAGTTACCATGACTACATCTAATAAATGTTTGTACACCTCAGCAGTGTCTACATCCAGTTAAACACCCTTTATTGACATTCACTTCCTGCTGCATTTGGGACAATAAATCGAAGTCAGGAACAATTATGACTTTAAAGGAAACAGATATCCCATGCTCACAATTTCAAACCTGTTTATTCAAAATTCCAGGTGGTTAGAGTAGTACATACACAATTAGAGCATCCACAATCATTTCAGTCATTTATGGAACAGCTGATTTGTGTACATAGATACATGCTCAGACAAGATTTAGTACCCAGATCAGAAGTGTCAGTTGTGTTAAAGTACATATTCCTATCAACCTGGAGCACAAAACATTTTGTAAGTTCTACTTCATGTCTAATTATTTTCCCTGGAAATATCATGGGCAATGGATACAAGTTGAGACTGAATTTTAGGAAAAACATCCTCACAAGAAGGGCAGTGAAGCACTAGAGAATGGCTGCCCACAGGAATGTGGCCTCTTCATCCCTGGTGGTTTTCAGGAGTTAGCTAAACAGTCATGGCTGACCTGATGTGGTGATGGCAACACACAACCACAACTGGAAGGAATACACATGGACCACCAAATCTTCTTCTAAGCAACATTTTAATGACTTCTTTTTGGTTGTTAAACTTAAGACACCCTATTGTATGAATTGGATGTTGTAAGTTTAATATTCCTGTACATTCACATAGCTGTATCCATTTACATACATATGTAGACATGTACAACAATTTCAAGTAGAAATACAACCTTTACTTTTAAGGACACTAAAAATGTATACATTTTCAGTAAAACCTCTGCAGACAAGTAGGTCCCAAGACAGGACTTCTAAAGATCTGCTTGACATATGTGTGCGTGTATTAATTTTGTTCAAATTGTGGTTGTGGCCTCCACCGGGGTTTGTAAAATGACTCAGGGAAGGGAGGATTGCAAAATATAGAGTGCAGCTGTCAGCAGCAGCTCAGGTCCTACAGGGTGGAGGCAAGAGCGTAACCAGCTGCTGCATGCATTTTAGCTGGTTCTTACTCTCCTGCCCAGGAGGAACTGAACATCTGCTGGCTCAGGAGATGGCACATAGATAAGATAAAAGTGCATCACTTTTCTAGAGGTTTGACACATACTGATGCTATCTGTCTCTTGCAGTGCAAAACTTCTGAGTTTTAATGTTAGATGCATTGGATGTATTTCCTAGCACTGGACTCCAATCCTCCCTCTGTAAGGGTAGGATGGTTTTGACAACTAGACTAGGCTGTGAGGAAGGAATGTCCAAAAAGGAGCACCTCCTTTGAGCAACACAAATAAATCTTTGGGTATCTGGAATGCAATGAGATGGGGAGTAAGTCTCTGTGGAACAAGACAAATCTTCCATTAAGTGAATTTTGTTGTGCTGGGTTAATGCCAATTTGTAGTGTACATTTTGATGGGAAGAAATAACCCTTTTAATTGAAGAGTTGGTTTTGCTCTAAGATTCTCAGTCGCTGCAAAATCACTTGCAGATAAATTAACCTTTGGGCCACTACTCCTTGTTCTTTAGTCAAAACCAAATACTTCTGGAAGTTGGATAAAGTCTACTTTAAGAAACACAAAGAACAGGCAGAATTCTGCTTTCAGAATTTCTACTTTCAGAAATATTTACTAGTCTCAAAAGACACTTAAATTTTCGATGTAATAACCTATTTATAAAGTTTGCAATAAAAGAAACAACAATGTTTGGGGATATATTGTCATGTTTTAAGGATATATTTTGGACTTTTCTTAGCAGCCAAGTAAGCAGCAGTGGAAATGCAGCATAAAAATTTTTAAAACACTGTCTAGCATTTATTCTTGTAACTGAACTGTAGCACTGGATAGAAATACATTGTAAATACATTTGTAAAATTCAAAATTTGCTTAATATTAGTGTCATTGTTCTAAATACTATTTGTTCCCATCTCTAAATCTTTCCTCACAAATCCTTCTGTTTCCTGTCCTCTATTCTCAGCCAAGACACCCCTTGCAAAAGTGAAGCTTGGCCTCTCTGGTGCACACCAAATCATACACCTTTTCATTCACCTTTCCCTGATCCCTGTTGCATCTGGCTCACTGCCCAGAGCCTGCTCTTTCCCAGAGCTCAGTTTTCCAATACATTCCACCTATCTCAGCCGGTTTTTGGCAGAAGGGGACAGTGGGAACTGGCAGCTGGCAAACAGCAGCTCCCAGCAGATACACTGTGCAGAGAAGGAAGGAAATTCTGTAGCAAATGGTGCAGATGGAGCCTGACCTTACCGTGTTCACGTGGCCCTGCCTTTCAATGAAAAAATCTTTTCCTTAGCCCTGAGTAGCTCTTTCTGTGGCTGATGCAGATCCAAGGCTAGTCAACATCTCATTGCACAACCGGACACTAAAATTTGCTTTCTTAAATGTCAGACTTGCCACAGGTTTAATCTGTCATGAGGAACAATAGCTTCTGCATGTGTGAAGAAGTAACCCTTAGAAACAGTAAAATAATGGGAAATTGCTAAATTGCTAAGAGTTACGTTATCAAGTTTTTAGGTAGGAAAGCATTTTGGATGAAAATGCCTGAACATCTTTTTTTTTTTTTTTTAATAAACTATCTTACTAAGTTTAATAATCTTAATAAGATTTTATTGCCCAGATTGCTGAAAAGCAAGGCACACAAGAGTATATGCAACAAACTCTGCTAGCAAGCAAAAATAATCTAAAATCTATCTTTAAAAAACGTTACATCCTCATAAAATTCCCTCTAGGACAATTTATTAAATTATATTTTCTATTCAGTCTCAGCCTACAACTTCCTGTTTACTTAGAATTGTAGTATGTGATTTATTTCCAGTGTTGTGTTTGTTTTCTTTGCTATTTCTTTTTTTCCAAATTATTCCAATGACTTGTAAAAGTTGAAGTTAATGAAGGCAGCAGATCTTGATTCCTTACAGAATTAGAAAACTGTGTCCATGGAAACAAAAAGAGAAGTAAAACTTGAGATTCCGTTTTTCTTCTTTGCAGTATGATGTGATGAGAAATAATCAGTGTAGTGATATCTGAGGACAAATATTTTGTTGTAGGAATTCCAAGACATCAGATGCCAGGAAACTAGCATCAGACAAGCTCCAAATGATGACACATACTGAAAAGTAACACCTGCCATTTCCCCAGCTTATGTATCTTGGCCTGCAGCTTTGCAGTAAGTAACCCTAAGCTATTGATCTTTGTACCTATTGGTTCAGTACAAAATCAGAAATTACTTTTGGTACTGGCTTGTGGAAATACATCATGATAGCTCTTTAAACCACAAGTTAATGCATTACCAGAATTTGCTATTGTCCCAAGCATGGTCTGGGACTTTATGTCCCTCACACTGCTACTTACATTTTACTTGTTATTGTGATCTAGAAGGTGCCAGCACATTTTGTAATGATATGTCAGCAAGCCTGATCTTGGGTGGCTTTTTTCTCCAACTGTGTTTTTATGTTCCCAGTTTTTTTTTTTATTTTCTATTGAGAACTGGGGGCAGATACTAGTTTTCCTCACTCCAGAGAACATTATATTTATAGTACATATTTTGAAACTTTTTGTTTAAAGAAACATTATATTAACAGGATAACTCCTCTCTCTTACTTTGCTCTAACATAACTCCCAAAAGCCTTGTAATATCTCCTTTACCCTTTATTTAGAAACATTGGTCTCCCATACTTTTACTTTTCCCAGAGAACACAGACCTTCTTTCCCTACTCTTTTTCAACAGATTGTTTTTTCTGTATTGCTCTTGGTGCAGTCTACTGACTCTTCTCTGTTGTCACGGATAGAAGTCAACCTCCTCATCTTTAAAGCCGTGAAAATTTATTTCCATTTGGTAAAGTTGGAGGAATGATTTAACAGACAAAGTCACAGCAATAAAAGATGAGTCACACTGAGGTAAAATACACCTCCCACCTCCCCCACACATACCCATGCATACTGGTCATGAACAGAGCAGTTACCAAAAATTAAGCCTCATCACTTACTCCAGGTACAGTTTTGCTTTCAAAACTTTCAGTTCTTCCAAGCTGGGACAGCAGGAACACCCCAAACATCATTTTGATCAGTAACTCAGGCTTCACAAGACTACTACACAGCTACTGTTTTTATTTTTTCAGCTAGTCAGCTCAGTCCAGCCATTCCTTCCTTCTTTCAACTGTCTTGGTACCTCCTATAAAAGCAACTCTACTTGTTTCAAATACAGAGTGCATTTATCCAGCTCTACTTTATGAATGACACTCCAGCAATGTTCTGAAGCCTGATTCAACCCCAGAATAATCTGAACAACTCAATGAAGTGCAAGTCCAGCAACTGGCCAGCACAAGAATAGCAGTATGGTCTTCTCTGATTTAAAAATCAATATTTTGATATCCATCTGCCCAAATGACTAGAGCTGAGCAGGACATACCGAGCTATAGCAAAAGTGATGGCAACTTTTCCATTAAATTATGCTGAGTAGCTCGAGCTAACTTATTTGGAAAAATGCCTGTACTTCATCCTGGTCTGAAAAAATCCCTAAAGCTGAATCTAGAATTGTAAAGGCTACAGAAGTGTCTTCTAAGAGCACCAAAAAAAGCTGTCTATCCCATGTCAGTGATTACTTTCCTTTGCATAGACTTCAACATATATCTTCCCCTGCAAAAAATGAGACAAATACTTGTCTTGTAGCAAGAGCATATTCAGCTAAAAATGGCCCATAATCATACCTTTTCAACTCTTAGGAACTTCATCTTTTAGATATCTTTGGGATATTTTCTACATGAAGTCCTTTAATAGAGATTATCCAAACACTTCTTCACACTATTTGAGCATATTTCACTTTTAGCTTCAGAGGGTCATTGACTTAATTGCAGTGTCAGAGGTGTCCAGAGTGGGCTAAACAATACACCTCCCAAATTGGAAGCAGTATTGTGTGTTAGGGTACTTCAAGGCTCCCCTTGGGCTAATTAGCCCTGATTCAGGGGCACAACACTGTGCTAAGGTCTGTGCTGCTGGTGGGGTCCCCAGATAAGTCATGCACAGAGCTAATTCATGTACCTGTGCTCTCTAGACAAACCTATAGCGTAATTTTTCACTCACATTCCATGGAAAACTTTTTAGAAGTCCAGGATTATGAAGTCCTTGGCTTTCCTCTAAAATTCTTTCTGGCAACTCCACCAATTAATCATGTGTGACTTCATATTTAACAGGTGTAATTAAATAATAATTTATCCTGTGCTGTAAGTGTGATCACAAGTACAGTTTAACCTTTCCTGTATAGGATAGTTACTCCAGTCAATATTTTTCTCATTATTCCGTAGAAGTAACTCACATGGTAAAAGAAATATTAACTTCTGGAGAGTGCTGAAACATCCCTCTTTTGAAAGGGTGGTTAAAGTATTTAAACATGTTTGTTTACCCGGGGACAACAACAAGTAGTCTTTCTGGTACAAAAGCTTTATTTCTCCTACTTTTTTCTTTTTTTCAGCTTGCTTCTGGTAACATCTCAATTTCCTTGAGTAATCCTTCCTATGGAGGAAAAAAAAAATCTTTCCTATATCTACTCCTTTTTTTTCCCTTATATGGTGAAAATTACTGTAATGTTTTAGCAATGTTTTTACAAACAAAGACACTGACACCTTTTGGAACCCTGATAGTCTCTTTCAGATGTTTCCTGTTTTCCTATAATAAAAATAACTTGATGTGTTTTTGATTCCTGTGCAGTCTTGCTTTCTGTTAGCACCACCTGGTTTACAGCTATGCCACCATGTCACCGCTAAAGTGACAGTCTGCTTAGACTGACTGGTGGTCCTGAAGTATAAACAGACCACACACACAGAGTACCAAAGGCTAAATACACTAGAAACTTAACTGTGACTACTCTGGAAAGTCCACCCAGAGCATACCCCATACTTTTATCCATAGACCATGCTTTAACTGAATTATTGTTGGTTTGTTTGTTTTTTTTTTTTTTTTCTGCACTGTTGTATCTTTAAGGTCATTCCAGACAAATTTCAATGTCCTTTATCCTTCAACATTTGGTCCCTGAATTGTGATTGCAACAATCTGAAAATCAACTTTCAAACTTACCATTGTTCACAATTTTCAGCAAAGGTACCAAGCACATAGAATACATAGTAAAAACAAGAAAGACAAGTATTCTTTGGCTTCATTTTTGCCTTTTTTTCTTTTTTAAAAACTTGTTAGCTTTTCAAAATTCATCTTTAATATTCATTATTTTCTCCCCCAGTTGCTGGAAATGGATCTTCTCTAATTTCTTTTCTTGCCCTGGCCATTTTTGCTGCTTTTAGAATTCTCTTTCGTGCATAATTCCCCACCCTTGAACAGAATGGTTAACAGTATCAAGTTAGAGATTTGTTTAGGCATGATTACCTAGTAGTCTTGTTTTACTGGGATACTCTTGATCAATATCCATATTTTAACTTTCCTGCTGACTTCCTTAATATCCAATTATCTATCTAACTGTTTAGCAACAACTCATCATGTTATCAGCTTGAATGACTGCTATTTCCTAGTTTGCCATAAGTTATTTTATGTTGAGGCTCTCTGTCTCTCAGTTTTCAGTCTGCCATTTTTTCTACATTTTCTTTGCCACTTATAAAAATACTGTCTGGGTGAAGTTGTTTCTTTGGCAGACAAATAGCAGAACCTTGCAGTATAAGAACTGATGTACCTTGGTTGATCAAAAGTTAATCAAGTTCAATTTACCAATCTTGATAATAGCAAAATTTCTTTCAGAATAGCAGAAGCCTATGCAATTAATTCCATGATTTTTCCCAAGGTATCCAACCTGCTTCTGACAGTCAGCTTATGGACTTCCTGAGCCAGAGGTTCCACCAGCTGACAAGTGTGTTCTTGCAAGAATTTGATCCCTTTTTGAACAAATGTAAGTTTTTGGCTTCCAGAATATCCTGTGGCAATGAGTTCCACTACGCGTGAATGTGTTGTGTGAAAACAACATGTTGTGGGAAAAATTCCTTTTTAAACCCAGTCACTCAATTGGGTATGCTCTCATTTCCAAATTGCTACAAATATTGAATTATAGTTTCCTGTTTTTCTTCCCTTCACCATATATGATATTTGAACTTCTTCCATGAGTCCCAGCTCCTTTTTAAACGCCAATCCTCATTTATTTAATCTTCCTTTACCTGGGAGGATCTGAATAACCATTTCCAAAAAGCATCCAGGAATGCCTCAAGTGAACCCACAGAGTATTTGATTTGGGAACCAATGCTCAGGTTCCAAACACCACCTCTCAGCTGTAAGAGCAGTGCTCTGCATCACTCTCCAGCCACCCACGTGGTTCACTTTTAGACTTCTTACAAGCTCTTTAATGTCTCAAAAGAGTAGGGTTGCTTTCCAACTTACCGTGTCAGAGGAGACTTGCAGCTTTAAGCTGTGAATCAGAACCTTTAGCAAAAAGTTGTAAAGGGAGAGCACAGTACAACATGGCATGGTCGTTCACATCCTGCACATCTGGAGCTGAACTGAGCTTTTGGGACACACAAGTAAGCAGCAGAGCAAGCACTTATATAGTACTCTCTGCCATCTCTCTATTGCCACATTGCTTAAGAAAAATGTTTCTTAAAAAATGTTAATTACTCCAGCAAGCAGTTTTACATGATATGTAGGCAGACTGTCTGTGCTACACAGCCTCTAGCTATAAATAATATTATTAGGAAAGCACATTGCCTTAGAAGGCGAGAACAGAGATAATCACCTTTCTAACTGTCTAGAAACATACTTAGATTTCATGCTTAAAGATTAAAAATAGATGCAACAAATGTATTCAGTTTTTGACACTGAGTTAAGCTTCTTACCCAAACGATACAATTGACACAATAATGCCAAGAGTTTATTAGAAGTTTTAAAACCCATCAAAATACTGGGTATTAAATGACTAATAAAATAGTCAAAAATCTGAAAACTTAAAAGGCTCTTTTTATTAAGAGGTGAAAGTTTGAAAGGTGAAAGGTGACACATTTGTTTCAGGAGGTAAAACACAGGCAGCTGACATAGCTCCTCCCAGCTAGGTACACGTACCACTCTATCGACGGACACCACTGCCCTGAACCTCAGACAGCTGAACCAGCACAGATTTCAGCCTGGGTTTCCATCCAGTATTGGGAATGGCTTACATAAAATGTCAGGCTGAAAATTTTGTCTGATTTTGAGGAGTACTTTCTGCATGAGTCCCCTCCACAACAGGGCGAAAGCCTTGTCCCTGCTATGTCCAAGGATCAGATGGGGGAGCTACTTGGCATGTGCTGCACTGTCCTCCTTCTGAAGCAAAATAGAAAAGCAGCAGCTGCAGCCTAAGACTCACACCTTTCTTGCTCTCATACCTTCAATTCTTCCTTCTTCACACGGTGGTAAGAAAAACCCTAAGCCCCATGGCTCTGCTTTTGCATTTGTTCCACTGTGCGCTTTCACCCTCTTCAAACATTGGCCCATGGACAGGCTGGCCTGCTGAAAAATCCGAATGTGCCTCCTGTCAGGCCCAAAGCTGGAAAGCCTGACAGCCATTTGCTCAGCAAGCATCTCCCCAGGCAGCTGTGTAACCACACAACGTGCAGCTCCCTATGGATAGCCACTTTAGCATACCTTCTGACCCAAGAAAGTGGATACAGCTTTGTGGTAAGCTAAATGAGCAAGTGTTCACTGAACCCTGATTAACTCAGCCACTCTTCCCTCTTGCAGTGTGTGGATGTTGATGCCACAGCTTTAATGAGTATTGTTAGATGCCATTGGGACCATTACAGGCCCTTTCTCTTGTTTCTTTCAGTTTGGTCCATCAAAGGTCCGTGTAGCCTCAGAAATAACAGCATTGCTTCAAAGCCTGCCAGCCTGACCTGTGACTAGCTGTAAGCAGCAGCAGGTGGTCAGGTGGAATTTGGCCAAGCGGATATGCATATCTCTGGAAAAAATTATTTGTCCAGAGTTGTTGAACTAGTGAACTACCTACCAAACTAGGTCAGCTAGGTTGGACTTCCACTTTCTGTTTGTAGAAACGCAAAATAAACCCACTGAACCACATCACCGTAGGAAATAATAAGCCAAGGACGCAACTGGCCTCTAGCCCATACAGGATATTCATTCACACAGGATACCTGTGTTGAACACTCCCTGCTATAAATTTTATTTTGGTTACTTTCGTGACAGAACGGTAATCTCACACCCAGGCACACCCCATATGTTCTCAGCAAAGTTGTAAAACAAGCTCTCTGAGTCAGGAGTTACACATTGAGGGTAAATACACCTGACAACATCACACAGCCTCCCCAGAGGAATATGTCTTACAAGGATAGCTGCTGTGGGATTTCATTGGCATGCATGCTCTTGTGTGAGTGCCAAATTCAGCAGAGATGTCCCATGTGGGATAAATTACTTTTGTAGTTTATAAGGAGTATAAACAAGGTAAAACAATCTTTATTTTTGTCTACATAATTTGATTAATCTGAAATAAAATATTTGCACTTTCTGTTGATTATCACACACTTGTCTCTGCAGGTTCACCAAGCCAGAACAACAGATTCTTGATCTTCATGCATTTCCAAACTTTATTGCAACAGGCCTATTATGGTTCTTTATCTCCATTATTTCAAGCAGAGAATGACCACAAATAGAGAGATGTCTAAACTTAGAAACACCAAAGACTTAAAACATCACCCTTATGTTAATGGCTATTTCACATGTATACAATATTAACTGAGAACACAAGTGACATCCAAGTTAAAAACAAACAGCTTCATTATAAGCTGGGCAGTAAACAGACAGCTGGCTTCTAAATGACATTCTACTTCCTGCTCCTTTCCACATATGTAATGTTTATTTTAAATTTCTGCGGGCTTATGCAAACTGGACAGCTCTACAAACTTCTGATTATATTGTTTAACTTTCTGGTGAATGAGTAGTACAAATCTCTCTTTGTGACAAAACCCAGAAGTTAAATGTATTGCAGACTCCTGCCATAGAGATTTGACTCCTTAATTTGAACTGTAGCAGCTCAAGGTCTTGGTGTGATGGTGAAGAAAGAATCATCATCCTTGCTTACACACAACATTCAGCCAGTGGATAATATTCGATATGTTGAATTTTTGCTCATTTGATTCTCAAAACATTCATTTTTCAGTTGCTAAGAAAGGAAATTAGAAGTTTCATAATAAGACCTTTCTTTAGTTAAACAAATTACTCCCCAAGTGATGAGATCACTTTGATCATACACAGTACCTCTAAAGCACGGTGGGTTACACAGTCCTTTAGCATAAGCATTTCTAATAGTATTTTTAAAATTAGTTTTAGTTGCTATTCATTCCCATGAATATTTCTGATCTAATCTCCTTTCTCACTTGGGGTAAGACCCACCACTCAGCAAAACAGATTGAGACCTTTACATTAATTTCAGTGGGAACTAAAGTGATCCCTAAAGATCAATTAGCAGAACATTGTTTAGTTATGTGTGAAGCTCTGCTAGGGATGGATTTTACTATTATTTTGTTGGAGCCATCCAGAAACTGGAGATTTGTTTCCTGTAATTCATAGCCCCATTGGGTAATGCAGTAGAATGCATTATGAGTGCTAATGTGAGCACCAATATCTAGACAAATATCTCATTTATTCCATGCCATCGGGGCTCTTGAAAAGAACACCCCATAAATTCTTAATGATAAGCACCTAAAATAAGTGTCACTGAGACACACTGGATCAGAGCAGAAAGCAAACATGGTATCATATTCTGAGATCTTTAGAGCACTGTTTAATTATTACATGTGAAGAGTGTACTCTCCTTCTTTTTGAAAGAAATATTTTTCTAAAGATGACATTTACATAGATCATAAAATAAAGTCACCCAAATAGAGTAGATGTGGGGAAGCTAATTCAGGGAAATGGTTGCCTTACTCTTTTGTACTGCCTCCCAGTTTAGAGAGTTAAACAGATTCCAAACTCTAGATAATCCATCTTTGTCTAGAACAAAATACCAACACTTCTAGTGGCTTTCATTGAATCAGCAATAGTATCCAAATAGTATTTTGAAGAAATATTAGTTACATATGTGGGGGAAAATTAAAAAATTGAGCAAAGAACAACCATGCCAGTTGTTCAGATATCTAGTTATTCAGATATCTTTACTCGATAACTGTCTTTCAGGATGAATAAAAGGTGGGTAAATCTTTGGAGGAGTGTCACTGGGAAATTAATTCAACAAAGAGATAACGGGTAGTGTTGAATGGGTAGTGTTGGCTAGAGGAAGACTAACACTGGAGTTTCTAAAAGATCATTCAGGTCCTTCTAAAAGGGTCTATCTTCTTCAATACTGTCATCAGATAATTTGGCACAGAAATAGAAACAAGCTATTGAAAGCTGGTGACAATTCTTATTTGAATGTATTTGTCATTACAGTGAGGGAACAGGCTATTTTGAAGGAAGAACTGGACAACTTTGAGGGCTTAAGTATTAGAAATGGCATAAAATGCAATATTATTATTGCAAAGCCTTTCAATTACTAATGAGATCTTTTTTTCTTAAACTCTACTTGGAAATACATGAGAATGAGAAATAACTGAGAACACCAGTTGCTCACAGGATGATTAAGATCTATCAATGTGGTCTGACTGTGAAGAAGGCAAGCACAATCCCATAAGTCCTTTTTCCAGGAAAGGTAAGAAACAATTAATGTCACTGTACTTTTGAAACCTTCTCTGTATATAATTCTGTTTGTGTTCAAGAAAGATGAATGGAAGCCGAAAGAAATATAGTGAATGAAATAATGACAAGCAACTGAAAGCATTTAACTTTTCTAATAAAACAAGAACTCTGAGGTGACATGTTTGCTGCAATTCAGAGGTTAAACTGAGGAAAGAGAGAAAGTAGCAGAGCTAGAGGATGTTGGGATGATTAAGAGCACCCATAACTGGCCATGGGTTAACATAGCCTAGAAATTAGCAAAAATTTTGTAACTGTCAGAATGTTATGACCTGGAACAGCATTTTTCTACAAGTGTGGAGCCATACTTTTGCAGTGAAACTTCAAGAGTTTGTAAAGAAGAGAACATAATGAGGCCACCTGAGATAGCAGAGATTTGCACTTCCTTGCTAAAGTTTTACATACATTGGTTTCACTCTTCACTTCACTTAAAATATCCTGGGGTGATTTTGATGAGTAGTTTAGCGAATCTGGGTCGTTCATGGGCCCAGCTGTAGTTTTGCCACCAGCCCTTGAGGCTGGTGACTAGCTACATCAAGTTCAAGAACAGACTAGCAATCAGATTGTGAGCCACAGGTGGGATGGATGTAATCTTTGCCAGAATGTTTTCATTTGCTGAAGCACCACACAGTATGAACTGAATGGTCACAGAGATAGAGCAAATTCTTTTTTCGTTCTGTTCCCCTTTGCCCCGTATTTACCATCTTAAACGTAGCCCATTACATTGACTGATATATGAGTATTTTCAAAGAAGAGAAACAGGGTATTTCATACTCTTTACTTATTCCTGCTAACAGAAGAATGTAGGATTATTTTCCATAAAGGTAGGAACTGTTGTGATTACTGTGTTTTTTCAGTAAACCCTTCTTGGTATTGCCATTGCTTCTGTTCAGCTCTACAGTCTTGCTAGACATTTGTGTGGTTTAATTGTAAAAGCAAGGACTCTCACAGGCTGTTGGAAAGATTCAGATACCAGCAGTAATTTTTGTACAGTTTAAGTTCAGTAGAAGTCTTCTCTTTTGCTGACCTTTATGTCATGTGCCATTCATGGTGTTGTGTAAAGTGCTATTACCTTTGTTTTACACATAGACTATATGACTTACTGAAAAATAAAGAGTATATGAATACGGTGAAGAGATCATAAGCAAGCTCTCCCAAGTGCTGGAGTAGCATTTCAGCCATTGATAATTCTTCACTTTCACCCTAGAAAGCTTCAGCTGAGGCTACCAGGGGGTTCTGCATGTAAAATGCCAATGGGATTCATGCGTGGAATAGAAAGGGCACAGTGAAGCCACATACATTTCTCGCCTGTGCAGCTGAAATGACAAACAAAAAGCCATCAATACTTCCTACGACATAGAAGAGATGAGGCTACAGAAGGACTCTTGGCACTGTAGCCTGTTAATTTTGGATTTTGGCTCTCTAAATAAAGGCTTGTGCTGTCCTACAAAAAAAGGCATTCTGTTGTTGTTGTAAAAGGGGTTGTGTAAGAAAGGACCCAGGCAAATACACAAGAGCGCTTAAAGAAGGCAACCTCTGAGGCACTATGTCTTTCTGATCTTTATCAATGATTTAACTTGTCCATAGCAAGGAGCTGTTGTTTATAGACCTCATGTTCCTCACTGATCAGTGATTTGGGCTGTGTTGACTTATAGAGTGAATGGTCTGACTATGTTTTAGAGCTATATGCTTTGCCTACTTGCCCTATAGAAGTCACCAATAAGTTTTTCCTGTGAGATCCTTTCTGTGGCTTCTCAAGTTTTGGCTTAAATCCACTGTTCCAGCTTAAGCACCTATTATATATATAGGATAAAGTTATAGTCATGCTCCTTTTAGGGACATGCTCCTTTTAGAGTCTGTAAGATGCCTGAATGTCCAGGACCAGCTAGAGTTACACACCTTAGACAGGGAATCTAAGCAGCCCACTTAATGAGCCAGCCTTTTAAAGTTAATCAGTAAGAAAAAACAAAATTAGTGTTGTGTTTGAAATCACCTTTTCTTTGACCCGTGCCTGAGAAACATCTGCAGGGAAAGTTCTTACAATATCCTTGAGGTTCAAATCCCCAGATTCTCACTTGTGGACAGGGTGAATATCCACTTTTTCCTTACGTGAAGAAGGAAACAATCTTTTCTGTTACTGCCTAGTGGTTCTAGTGCCTTTTTTTTTTTTTTTTTTTTCCGCCTGCAGAGGATTAGAGCCATATCTCCCCTGCAAAGTGGGATTAACATGGATAAGCATGTTATCGATTAGGCTGAAGTTGAGGAGACTCCTCTCCTGCTAACTATGAAGCAAAGAAGTAAAGACTGGTGAGAAAGGGAAGGAATGGCTCTGCGGTCCTAGCAGTCAGCCTGTCCCTTCTAGGAGTGATCTGCAAAGTGACCATTCTAAAATCATTACAGTCCTGGTCCCTTGCTGACCAGTGGCATCACTGACAGAGCAGATGAGTCTTTTTGTGAGTGAGGTTTGAAGTCTCTAATGCTGAGAAGGGCTCCAAATCTTCTAGAGAGGAAATATAAGCCATTACAGAAAAGCTGGACTCCTAAATCTCTAGGTTTTCAGAAGAAAGCAGCTAACACTGCTTTTCTGAGAACCTCTATGCTACCAGAGTATACTAAGGAGCATGAGAGTCTCATGAGGAACTTAGGCGGCGGAACAGCTACTGCCGGTCTCAGATGAGACCTGCAGACTCTTTTTCTCAAAAGAGACATCTGTGAAAAAGCACAAACATGTAACTCTAGCCACCCAGAAAATTTCAGGTTAAAGAGGTAAGAACATACTGACATTATAATTTTTTTTACCAACAGGATTTTTATCATGATTTTAAGATAAGCTCCTCAGAGAAACTTTGTTCCTTCTTTAGGATGAAGGGCCTAAAGACTGGGGCATAAAGACTTTGGTACAGGCACATGCATTAGCATTTATCTCCAAAATCAAAAAATAAACATAAATTGACATCTTTGTCCACATAAAAATACTCATCAAAAGTGCAAACACAAAAGATCTCTGGAGACTGTTCCTCTGGATATGCACTGTGTCAAATTTTGGACCCTTCTGACTTTAGAGGCATGTAACTGATACCAAATCTTCACCACGTGCATCTAAATGACTTTGCTTTATATGCATTATCACCAGTTAACTCATCTCAGCTGACTTAAGTATTGAAGGTGTCAGTGGAGCTAAAGTGGTAAATAATGTGTAACACTTCATTGTTACATACACAAAAAGCCTCTTGTCTTAATTGTTTCAACTGTGCCCATTGTACTGGGGATGTCATGGTATCAGTGTCTCCTGGACACCGTGGTGACATTCACTGTGAATACACAAACCTGACAAGGCATAAAGAAATCACACTTAGACGAACACCCATTTCACCCTGGTCACATTACATTTTTGAGAAAAACTGGCAGAAACCAGCTTTGAGAAACAGCTTTGCCCTGCTTAGCAGCTGTGTTATCCGTGCCAGCTGCCAGCAGAGATCCAAGATGATCTCAGCATCACCTTCTCTATAGCCTCATTTCCTGAGGAACTTGAGCTTCTCTACTCATCCTGTCTTTCCATTTGTATTTCAGTTTGCCTGTTATTTGTCTCCTACCCCAGTAGCTTTTAAATCTGACAAATGCTCACAACCACATTGGGCAAAATGGAGAATTTCCAAGAAGATATGAGTTCCTACAAACCTTGTGAAAACCAATAGGTGGGTAGAGGAAAGTAACTAATGCAAAATAGAGAAAGGAGAACCAGAGAACAGTTTCAATATGAGAGCCACAAGACCTTCTGGCTGGACAATCACCTTCCGTGTGCTTCTTTCTGATCAGCGTGTAGATGGGCCACAGCATCTGCAGCACCGTGCTACCTCAGCCCACAGTTAAGGGACCGGGGGGTGAATTGAGGTGAATAAAAAATAGGGAAATGGAGGAAATGGATTAACGTGAGGATGTGTGGCAGACATGAGGGGACTGGGGAAGTCTTACGGAGTTTTGAGACAAGCTGTGATCATCATGGGAAGGCCAGCTGAAATTCCATAGGAAGCTGGGCTTCCTTGTTCTGTTTCTCATGAAACAGGATATGGGACATATTTAGAACTGAACCAGCTCGAAGTACAGTGGCAAAAATGCAGACCTTCAGAGTACAGCCAAGCTGTTAGGCCAAATTTGACAACAGATGTAGCTGTGCCTGTGGAGTAACCATATTCAAAGTGAAAGGGACATGCAGCTAAGCTTCCAATAAAAGCCCTTGCTGAGTGGCTCCACCACTGAAAACTGAGTATCTGAGTTTAAACTAAGGAAACATCGGCTGCATCAAGTACTGGATGTGGGTTATTTTCAAGCATAAATTATACCCTTGCCACAGTTGAAACAGACCCCGTCACAGATCAACAGATGTCTCCAGAGTCACCTATTTCAGCTCCCTGTTTGCTGCCAGCATCTGATCATCTCATCATTCATGTTGCATATATGCTCATTCCCTCCCCAGCTCCCTTCTGAAGCAAAATGACTAGGTTCTTGGAGAGGAAGCCTAGACACAGTTAACAGAATAGTTTGCTCCAGGCTCCACTCCAGACAGAAAAAATGGACTCGAACTGCAGCAAGTTTAACTCCCTCAGTCCATGACAGTTTCTGATGTTACTTCAGTAGGCCTTGTGTCCTCAAATTCCCTACACAGTGTCATGGCACAGCAGAAGCAGGCAATACATGCTTTGAATTAGTAATTCACAACTGCTTAATAATTAGCTACAGAGCAGTATCCGGACAGAGGAGACCTGGGCCAAATACTACGCCAAATCTGGCCATGCTGACCATGCTGAGAGTAGTTACTCCTGAGCAATGTGGACAGGAGCTGTCTTGCACCACTCGGTCTGGGTCAGAGATTAGCCTTGGGGCAGCTGCTCCGGTAGCACAGTCACAGCCCTTGAGAAGCCAGGGCAGAGGCTGGAGCTCTCAACAGGACTTTGTTTCCAGGCTTACAGCTGGAATTTGAACTATTCACACTGATATGTGCCACCCCTCACCATCAGCTCTCATCCAGGAGACTTGGGTGGCCCCTCCAGCCTTTCTCCTCAGAGGCCGGTCAAAGTATTCTCTCAAAATAGATAATGAGGTAATAATTTTATTTTCCTAGTTGCTTAAGGAGAGTGTTAGAAGAGTTAATCCAGGGATCAAAGGTCTTTGTTAGCAGAGTCTTTTGAATCCCATGTGTGCTGGTCACAGAAATAACACTGAAAGTGTACAGACCTGAAAATGACAGCCAGGATGGAAACCAAACCTGCCACTACTTTCCAATGGCATTTAGTGTCTTTTAAATGTTTGGGTCAAGTTTGATTTTGCTGGTTTATGTAGTCTGTTGCAGGATTTAACCAGCCGCTGTATCTTTTCATGCAAGTAAAACTTTCCAAAAGGGTCTTAAACTCTAGTGACGGAATACAGTTATTTGTATGTCAACTGCAGCTTCTATTTATAGGATGGTGAAAATATCCCCCAATCCATGAGTTTCTAAGAGACAGGCATTTCATAAAAATAGATTACAGAATACAAACAAAGATGCAGGCATGTTTTAATCAAAATCAAAACACTAATATTCCAAACTCTCCTCATAACCCATATATTTAAGACATTGATAAAATTAGATAGTAAACTCATTCAGACAGAAACAGACCAATTTTACATATGATAAGAAATTTGGCTATTCAGGGAAAAGAAATATTAATGTATCCTATGGTGAATGAACACAAAAATAAGCAGAGGTTTTTAATGACTCAAAAATAAATTAACTGTTTTCTGTGATACCCTTAGAGCTTGCATGAAGGCACTTATCAGAGGTGAATGTGTTTTTAAAGGGTGTTGATTTAAGACCTGATTTGTTTGAAGATTGACTTGAAAGAATTTCAAAGGACGTAGCTTAATTAAAAATATTCCAAACTTTGCATTCCTTTCACAACCTTTTGACCTCACGACATTAAATGCTTGAAGGTGAGGAATTGACTGACTGCTTCTCACTTCACTAAAGGCGCTCCGGATCCTTTCCCCCTTGCCACAACCGTCATTAATTGTTGATAGGTGCTCATTACACCGACCTAAAGCCAGTACCCAGAGAAGCAGCTGATCAGGAAGCAGCAGGCACACAACTGCAGCACCAGGGTACTTTTCCTGGCTGTGCCTCAAACACAGCTCATCCTGTCAAAAAGGCCCAAGAGAAGAGTATGCACAGGAAGGTCTGCCCATTGCAGCCATCGCAAAGTCTGGCATTCCCACCAACAGAAGGATCAAATGGAGCTATCCACAGCAGGCCAGAATGAGGCGTTAGAGGGACTCCTCCGACCCCCACTGCCGCCCGTGACGAATGGCCTGCTGTCACGCGTTCTGAGGAAGCCTCTCGCCATGCAGGCTGTTTGCATTCAGTCAACACTTTGCTTTTATAGACCTGTGGAGCCAAAGATTGCTAGACTTGTGAACTGCAGGCTAACTTCTGTCTGGCTACAGCCTCATTTTCTGGAGCCAAAATATTTTTTAACAACTACACAATAACAAGTAATTAGGGTAAAGTCTGCTAATCTTCTCCTTTGGGCCTGGATGTTGTGTATTCAGAACCCGTTGAAGGTAGAATTACTGCCATCAAAGCCCGAGGTTACTTTGTGAAAGGGGTTGAACTCTAGGTCAAGGAAATGTTAACGGACAAAGAGAGATCAGGGCAGATAGTGTTAAAATTAAAACTGTCCTACTGAAATAATGCAGAATTGACTGCTTTTGCTCTGGAAGCTAGCTGAATGAAAGACATGAAGGGAAGGCTAGAGCAGTTCTTTCAAAAGGTGAAAACATAGCAAGTAAAGGATTTATTAACTTCCTTTCATTTGGGAATTTATTTTCACTCTCTTTATTCAGTAAGACAAACTAAAATATCTTAATTTTTTTATGTCACATTGTATTTGAGCCACCTTGTTTCCTAAAGCTGTTTGATTTACTAAACTGAAAAAGTTATTTCTTAAATATCTTCTCTCTCCTCTAAAAGCCCCCCGCACAAAAATTCATTAGAAATTGACAGGTTTCTGCTCTTGACTTAAGAGTCTTGGGGACAAAAGAAACTTGCTGGGTGGCAGGAAGGATAAACAAGCACAGACTCACGCAAATGTGGAGGAAACATGCTCCAGAAGAGAGTGGTGCCTGTGCAGCACCCTGGATATGGCATGAGGGCTGGTTTTGTGCCTCTGGTTAGTTGCATATAGCATATGTCAGGGAAGAATCCAGTTTTTCAAGGGATTAGAGCCCAACCACTGAAAATCTTCAAACATTCAAAACAAAATTACAGATTTTGCCTGGAAATTCATCACAGAGCAGGACAGCCCTCATTCCACCACATGGAGTCTCTCCAAAATTAATTCCACTCACTGCTATCAAGGATAACAAATAGACCCCTATCCCCTTACCAATATCAAAGCTGACAGCTCCAGTGGGACCGGCAGCACTTTGTTCTCTCCCATTGCTGTAAGCAGGCCTTTGCCTGCTGCTGCCAGTGGATTTTAGATCCATATGTGGGAGTGGAAGAGCAGAAATGTTGAGGCCAGCTATTTCCCATGCCAGGTTCCACTGGGCTCTGCCACAGTACCCCGGCCACCTCCCTAACTTTGGGAAATGGATGGAAATACTTCAGCTGATGCAGGCAAGGGGAAATGTGATGGCAATTAGCACAGCGGTGGAATTACAGTTCAATTCTCAGGGCAAGATGTATTCGATTGTACTGCAATTGCCAGCTGGATTAAGCCAAGCACAGTAATGTGGATATAGCTTTTTCTTCCAAGCTGAGCTATCAGAAGAATCCTCTTGTGGGACTTCTTCAAACCTGAAGGCTTCCAGAGTAGGTAGTACAAGTACTCTCATGGGAAGAAAAAGTGTTTTGTAGAAGACGAGTGGTAGCAAAACCAATCCTTAGCTCTGAGGTGGGACAGCAATGCACAGCGAAAGACACCTCCAGCCCCACATCTTCCTCCCAAGGAGGTAGCATCCTAGAGCTCTCCCCTGAGCTGTGGGCAGAAGGAGAGTTTCCAGCCTTTCCAGGAAAAAGGCAATAGCCAGTGTTCTTTAGTTGCCATTTTGTTGGCATTTCCCAGAGGTTTTAGGAACCCCAGGGTGCCATTACCTTCATGAAAATATAAACTTTCTCCATACATGAGCTATATGAAACAGACCGATCAATAACAGCTTTCTTTCATGATGGGTAGGTTTTGCATGTATTTTCCTTTAATTATATCAGAACAAAATAAATTAGTGGTAACGACTAACCTTGGCACAAAGCTTTCTTTTTTTTTCTCTTGAAGCATTCTTCTAACAAGGAGACAGAAAATGAAACGTGTATTTTTATGTAAATTATGGCCATGTGAATTATCTCATATAGATGATACAACATCAATGCACCAAAGTGAAGCCTGACTTCTTTTTCTGAAACGTAGCACAGGAGCAGTGTCCATGGTACAAGGGGCATTGGGATATATTTCTTCAAGGTTCAGATTAGAAATAACCGTTCACTGCTGCACTAGCAACAACACCAAAACTAGTTAACTTTCACCTGGTTTAAATGCTTCACAGATTAAACTAACCAGTGCAAATGAAGCAGTCCTGTATTTATTTATTTATTTATTCCTGTGTGAATATAACAAATTGGTCTTTAGTCAGATATATCTCAGACTAAAATGCAAGCCTGTCTCTTAATTCAAATACCGTCACCCATACTCTTTTCTTTTTTAACTCTGCAAAATGGAATTTTGTGACTACTATTGCAAACTGCCCATCAAAATACCACACAATAGCACTTCAATTAGGACAGATTTTGGTTTTAGAATATGATTTACAATAACATTGTGGCTGTTACACAAAAGTCTGTTCAAAATAGGAAGAAAAAGTAAACAGAAAACGATGCTGCAGAATTAAAAACTGACCACATTCTGTGAGGAACTTGTAGCTTTGCACACGGATATTACTCTGTTGGACAGCTGTCAAGCTGGTTTGGGGATCTTACAGGCTTGTTTCCTTTAGGAAAGCAATCAAGTGTGTGAGTCTGGCGTGCACTCTGGTACTGTCTCTTTTTAATTCTAAAATATTTTTGTCCATGAACCCAACAGAAGCAGACATCAGGAAGCACTTTCCTTGCCCAGAAACCCCTCAGACTGTCTTTCCAATTAATTCTGTGTTCAGACACTGGGGTCATAGTTGGATTTTATAGCCAAGCCAATCGCAGCTCAAGCTAATGCCAAAAAGATTCAGTTCTGACCATCCTTCTATTGCCATTAGTTGCATCCTCCTAGTCGCAACATTGCACTGTGTCTAACAGTTTTCTGACCTCATGGTGTCCTACATCAAGGTTAGATCAACAGAAGAAATATTGATGAGTTTTGTGGAGCTTTGCAGACAAGCAAGTGCTTAGGAGAGCAAAGGAAGACACAAGAGGACACAAATTAAAACAAAGATGGAGAACGGGAATAGGCTGCCTTTTCAGAGACAGCTGGTCATCTGATTGCCTGGCCTAGCATCAGACTGTGCATTGCAACCTGACTGTCTGCTCCATCTCAATGTGATGACCATGACTTTTTCCATTATAGGCTGGTGAGTTTTTTCTTTTCTGTACAAACAGCTTGCCCATCATATTCTTGTTTTTGCATGCACAGACCAAGTATTTTAGTACTGCTCAAGCTTTGTCATGCACTCCTTGCCTTGGGCCATAACCCACGTCTGCTTCCTACCATCATTGTATAAAAGAGCTTTTATTAAATTCCCTGGTACTGAGCCCGAAAGAAGAAAACACACTGTCTTTATCCAGGTCTGTGATTATCAACAGATTAAAGATTTGCCTGACAAAAATTGAGATTTCTAGGCAGACACCCAAGATACAAAACCAACTAGAAACTTCTTCAGTGAATGACTCAATCCTCATCCTCACTTTAGGTAGAAGGCATTAGGAACAGAATCATCTGACATTCACTTTGGAATAATACAGGTTCATTTCTATATTTCTTGACTAACAGTAACTCACATTTACAGGAATACATTAGAAAGCCTTTTTTTTTCCCCTTAAAGTAATGGCACTCATATGCACAGCTCCTGGGCCTGATTCATCACTGCATTACTTCAGCTTTCCTTCAGGGATTCCATTTATAGTGCAGCAACAACATGAACCATGAGTCCTGTCTGTGACGCTCTCAAAAGCAAGAGGGTAGGATGGTCTTTTAAGCGGTTTATGATTTAGAACTCAGTTGCCTAAGTTCCTTGTTTGATTCTCCTCTGTGGGACCAATTCCCTAGGGTGTGAGGGCTCTGCACCTCCCAAAAAAACCACTTCTTCCTCTCTTATGCTGAACAGCCAGAACAAAAGAGCATTTAGCTCCTCAGTTAATTCAGAAATTTCAAGTAATGTGAGAAATTGCCCAGCCCAAGAATTCCTAGTTTCTTCAATCATTAGTGGATATTATCAATTATTATGCAGCTGGCAGCATGCAGTGTGTTTTCATAGCCAAAAGAATGCCCCAAGAATCTGATTTTGCCAATAGTTAAGCATTTGAATAACTTTTTTGACAAGGATTAGCTCACTAAACTCTGCAGTAAGATTCAGCAACCCAAGGATGTAAAAAGGCAATTATGGAATATAGCAACATGCACATCATTTAAGTCAAGCTACACCCTGTACCTAGCTGTACAGAACTCAGGGAAAAAGGAAATTTTCTTTTGACCTCAGATAATTATGTTTATTATTAACATCACAATAATATCCCATAGCTGTAACCAGCTCTCATTAGCCAAGGTATTGTGTAAAGAAAGATTCCAAATGATTAAATCCCTGTCAAAGGAAGCTTTTTGTGTTTGAAACACCACCAAAAAAAAAAAAAAAAGGAGAAAAGAGAAATCTGTTAATTTTATTTCACCATAATTGGCAGAGTCTATTAAAACCTTAATACTGTAATAACAAAGAGTGCTTGAGTGTGATGTCTGCTACTCTTGTGTGAAGCCATAGAAATGTCATTCATTTCGACCTCAATAGAGAGATTGAAATATGTATTTTTGGCATGAAGTAAAAACACTGTAAGAAGAATATTATTGAGGTTGCAATGTCAAGTACTTTGAATGTTACAGAAGAACTTGTACACTTAGCTGCCACCTGAGACACTTAAACATGTACAAAATATAACTGACCATGAACCCCAGAAACAAATACATTTTCTCATCTCTAGCCTTTCCAGCAACATCACCAAGATGCTCTGCTTTCTGTTGGTAGGTGTGTGTATTCTCTGCCTAGCACCAAAATTGTTCTTAGATGACTGACCCCATTAATATTTTGTCCAGGGAAAACAGGCATGTAAAGAGTATTTATACTGCACAGTGCAGGGATACTTAAGGCAGCTGTGATTGGTACCACACAGGTACAGAAGTACAGTATAGCTCTCCAAACTTACCAATTTTAGGTCAGATTCCTCTACCTTACTGCGCAATTCTCTACCTGACTGACAGCGCATCACAAATCCCCTCCCTCCTCAGACTGTGCTGTCCTCCTCAGACTATGCTGTCCCTGCTTGGCAGGGCTGGCAGCTCAACACCGTGGGTCAGCTCAGCTAAATTTTATCGCTGCTAACTTATAAAGAAAGTCGCTCATAAAGATGTAGTTGTTTGGCATATTCAAATCACTGTCTTCCAAAAGTTCAAATCTTGGGCAAAAGGAGCTATTCAGGGGAGCAGCACCAGGCACATCCTCGACACACCCTGCCAGATTTCAAGTTCTTTCCTCCAGGCATAGAATGGTGAGGATGTTCAAGGAAACAGTAACAGATTTTGTTACATAGACAAAAAACAAGGGATTTTCTTCAGAAAAAAAAGGGCCAAGTCTTTTAGGATGACATATTCAGAGGGATATTAATTTCTTTTCATCTTTTTAGACAAGCCTGAGGCATTTATATTCAAGTCCAAACAAAGTCTAGCAAAGCTGTAAACATCTGAATAGTTTCTTTTAAGAGGAAGAATTGGTCCACATTAAAAATAGGCATTGTCTACTCTCTGACAGCAGTTTGCAAATATTAAAAATATTTTCTTCACATAGTAGCCTGCAAGATTTCACTTAAACCAAAAAACCTGAGTGAACGATTGTAAAGGTGTGTGAAAGCCTAGTTTATTGTTCCTGCTTTGTGTTCAAGAAATGGGACACATTTTGTCTTTATTTATAACAAAATCATCCTGTGCAGAATCCAAGTGTTACTCAATTACTAATGCTTAAATGGAATATCAGCTTAGTGCTGAGCTGAATTTCAGCCTAGATGAGAGGTGTTGTGCTACATTTCTTCACAAAGAGTCAGGTTGGTCTAGAAACCCCTCAAACAGATTAATTTGGTAGAAATACTGACACAGAAAATGTGATTTATACCACTGATAACACAGGAAATCCTAATCAATCAAGCAATAGCTGAAGTCTCACTGGTTTTTTTTTGTTTGTTTGTTTGGGGTTTTTTTGTTTCTTTTTTTTTATGTTAGTAGGTCCCCAGGACAATAAAATTCTCTTTGTTTATAAGTAAGTTAAAACTTCTCTCTCTCTACATTGACATATTTTGATTTCCTAGCTCTATATCTAGCTCTGAATACTATAACATTACTGTATGCAGGTAAAAAGGGACTAAAAACTCCACTTAAGCCCTAAATAGTCTCCAGACAAAGGCAGATAATGTCTTCAAGGGGTTCAAGAGTGTTATGACCACCAGTCTGTGGCAGAGCCTGTCAGTCTCTACTGTTTCACTTATTTATATCATTTAGGTGTCCAATGTACCTACTGAACAATCAGTGACTTTTCACAAATATTAAATACTAGTGCTTCCAGTCTGGTAGGACACCATTTCCCAGCAAAGGCAAAAATTGCTACCTTCAAACTCTAAAGAATTTTTGCCTTGAGTAAACTGAATGTCAGCCAGCAATGTTTTTCAGATGGCTTCATTTGCAGATGGGAATTTATTTTCTACAGAGTTGAGGTCAGCAAGAAAAAAAATATGAAAAAACAGATTCTGTAATTCCCAAAAACATGGTTTTAACAGTGTCATGGTTTGAGGCTGGCCAGACACCAGTCACCCATGAGAAGCCACTCACTCCCCCTCCCCTGTTCAACAGAGCAGAGGAGAGAAAATTTAATGAAGGGTTCATGAGTTGAGAAAAAGACCGGGAGAAAACACTCATCAATTACCATCGAGGGCAAAACAGGCTCAACTTAAAGATATTAAGTGAATTTATTACTAACAAAATCAGAGGAAGATAGTGAGAAGTAAAATAAGCCCTTAAAACACCTTTTTCTCTCCAGCCCCTCCCTCCTTCCCACCAATGGCGCAGGGAGGCAGGGCTAGGGGTTTTGGTCAGTTCGTCACCCAAAATTTTCTTTCACTGATCAGGCAGAGAAGTTGGTTCCCTGCACACACCGTGGGGTCTCCTCCCACAGGAGACCGTTCTCTGTGAACTTCTCTGACATGGTTCCAATCTCACAAGTATCAGTCCTCCCAAAGGTGCTGCTGTGGGTCACTCTGCCACAGGATGCAGTCCTTCAAGGACAGGCTGTTCCAACCCGGGAGCAAGGTCTCTCTCTCCATGGGCCTCCCACAGGATCACAGCCCTCTCTGGTACCCACCTGCTCTGGTGTGGGCACCTCCCCACAGGCTGAGAGTGGACCTCTCTGCATCCCTGTGGACCCCCATGGGCTGCAGGGGCGACAACCCGCTTCACCATGGTCCTCACCACAGGCTGCAGGGACACCTTAGCTCTGGTGCCTGGAGCCCCTCCTTCCCTCCTTCTTCTTCACTGACCTTAGTGTCTCCATTGTTGTTTCTCTCACAAGTTCTCACTCCCCCTCTTCTCTAGCTGGAAATTAAAACTGCACCACCAACTTTCTTTTGATTTCTTCTTAAATACTTTATCACAGAGGTGTTACCACTATCTCAAATTGGCCCAGCTTTGGCCAGCGGCACGTCCAACCTCAGAGCCATCAGAGATTGGCTCTGCTGGACATGGTGTAAGCTTCTAGCAGCTTCTCACAGAAGCCACTTCTGTGGACTACT
>VZRZ01003213.1:387956-476964 GCA_013398175.1 Climacteris rufus | reverse complement strand
GGGGGGGCAGGGAAGAGATATACCTGCCTAGTGGTATTAGTGCTATTACAATAAGTAATGACAGCATTTAAAGAGATTTTTATCATTAGTACTCTCAGATCTGAGTGAAATACTATGAGCATTAAAGGTGAAATACATGAAGGCAATAAGCTGTTAGATGGAGTCCGCACCAGAAAGTTGTATTTCTGAAGTGGAGCTGGAGACAGAGACTTGTAATAATGATGGCTGTAGCCCGCTCCTTGCATGCCAGCAGTCTGAGAGTGGCATTTGGTGAGCTGGGACCCAGGCAGGAGATTTTGCACTGCAGCAGAGTTAAAGTCAAATACAAATTCAAAGTCACCCTTTAAATTTGTAGTAGTACCTCCCTCAGCACATATCAGCTGAAGAACTCTAAAGGAGAATGAAAACTATGTGCCACCTTGTTGTCTTTGTGTTTGCATGCATATGTGCACTCCCTCTTTCTTTCTGAATCACTCTATGCTGTCAGTCACTGAAGGATGCCAGAGCAGATTCAGTTAACCATGCTACCATCTGATGCTTTGTCAGAGAACAGATACACAACCCAAGATGCACCAGGAGATCATTTATCCTTCAACTTCCAGAAGTTTTTGTTGTACCTGAGCAGTAAGAAGAGCCTATTCCTGTCAACCATGATCTCTTCATTCATTCAGCTACTGGCAGTTAGCTTTTGAACTCCAAAATGTTTGTTTTTAGATGGGGAGGAGAATGTGTTTATTTATTTTATTTTTTTGGGTTTTGCTTCCTTTTCTGCAAATAACTCTTCTTCCATACAGCTCAAAGCTTATTAATAACAAATAGCCTATTTTGCTGGCTTTTGGGCCATTTTGCTGCTCTGTAGCATGTCTAGAGGCTCCAGTAGATCTTCATGAGTGATTAAGATCTGAGCTTGTCTTGGCCAGAGATGCAGGCACAGAGGACAAGAGCATTGCATGGATGACAGCTATTAGAATTTAGTGTTGCTTTGCCCAATTGCTTCATATCTTTCCCTGTAATAGAAGCCCTGGCCCTGAATTAGACAGACAGGCTATCTATGTAGTGTAATGGGAGAGAGAAGCACCAAAAAGACAGGTATCTATGACATTTTGAAACCAGGCCAACTGGGTCACTCTGAGACACTTCACAGTCTGGAATGCTAAGGCAGCAATTCAGAGTTGTCCTCAGAAGGCTAAATACTGATGAAGTTTCTTCTTGCATTAGATGTCAGGGATGAGAACTTTTGTTTTATACAAGTGCTTTCTTCCTCTAAAGATACAGCTTCATGCCTCTCTTCTAATTGAGTGAAGCAGAACTTGATTGGAGTCTGTCCTGTGAGAAGATGGGGTATAAAATATATAGGAAATGTTTTTCTGCTTCTTTGGTCACACCTTTCCCGTGTTATGTCAATCAATATTTACAAGAGCAGGGACTCCAGCCTTCATTTTCCATGTCCCACTGATGACCTGAATCAAACTGGCAGAGACACCTTCTGTATCTGCACTGTTTAATGTCAGGCAAGCAAAATACACTCTGGGATTGCCTGCTCGAGAAGACCAAGGAGCATGAAACATGCTGGCATCAGGATTTTAGGTGAGATGCCAACTCAACTCAACTCTGGAAGGGCAAGAGCTTGCAAAATGTAGTGGGGACAGGTTTCTCTGCTGACAGGTCATACTTAGGCATGAATTTTGAGGATTGTGACTATCAGCTTTGACTGAACCAGCAAATGCCTGTGATTCAGCTAAATAGTCATTCAGCTTTAGATGCTGGAAGTTAGAGGTTCACATTTTACCTAGTTATTTCTCTCATTAATCATTTCAGAGGGTCTGCAGAGAGGACAAACAGCACTCCGGAGCTGCTCAGTTCCCTTTGCTGTTTCTAAATGGTGCCTGGTGGAACCAGGCTGTACTTTTATGTGCTTTCCTTGCAGTCCGTGATTGTCACCTTCATGTTTATCTGTAAGTCCTTTACACAGTTCCTTTTAATTTTGGTAGAAGTGAGAATCAATGTATGTGTATGTTGGTTTGTGTGAATGATCTATTTGAAAATAGAAACACATAAATCTTCCTAGATCAAATTGTCCATGAAGTACAGTTCCATTGGTGTAAAAGTGGTTAGTGCAAGGTATCTCGAAGGGAGAACAAAAATGTCTTATAAAGTATCTTATTTGTTTTGTATAAGTACAAACAATCTGTGGAAATGACATTTAACTGGTTATTCAATGTCCAATTATTCACATCTAAAATAATTCCTGAAGTTGAAGAAATAAAACACTTCAATGACTCCATTTAGGAAATCCTTTTGACTCAAGTGCTTTCCTTGAAACAGCAAATAGCTGGATGACTTCAAGCTCATATTTAATTGTGCCTTGTAATAAAGTAATCTAATTAGCAATTACTTAGGAATGGTGCTTTAAAATACTTAACAGCTACTACAGACTTGCATTTATTTAAGTGGTTTTGTTTTCTTTTGACTGCTCATGGTATAAACAAAATTTCTTTCTGAATGCAGATCATATGTGAGTTCTCCAAATTATTTCTTAGGGTGTGCAAAGGTGAGCAGTTTTGTTTGACAGCAGATTGCTACTGGCTGTTGGATTCTCAGAGGATAATACTAAGCTTATAGAAGGGCAGTGCAAGGCACACATTTAGCAAGGCTCGCAGTGTATTGGCCAAGCACAGAGGCAAGTGCTGTAATTTTTTTTTTTCTTCTTTTTTTCTTTCCCGCCACATGCTGCCATGGCTAGTGACAGTTTTGGTGGCACTGATCTGTGTATCACTTCACAGTGGTTTACATTCTGCTGGCAACAGAAACATAGCACAGGTTGGAAGCTGTCTCTTAAAAATAATAAACATGAAGAGAACAGCTGGCTACGTCTGCACACTTTTCTTATAATTACATGTTAATTTGATAGCTTTCAAATAAAAAATGGACTGTATAATAGAGGCAAAAACCAGAAACAGACTAAATTATAAAAATGGTACTTTAAGTATGATCACATGAAAATACAGATAATACCATTAAATTTGGTGGCAATAAATTCACTTACTGGTTGGAATGCAGATTTATATGGTTCTGTTACCTCAGCTAAGGAATAGAGCACTTCCTATTGAAAACTCCTGATCCATGGTGCAGAAGTATCCTACAATTTATATAGGGGCAACAATGTGTTTATATTATTTCCTTGCCAATACCAAAGAGTTCAGTGGTGTCCAAAGAGTGTTTCCGTGTTGCGTAGGCTGGTGTTTCTCTCTGCTGTTGCCTGCCATTCAGTGGCAGCCTGTATCACACTATACTGGGCACATCCATCATACCAGAGAAGGCTGCTGAGAAAATGCTATCTTATATTCTGGTTCCAAAGAGAGGCAATTAGTAGTCCAACCCAGGCATGAAGAAGTCAGTTTCCTCTGTGTGGTTTTTCTATGGCCTCTGGAATGTGTTCCTGGGACCCCATGAAGCTGAGAACAAAGTTTGGCTCCAGGACGTCGCAGGGGGAGACACATGGACAATGACATGCCCCTGCAATTTCTGTTTAGCACTTCTGCTTTACTTTTCACAGATGAAAAGTCCCTCATAGGGACTTCTCCTGGGCCAGACAGGACCTGCACCAAACTTGGTGCATGCACTGACAGAGGCAAGAGTTTCCTTATTAGTGAGTCTGGGGCTTTCCCTGGTGACCTGCTGCTGTCAAAAAAGGCTGGTAAAAGCTTGTTGTGGGGGAAGCACCAAACTCATGGCCAGACCTAGGTGCTAAAATGTCCTACTCTGTTTAAAAAACCCAAAGGACTCAAATCACATGCTGAATTCAAAGCATCGGTGGTGTTGGCTTCCAGGGACTGGAATGTGATATAAGTCATCCAAACCTTTCTGGTTTATTTTGCTACATTTTGCACCTCCATCCTCCCAAAACAAACAAACAAACAAACTAGAACATAGAAATAAAGCTGCTAAACCATAGTGGTCTTAAGGGGTCCGTCACCACAACTCCTAAGTCCCACAGATCAGCCTAGTAATTTCTTTTCATCTGGAAGCTTGAGAGACTTTAGTTGTTAGGAGAGGGAAACCAATAGAAAGAATTTGCTGTAAATAGAACAAGTGGGGAAAAGGTAGTGCCCTAAGCATGGAGCAGTATTAAAAATGTCTGGGGCAATGTTGGTTTGTGTACATTATGAGAACAGTGTATATTGAGGGTGCAGAAAGGCTTTTGCAAGGCATACACCTCAAGGTAAGCCATAAATGGGTGTGGTAGTTCTTTCTTCATCTTTGATTCAGTTTATAAGAACTTTTCACTATAAAATATACCTTGAAGACTGGGTGTGTACAAGTGTAATCTCTGCAAATGTTGACAAGACAGTTACTGTTGTTAAGTTTATCCTGGCTTTAGCATGCTTAGGTATTTATGAGAACTTAATACTAGAACTGTCACATCCAAATACCAGGTCATTACCTGGTATGCCAGAGTACAATGACATGATGATTACAGTACTGTTCATGGTCGTAGTTTTTGTTATTCATTTGGTACATTGGTGTCACCAACATACCATAGAGGTAAATTATATTAAAATATTATTTTCTCTGAGCAATTTTGTAGTAGAACTGTAAAGTGTAAACCATTTTCACAAAGTTTCTTATTCTGGCTAGATTGTGCGCATACATCTCTGTTCAAGGGTTCACAAGAGGTTGTTCTAAAGGTGCCTACAGCCCTATGCTTTCCAGTGGTACACTGTAGCCTCCCCACTCTTTCTTAGAAGTTTTTGTCTGGTAATCATTATAAAAGTTGGTTGGTTATTTTCTTTTCGCTTCTAGTCCCAGTGTGCAGCAATCTGCTTCATTTCACATGGCAGTCTCATCAGATCAGAGAAGTGAAGCACTTCTGGATTGCAACAGGACTTGAATGGGAATAAAAAAAGTGAAGGAAGCGAGGACCAGGATTCAGTGTCTCCCAGCTCCCTTTCCAGTCTGCACCAAATTAGTGCCTTATTACAGGGTTATGATGAGCTGCATGGAGGGGAGCACTTTCCTGCAGATATGAAGTTTTATGGCCAGCTATAATAACTGGATTCAGAAAGGTGAGTGTTACATAGCAGGAAAGTTAAAACCGAGTGAATTGTAGGTACAATTGCTTCTGTATTGTGTTTTAGCAAGGAGAACCCAGAAGACCATGGCCAGTTACATCTATTCGCAGCCTTGCCCTTGTATGGGACTCAGGCAGGTCTTTGGAGAGCAGATACTGCCTCCAGTACTGCCATTTTTGGCTGCTTCCTATGTGATGCGTGGATAGGATCCTGACGATATGAGGTTTTTTGTTTTTTTTTTTTCCTGAGTGAAGTGTATCTTTATTTAATCAGGGAAATCACATTAGAATTATGCTATGGATGATGTATCCTAGATGGTTAGGTCTTCAGATACATAGAAGAACACTCAGTGAGTCAGCCCTGCAATTTTTGGTGGAGTAAGTCTATTCCGGTGTGTGGGTGTTTGCAGAACAATTACGTAAGTGTCAGGGTAACGAGGAACTTTTGACATTTCTGGCAGCTTAACTGAGTTCTTTTCAGTCAAAAATACACTAATTGTTGTTCTCTTGCATTAAACACACATTAATGCCTTAACTGGATTTGGGAGGCATTTTTTTTTAAGTGGCAGTTGTCAGAGCAAGATACTGGAGCAGTTTTATTCTTGAGAAAAGAGGAGATTTTTCACAGTTACAGTGAGACAAACATTTGTGAGAACCATTTAAATCATATAAGAGGGTGCGAAAGTTGATATGCCATATGCCTGAAATTTACTATGGTAAAGTTAATTACTGCCACTGAATGCAAGGGCCCATCAGCATTTTCATCATCACACCCACCCTCAACACCTTTTTTTTTTTTTAAATTTTTTGAGTTTTAGTTTGCCAGGCTTTTTGCCTGTATAGTTTTTGAGATGGAGAATGATAATGCAAGCTCCAAACTAACACTTGAAATGTGTTATGTCCTATATTCAAGGTGAGCAGGTTTTGTACTCCACTGAAGAACAGTGGATCGCACTGCAAAGGCAATCTTTTCTACATGTATTGCAGAGGGAAAGAGGAACTGGTTTGTGTGCCAAGATCAATATACCAAAATTAGTCAGAGCAGGTCAGTGTCCAAATGGCACTTTCAGAAAATATTTCTCCCTAGAGACTAAATATGAAATAAACAAAAACTGGTAACTGTTTTCTTTCTTATTTACTCCAAGCTGTGCCTTTGGTACCAAAACCCTGTAGTCAACCTAGTCAATGGAATTTTGTTTCTTTTTGTTTTGTTTTTTTTTTAATCTGGATAAATATGAAATAGTTCAAATTATCATGACCTTGATATACTGTCTCTTCTTCTACACAGAACAATTAATATGCCAGATTACAGCTCTGAATGGTGCTGAGCATCCTGCTGACATGCCTGAACATCTAAAAAACCAACATTTTTCAGTGAATTTTGGAGAGTGAACTAATGGCTGTAGGATGTTTTCCATCTAAAAAAGTGTATTTCCTGAAATCAGTCAGAGAGAAGGACTCTGCTACATGCTGTGTGGGTTCAGAGTGAGAACAACCTACCAGCTGTGCTGGTGCTTGTCCACAGACACTGTGTTGGCTGTGTTAACAAGTCCTTACTGAGGCTGGAAGTACATAAGATGAGGATTGCACCAGTATGTGGTGAGGAATCACTGGGATAACCTGTATTCTTTGGGCTCAAACCAATATAGTCTGGGCCAGGAATTTTTCTAATTAGTGAGGACAACTTCAGCCTGGATGTTCTGTTTAATAGATGTGTACATTATGTGAGCTGTAATAATTGGATACAGGGGAGTGTGTGTGTTCGGAGGGGTGTTCTTTATCACTTCTCTTTGGAATTAGCACAATCAAAGTCTGAATCTGAAGTTGCTACAATCATCCAATTGCTTCCCCAAAACAGACAATTCTGGAGATCTGCAGCATGAACTCATGGCCTTATATTACTTGTAGTCTGGTAGACTGAAGGGATTCATTGTTCTGATGTGTGCAGGAGGAATTTCTTAAATCCAGTGAGCAAAAACAAAGGGACTCTCAATGCCTGCTATTTCTTCCCCGGGATTTATGCAAAGAGGAACTAAGTCTTCTGCATTGAGAGCTTGCGATGAGAGTGCTCTTCACTCTAGCTCAGTGCTTTCAAGTGCCACCCGTGTTGATTCATGTAGTTAGTCAGAGAAAACTGGAGACAAATAAGCATGAGTTCTTGCATTCAAAGAGCTCTCTATGTTCAGTGATAAACTTAACCATTTTTAGATTTAGAAACAGACTAATTTTTTAAAAACTGTTGCTCCCACTCCTTTAAATTCATCAACAACACATGTGATGCCTCTGCTATGTCAGATGGACAAGAACTGTTACAAACAGTAGGGAGAGGTCACCTACCCACATCATTCAGCTCCAGGGCAACTCAGAAATGTACCACAGGGATTTCCTTTGGATGATTTTGTTAGCTGAACTTCTTTGTTTACTGAAAACCTACAATAGTCAATGCATTATTAGTTGGTAAAGCTAAGAGATACATTGTTATGGGAAAATACTGATTACTGCCTGTTAATTGTCCTTTACTATTGAGGATGTATCACTTGATTCAATGACTTTGATGCTATTTGTCTCATCTGAGTAAGATGATCAGTGGTGTTACTGCACTTTTACAAGATAGGTTTAGCTGACATGGCAAGGCAAAAGCAGTACCTGGAATAGGACCTATGGTGGGTGTTGATTGTCTTTTTGTTCTTAAAATCAAACCCTATATGGATTTTGCAATTGAATCCCTGAAAAAAATATATTGCATATTACTTTAGAAGGCAAATGAGGCCAAAATGGCAGAGAAATTAACCGAGGACTTTTGATTCTCAGGATTTGAAATTGATCAGTTGCTCCGATTATTCATTAAGCTGGATTCAGCGCATTGCCTTTAGAAAGAAGGGGAAGATGAACTTCTGACTACAGAGGCAGTACAGATGAAATAGGAAGAACAAGCCAGAGGGACCAGGTCCAGCTGTGGCAAGGTGAGGTCCAACCAGGGATTACAAGTAAGGCAAAGATGACCCCAAAACCTCCCCTATGCAAACAGCCCCTATGCATGCAGATCCGTGCACATTCAGCCCTGTGTCCCTTGTCTTCTTTCCTCCCAAATTCCCACCTGACCTTCATACTCAGGCCTTCAAAAATATGTGAGCCTGCCACCATTCATTATGGGTTGAAGAGTTTGCCTGCGAGCAATTCCTGGGTATCTGATGTGTGTCCTACATGGCCTATTGGGAGACAGTGATGGGAGGGTTACATGTGCTGGCAAGGAGGGAACTAAGCATTTGCTGAGGTTGGTTTTGTCTAAGGCCACCCCTTAGAGCAGGAACTTGTTTGAGAGCAGTCAGGAGATTTTCTGCTCACTTGGGTGGTGTTATGAACTGTGGCTGAGGTCTAGGACAAAGGAGCAAGGACTGGACAAAATGGGGCTGCTGAACCTGAGATAACAGCTCCCCATGAAACGTGCACTCTCACTGAGAACAGGTTGCCCATCAGGTCTGAGCTCTTCTTACCAGCTTGGGGAGAAAGTGCCTTAGCAGATATATTCTTAGATAGAGAAGGTTTTCTTTAGCTCTGTAATCTGCCCAGCCAGGCCATTTGTTGAAACTCAAGGTGTCTGTTTTTGTTTCTGCTGCTGGGTGGGAGGGCGCCTCACACTTCTTCATGGGCATGTTCATTTGGAGGAAGTATGAAATGCTCCGTGAGAAGTGGCAGGGAGGACTGTTCTCTGACTCCTTTCTTCCCGAGTTCCAAAGAAGGTTTTCTAGGAAGCAATTCATTGTGGTTGGGTTTTTTTTAGAAGACATAGCCCTTCTAGGAGCCTACAGTCACTCTATACTTGGAAGAGAGAAGATAGGTGTTTCAGAAGATGGGTGTACCATTTCATTCATTCAAAATTAATTTCTAAGATCAGTATGTCAAAGATTTCCTCCAAGGGTTTTCTTAGCACAAGGTACAGGTTCTTTTGAAATTTCACATATGTTTTCAGGACTTTCAAAAGAACATGTGGGCTATATTTTCTATGGAATGGCCCTTGGACCAGAGTGAATTTTACCTTCCAAAAATCAAATTCAGCTGAAGCAACCCAAAGATCATACAAAAAAAAGTTTTTGCCCCACTGTCAGTGACATTTGTGAATGATGAAAAACCATCCATATGGCTAAACAGACTATCTGCACTCCCCCACAAGTAGTGACTTAGAGGATGAAAGTAATATTCATCCTGATCATCTGTTTTGTCACAGGATATTTATCTCAAGCTTTAAAATATGTCATTATTATTGGGGGAGGAGGGGAATGGGCAGTAAGACATGATCTGTAATAGATTATCAATGCTGGGAAGCGGATAAGCCAGAGGGAAGGAAACCTGCCTGAACTGCATAATTCACCAGCCCTCCTATTGCCCAGAAAGAGGGACTGTGGGCCCATGATATACAAGGAGAAGGAGGAAGAGGAAAGGTTCTCACAGCAGTCAATTAGGAGTTCAAAGAGAGTAAATGGGATCTGAAAAATGGTAGGACCCTGAAAGGGAGGGGAATGGTGACACATTTAGTGTGTCTGAAGAGAGGACTGGTTAGGACAGGGAAGAGGGACAAGGCTGTAAAACTTTCTGTGAGCACATCCTTGAAAGCAAATCCAGCTGCCCCGCAGGGAGGCTGGCAGTGCAGGAGGCTGAATCTCAGCTCTGGGACTGTGGTCCAGTTAAGCAAATGACACAGTTCTGACTGATACTGGCACAGAGCACGGCTCAGTTGTTGTGACTGCCTAAAACCCACCTAATTTAAACTCAGTTTCTGAACTAAGGAGCATGAAAATTTCAAAGCTTTTTCTTCCAGTTGAGACTTCCAGGGGTAGTATTAATAGCTTTGGTGAACTGTGCTCCATTGATTTAAAGCACCTGTGCTTCTGAAAGTCAGGATTTTATCAATTTTTTATCACTTACACAGGAAGCAGTGCTGGGCTTAATGCTATTTATCCAGCTGGATATATTGACTTTGACTTAGGAGATCAAAGCATTTTGGTTAGGGATTGTGTAACATCTTCCTATAAGAACTGTCAGGGGTAAATTTACCAAAGCCTGAAACTTTGATCGATTATTGTTTTGCATGAGTGTTCTGCATCAGCAAGCACACAATAAACCCTTTCTCTTAATGGAGGTACAGGCTGTGGCCTCTTTAAACATATGTATTTTGAAACACATTTCATCACCTCCTTGAACATAACAGTACACAAAACCCTGGAGGTGCACTTGAAAGTGAGCTTTCCCTCTGCTCCAAGGAGGTGACTCAAGATCCTTTCAGATGCAGCTTGGTATAGTGCAAATTCAGAGCCAGTAAGGAGAATAAGTTGTCTTATTTATATTTATTTATTTATTTATTTTCTTGTCCTTTGCCCTTATAATAACAGCATTTTCCAGCAGGTAAGAGGCTGAAAAGTGCTCCCTCAGGAGCTCAGAGATTCAATCCTGTGCTCCCAGGAGTGCTTCTTGCAGCACTGCAGGCAACAGCACAGACTGGCAAATAGATCCAGCGCTTCCTTGGGGCTATATGAAAGAGATCTGACTTTTTGTCGCAGCTTAGGGTGAGACATATCACCTTCTTCGCATTGAACCAACTTCCCCCAACTATTTATATGTAAATGGTACTAAATGCACGTGTTAAACACTTTATCCTCTTATATCACCAATTACAGAGTTTGTTCACATACTCTAACTAGTAACGGCAAGGCACTGTCCCCCTTTACTATGGTCGTGAGGAGAAACTGCACAGAGAGAAGCTGAGCAGGGGATCCTAATTTAGGGGTGGTAGCTGCCCCCTAACAGAGAATACCTTTTACTGTTGTCTATAAAGGGAACCATGGACAGTAATCTCCTACCTTTTCTCAAATGAAGCTGTGCAAAATATCTGTCCCAACCTAAATGTCAAGGAAACTAATAGAGGGCCCCTTACCACAAGAGGTGTTGTCAGCATGGATGTACTCTTTGAATAGTTGTCCTTAATACAGTAGCAGGGGGCATGTACAGAATTAAAATAGATGAAATATGACAGATGGTTGTCTGAGTTTTTCTCTCAACATAAAATTAAAGCCCAATAAATAATATGGCCTTATACTGGTCCTATTATGATCTCTCAGTGGGTTTCAAAGTCACGCAGATCTTTGATCAGTCTGAAAATGATTACTGTTGCACAAGACAATGTTACTCCTTTTTTTTTTTCACTGGTGCTCAGAGTTCAGACTGAGCCCAAAAGATGGGCTAGCCCTACTTTGCCCAGCACATCCTCTAGCTGTGCCCTGCAGGTCTACTCCAGGGCTGAGTGTGGCTGTCAGAGCCCTGCTGGCTGGCCCTTACCCATGACTCAGGCACCTGCAGGCAGCTTGCTTCTGGGCAGCAAGGCATTTTGTGTGATGGTAAAGTTGCTGCTGCTACTTCTTGGTCTGATAGTCACAGCCTTCATCCTGAGTGTGCCACAGCCTGTGCAGGGCTGACCTGTGCTACGGCGGTGCTCAGGAGTCTCCTGTCCTGCAGAAGGGCGGCAGTTTGAAAGTATTCTCTGGGCTTTTCCTATTTTTTCCTTTTTGTTTTTAGCTACAAAAACCCACTAACTATTTGGAGTGTGGATTGCATGACTCAAGGACTCAGGTTGGTTAAAAGCAGGAGCCCTACGAGACATCCAGAAATTATTGTTTTTAACAAGACAGGAACTTCGTCTGAAAACAGGATGACCTGCTGCAAAAGACGCCGACAAATCCCGGTAGAGCTTTAGAAAAAACAAGCAGGCGCCTGAGTGTGCTTAAAAAAAAAAAAAATCCTGCCTGGTAATAAAAAGGGATGCAAGGGTAAACAGGAAAAGAGCACTCCACACTGCGAGCAGCCCAGAGGAGGGGAGGCTGGGAAGAGCACTGATCTGAAAACCTGATATGGAAACTAAAGAGAAAGATTTCTCCTCAGGACAAACTCCCTGTAAGAACACAGCCTCAACGTGTATTTGAATGGCAGCTGCCCACTAGTTCCTGTGTGCCCTTGTTCCGGTGCTGCGGAGGGTGTGGGAGGGTAGCACAAGCTCCACAGGTTTTGTTGGCTCGATTCCGTGGCTGTAAAGAAATGTTGGTTCTGACTTGCTTGAAATACAGGCTTAAGAGACAGTTCTACTGCATAAGTGTGTTTCCTGATGATGAAGTGACTGCAGTTCTGCACACCTGTGCAGTTATACTGCAGTACAACTCAATTTTCTAATTTTAGTGTGAATGTCATGACATGTTGTTTTCTGCTAAGCTCTAGCTCCCTAAGTTTTGCAGTTTCATGCAAGTCTCATGAATCTGAATCCAGTCTTTCTAGCCTTCATGCCTAAGAAAGAAAAATCTTGAAATCATAAAGGCAAGATAGCATAGTGAGTAAAACAAACCTATTATTGCTGTGTTTTGGATGGTGATTTTTTTTAAATCAAATACTATCTTGAGGAATTAGCACATTGATATTTGGGCTTGATCACACTACCACTTCTGCTTTTTAGCAGAATTTTCAGACTCAAATACTAAGCAGGTTTTCCACTGGAAGTGGTATACTGTTAGTGAGACACCTGTAGCCATAAAGGTGAGGGGATAGGTATGCAGGCAGCATCAGGCCCAGGTATAATAGAATTGTAGGACGGTTTGGGTTGGAATTGACCTTAAATATCATCTAGTTCCAATATCCCTGCCACGGGCAGAGATGTGATCCACTAAATTAGGTTGTCCAGGGTGCCATCCAACTTAGCCTTGAACACTTGCAGTGATGGGGCATCCACTGCTTCTCTGGACAACCTGTTCCAGTGCATCACCACCCACTGAATAAAGAATTTCTTTCTCATATCTAATTTAAATCGCTCCTCCTCTAGTTTAAAGCTGTTTCCCATGGTCCTATCTCCATCTATCCATATAAAAAGTTGGTCTCCCTCTTTTTTATAAACCCCCTGTAAGTACTGGATGGCCACAATGAATGCCAAAATTCTTTGCAACAGATTTCTCCTCAGTGCTGCTCCAAAGTCAAACACTTTCTCAGAGCTGAAATAACACCTTAGTGGCCAAAAGTGGATTCAGTGGGACATAAAATGCACTGACAGTAAAATATTCATCCTCTCATTTGTAGGGCCCAGTTCCTACCAAAATGCAGGTGAATGGTTTGGTCTGGTGCCCATGGTTTGACTTCATGTTGGTGCTGTTAGGACGGAAGCAGCTTACCTCTGAGCACCAGAGAGCTTGACACAGTCGGCTTGGCCGTGACAACTGTGCTCCTGCCCTTGCGGAAAGAGCACAGCTTTTCTGTTTGGATGGGTCCTGTGGAAAACACAGCAGTTCAGACAAATACCTGTGGCCTTACAGGCACTTACGGGAGCTACAGAGAGGCTTTTGGATCACCTGCCCTGGAGGCAGCCCTAAATCCCCAGTGATGCATGTCGGCCCTCTGGTGCTCCTTTGTCTCCCTGCTGGTGTTTGCCAGCCCTGGCCTGGGAACACCTCCGTGCCCCTCTGTGCGAGGCTGCCTTCCAGAGAGGCTCCAGCCTTTTTGAGTAGCAGGGAGCAGGGAAGCAAAACTTGTTTGTGAGCTCTTCTGATAATGGAAAATACAGTAGTCTCCACCCTTTTCTGGGTATTGCTTTAAGGCAGACAAAGATCAGCTTCTCCTCACCCAGGAGGAGGATGGGCACGGGAAGTGCTCAGCACATGGGCTGCCCTGAAGTTGGACATCTCGAACTGGGGGCCACTCTGCAGCTCGTCACCGGGGTGGCAGCTACCCCTGCACGCCTCATCATCCCCTGCAGCTGATGCCAAACACCTCCTGCTTGGGAGCTGTTTGGTTTCAATTTGCAGCTGGTTCACCTGCAGCATTTGGTTTTGCACCAGCTTTCTCAGGCAGGCTGGTACCTTGGGCAGGGGTTTTTATCCATTCACTTTTTATTACATAGTGGACTTGTGGTTTTTTCTTTGCTTTAGTATAAATGAAAGGTGGTTTGCTACTGTTAATGTATGTGGCTGCCCCTAGATCAAACACTTACCTGTAACCTGCACCCTCCGGCACTGCACTACTCGAGACTGTGTTACATAGTAGAAGCTATGATCACAGAAATTTCCAGTCCCCAAGAAATGAAATTAAAGCTGAATAAGGTTTTATCTCATCAAGGTGAATAGAAATATCAGCTGCTTAGGCCACTGGTTACCTAATTATTTGATACTCACATGCATGCTTACAGGAGCACAGCTATAGCAGTGTGCTTCACTTTGCCTAACTTCCAAATTCACGATGAGTACAGAATACAAAAACCTACTTGCAGGGTGTAGATAAGCATGTCTATGTAAGGATTTTGAAATTTTATTCTTACAGGGTGTTATTGTCCTCCTTGGACAAGTAAAGATATTATATCATTTGTATTGGTCTAAGAAAAAATAATTCAAAGTAGACATGCCAAGGTGGTGACAGCTTGATTTACAAAAGATTGTACAAGTGTGCAAGATACTGAACTACATCATTAGGGGAGAAGAAAATAAAAGTTAACTCCTCCTCCATATGCAAGAGATACTTAAACTCTGCCTTAAAATGAATCCAAGTTGGGTGAGATGTCCCAGGTTCCAAATTCAACTCACAAATTGCCAAAAGAACACAGCAGAAGCAGCATCACTGGAGATCTAATGTGACAAAAGATGTTTCATTTGTATTTAAAAATGGTGCATTCAGGGCAGCTACTTAGCTTTCTGCAATTTTTTTTTATTCCATAGCTGTGTCCTAAGTAAGAGCTAGTGGCTTCTGTTTGTCACTTTTTATTTGAACAGTGGATCTTATGAGCTTTTTGTTTCTTTTTTTGGTATTTGCATCTGAGAATATTTTAACTCTTGAGAATGAATGATTCATCTTAGCCTCTTGGAAGGAAGTCATGGAGGACTGATGTCATTAGTGCAGGATAACTTTTAGGCTGTTCGCTCTCTAATGGGCTATGAAGTAATTGGCTATTTCTGTGTTGTCCAGTGGTGTCGCTGGCTTAGCCCAGTGTTGCTCCTTCAGTGGCTGCCATGCCTGCATCCCACAAATATTTGGAAGCACAGACTTTCTTCACTGACAAAAAAAAAAAGCCATTCAAACCAGCCGTTTTTTCTGCAAAAAAGCTCACCGTTTTGGGTAGTGAAAGCACAGCTCCACCACAACACCACCCTCTCCCCAGGAGGACAATGCCATTGGCAAGAGCTGGCCAGGCAGCATGAGGGCCGTGGTGGTCGTTAAGAGATGCAGCCCAATGCAGGCCTCCATGGCAGGGGACAGTGGTGACTCCTGTGGTCACCTCACCTGGCTGCGGGGACATGGCTTCTGGAAAGAAGACAGCAGGGAAGAGAGCAAAGGGGAGGCAGTCTGTGATTAAGGTTTGGATAAAAAGGGGCTATTTGAGCAATGGGACAAGGCTGGCAGGGACCTCTGGAGACCATGCAGTCTAGGCCCCTGCTCAGAGCAGGGTCAGCCAGCTCAGGATGCCCAGGGCCAGATTCTGCACCTTTACCTGTCAGTCTGAAGTTGGAAGCCTTGAAGCCAGAAGTTTGGCAGAGCACAACTCATGCCAGACTCGTGCTGAAAGGTTCTGAGCTAAGTGGGATGATGCTCTAAAAAAATCGTTTTGATGAAGTTCTTTTTCTTTGTATTCCAACCAGTTGCATATTACTTTTTTCTCCTTGCTCCAGATAATGTTTTGCATCATCCTTGCCATATGGAAGAAAGGAATGGTGCTGTTCTGATCTGCTGCCATAAAAATATTAAATGCTGTTTGTGTGGTCTTCAGAGTAGATTAAAACTGGGCATTTCCACTTTAGGGGGATTTTCAACATGTTGAATTTCATTTCCTTTCAATCTAGCAAGCTAGATTGACACAGTAGTGTCAAGTTTTCCTACAAATTAGAAATCTCATCAGAAACCGATTTGTATAACAGATAAGTTTGATTATTCTTTATAAAAACTGCTTCAAAGTAAGATGTTAACTGATCATTTCCTTTGACTATTTTAGATATTTCAATTTATAAAAGTCAAGTTTGATTTTTTTTGGCTGATGCTGAAAATATTCAGTGAGGAAGGAGTCTCAGAGCCAGCATTTCTGCTCCCTCTGAAGTCCTCATTGACTTCTGGGAACAGAACATGACAAAAACACAAGTGCTTTTAGCAAATCCCACATTGAAGGATGCTCTTTGGCTTAAGGAGTTAGGAAATAAATAATGTGAGAACGGGAGCTGCGGGTAAGCATCTCTCCAGTGACACATCATCTATGCTATGATTTAGTGGTGAACACAATGGTTCTGGGTTGATGGGTGGACTTGATGATTTTAGAGGTCTTTTCCAACCTCAATGATTCTGTGATCAGCTATACCTGGGTTATGAGGCATGATGATGGAGCCAGTGCAAGGGTTACGATGCTGCCTGTTTTCCTAACATTATAAAATGACATATGGATTTTCTTTGCTGAAGGTTTGATACTCCTGGTAATGGAAATAATACAGGTACAACTGCTCCTAACTCCCACAGAGGACTTAGGTATCACTGTGTTACCTTCCCAGCACTCTGGTTTCTGAAGTGGTGGCAGTGAGCCAGTGGTCCCCACATAGGTTCTCTGCTCCAGCTAATTTAGGATCCTTTGGGAACTCGGCTGGTAGCACAATGTAGTGAGCTGGCACTTCAGTGGCTTGAAGAAGAGCTGGCCTGGGTGTAGGGTTCATGCTCCAATGGAGCCACACTGGAGACAGCCTGAGCCTCTCTTTTCTGTCTCGTGACACACTCATGTCCCAGCCAGCTCTGTGTAGAGATGCTGGGTTTGGGCTTAGTCCCACGGGGACACAGCCATCCTACTTCTTGCCTCATCAGACTCTGGCAGCAGTACAGGCATGGCTGCATGGTGCTTCCCACAAGCCAGGAATCCTGGCTGGTTTGATCCATCAGTCCAGGGGCACTGTTTGTCCCCCAGACAGCTCAGCAGCCTGGACATTGGGGTGGAAACAGATTGGAGACCAACTGTCATCATTATGCCCCTGTAAGAATTAGGCAAGTTTGTTATTCTCACAGTGGCACTAACCATACAGGGGAGATTGGACTTTGCATCACTGTGTTTACATACTGTGCCAGACCAGTCCCACATGGGAATGGGTTCTTACCCTTCTCATTTTCACTTCTTAATCAGACAGAAGCAATGCTAAAGATAGAAAGCAAAATTTAAAATTATTTATTAGGGTATAGTGTACCAGTACTTAAAAACAATGCAGCAAACACTACAAACACCATAGAACTTTATCCCCATGTATTTTGGATAAGATTTTATGGTAGCACAGGAACAGTTTCTGAGGCATTTGACATAGAACGTGCATCTTATGGTCCTTCCTGCTATGAAATTCAGAACATTTTTAAGGTTTGTTGGCAGTGCAGATGGTAAGTTACTATTGACTAGAAGAAGTGATGCCACAAGTGGGAAGTGATAGATGAGGAGACAATGACAGCTCTTGGGGTGCAGATGAATGCACTTTACTGCAGTGCAGCACAGATGTATTTTGTTCGGTCCAAAATTGCTGGTAAGTCATCCAGAGCCACTGCTGAGTGAAATAAAGCTAAACTGATTACTAATACTGAGTCTCTTGTCCTTTTCTCATAGTCTGAATCTGTACATCATAGCTCCAGGTCAAAGCATATGTATTAGGAATGAACATAAATTAGGTACAGAGCTTAACTGCAGATGACTGGAGAATCATATGTTCATGAAATAAAAAATGTATTTTGCCTCCCAAATGCAAGTGGACTATTTAAAGAGGAGAATTTTCCTTGGGGGAGAGAATTTCTGAGGATTTTTTCCCATTGTTTTTCAGCGTCATTTCAGCCCAGTCAAGTAAGCCAAGTTACTAGGAAAAGGGCAATATCATCTGGAGTGATGCAAAAGCTGCTGGGGAAGGAGAGGAAGACAATCAGGGATCTGTTGCTGTGGTTTTTTGGCAGGGTATTGAGCTAACTCCTGAAGAAAACCAAGAAATGCCCAACTGGAGTTGAGTTGCTGCATGAGGGACAGGAATAGGCTGACTGGATTGTCTTTGCCAAAAATGGGTCTCTGGTAAAAGAGGACCAATAAATATGAGGAGAAAAGAAATATAAGGGCAAGTGGAGAAAATGCTTAGTAAGGGATGGAAAATGTCAGACCTTCTTACAGTGTCCTTTGCCAAGCTGTTCTGCTGTAGAAGGATAATCCTGGACAGAAAACAGCCAGTCACAGAAGGCATTTCAAAAGAAGGTTGTATATGATGCCAGGACTTCATCTTCATGCCTTGGTGGAGGAAAGGAGACAGAGAAGAGTGTCCGGATGGGCAGTAGCAGACATAGATGGGATGTTCTTTCATAATGCTTTTTTATGGTGTGGCACCTGGGCTGGATATGTTCATTGGTATTGCATTGCATGGTGTGTGAGTGCTCAGCAAACATAGGCAGGTATCTGAAATCAAGGTATTAATGCAGATCAGGAGCAGAATGACCTAAATGTGATCACAAGTAGGCTTAAACATTGCACTGCAGGAGAGTAAATCCAACACTGAAGCAAAGAAGGGGTTTGAACGTGTGGGCTGCTGGCTTCATGCACTGTGGCAAGGACCTACACACTGATGTTTATAAACCATCCTAAATAGTGTCTGCAAATAGCACAGCGGTTCAGCAAGGGCTGACTAGTTCTCCAACACACTGCAGTTGAATTTAGGGAGTGAGGGATCTGAATTGGGCTTGGCCACCCAGAAGCAGTCCAAACCTGATCTGTCGTGCCAGGCTACACAGCTGTGCAGACCTAGCTTGAGCAAAGTACTGCACTGGGGCTACCATAGCCTTTGCTGGTGGGACTTTCTGAATAGAGTGGAAAAATACCAAGCTGGACAAGCAGGGCACGCAAGGAGAGATTGAAGACTATTCTGTAAAGAAACCAGCTATGGCACAGTGCCTGGAAACACGCTTCCTGAGAGTACTGTTGCATGTGAAATGCTGTGCTATGATAGGGAGTTGAAGAAAAAATTATTATTGACTTTGCAGGTGAATGACCAAAGTGCCAACATGAGAAAATGAGTTCTTGGTTTGCTATAAAGGTGTTTGTTAAGCTTTCATGTGTTGAGCAACAGGAATGCAAAACCTCTTTCAGTTTGATGACAAGAGGTATCTGAGAAGTAGGGGCAATCTGAACTAAAAATCAGCATTTGCTAGACTGGTATTCCTGGCAGGTTACACCTGCTTCCCACCCCATGCCTTGCTGCCACTCTGTCTGGAGCAACATGCTCTTAACAATAGCTGGTGGCTGGAAGGTACAGCGTGTGCTGCATGCTCATTTCCCCTTCCTCCCAGCCTGATTGTTATTGCAGCAGTTGGAAGCAAGAAGGGCTCTTTAACACCATTAAGCTGTGAGAAACTGTGACAGTGAGGGTCTGACTTCATGCAATATGAAACTGAAGAAAAATATTTAAAGAGAGAAGATGCCTTCCTGTAAGTAGTTTGTACTGCAAAGTGTATGTGTATATACAAACACCCACATGCACATGCATCTGGGAGAAGGTGTGTGTCCGTGGGGGGAAATCCTGCCTGCACCAGTCAGTGAACAAATTCCCACTGACCTTGGCAGAGCAGAGCTTCAGCAACTCTCTGTGCATGTGGTGGGACCTTGTGCAGGCATTCAGGCATACTCAGGCACATTTACTCACTGTAGTACAGGGGGATGGCACCTGGGCCATACTGGCAGTGCACTGAAATACAGCTGGGGCAAGAGGGCCTGTCCTCAAGCCAAGCCCCACAGTGCATCACCCTGCTAGCACAGCTCCCTGTCTCACACCTGGGCTGGGGCAGCTTTGGCTGCCTGCACATCATGGGAGCATTGCCAGGGAGTGATCTTGACCACCTCAAGGGACTGACAGGGGTCTTTTGTTGCCTGTTTGGTTTTGGCTTGGGGACGTTTTCTTTGAGGTTTTTTACCCCTTGTTGTCCATCTTTCTAACATGTGTTTGGATTAATCTAAAAGTTGGTGGACTGCCTTCATTTAGTCTGCTCCCGAAATAGGTAGAATAGGTTTTGCGGGTCAATTAGAAGGGCCAACAGGCCCTTGGATAACACTGATACTACATTCACTGATTTCATCTAGCTTATTTTACCCTTGGGTCTGCCTTTGGGGAGGCAGCATTTCAAGAAACCTACAATTGACTTTAGTGGTTACTGTCTTGAAAGCTACTATTTTAAGGTTGATTATAATTCTATTCCAGTGAATTTTTCCCAACTGTTTTGAATTTGTGCAACTCTAAGCATCTTTCAGTGATCATATAGGGGGATATTTAAGATACCAGCAAATGAACATATATCTTGGTTTCCTTAGGTACTATTTGGAGATCCATTAAAAGTAATTTAGGGCACCAAGGTTTAAAGTCCTGCTGTAGTAGGTTTAGCTGCAATGTGCCAAAACTTAAGTGGCTGTTTTCACCTCAATCCCAGCATGCAGTGTCCCAGACACCTGATTTGATTAACAGAAAATGAGTGTTCATAACTATCATTTTCCAGTAGCTGGAATCTCATTCTTCTGTCCTACTCTTGCACCACAAGTACCACAAACCAGCATCACCACATCTGACAGGCACTTACCTGCCACCTTCATCCTGACCTCACACTTCAGCTCTGTGGAGCACAGAATTAGGTGGCTCCCAAAATCAGAGCTGTGATTCCTGCAGGAAAGCATTATGTATCAGTGTCTGGGACAGATCTGGGGCAGTATGCCAAGTTCTTTTGAGAATCTGGCCTAAGCTGTAATTACCATGACTGATGGCTGCCCACTCCTGAAAATCTGCTGCAATGTTACGGGTGCTGAACATTCAGAAAATCTGGAGATAAAGGCCAGCCAGTCAGTGCAGTGCTGCCTCAGTTTGAGGGTGACATAAAGGACAGCACAAGAGGGGCCAGAGCTACTTGTAAAGCAAAGCAGAAATGTGCTCAGAGTAATAGACAGTGTTTGTTCAAGATTCCAAATGCCTGGTGAAACCAAACCAAAACAGGAGTATTACTGAAAAATGTCAAGCATACCTATTTCTGTGTAACAAGTATAAAGAACAATCTGAAGTACCTCTAACATGTCCTCAGTTCATGTGGAAGAGCTCTGAAGCAAGAACTTTGCAGTTGCAAAATGGCAAATAGGCAAATACATCCTCACTTCCAAGCAGGGCTGTGGTCCCTTGGCCATGCTCTGCATTTCAGTGGAAAAGCTCATAACATTGTAAGCTGTTGAAGAAGAAAAACTGCTTAACTGCTTTGCAGCTCTTAGTGCGTGAAATTCATTACTATTTAATGGGTTTTTTCCATTCATTTTAAAGATGTGTGTGAACTACTTTCAGAATGTCATTCAGTTCTGGTTTTTAATTTTTACATATTCTAATATACTCTCCGTTGGCACACCCTATGTAGGGAAGGTTGTACAGGATAACACATAAAGGACTGTGGTAACCACTCTATAAAGATGTGAAGTGCAGTCATTGCCACAGTACCTACAAACTATATTCTATCAAAGTACCTTCAAACAATGATCTCAGCTCCCCTGGAGTGTGTCTGGATGACCCCACATGTGTTAGCAATACACTGCAATGACACACATGTGTTCCCACACGGCCCATCCCTGCACTGGCAGCACAGGTTTCTTTGTTCAGAATCACATTATGCATGTGTTTGTTATTCATGTTTCTACTTCCCCAGCTTTCCTTTGATGTAAATTTAATACAAACTTTTTTTTTTTTTTTTTGGGTCATTATTTGAAACAGAAACTCTGGGACAATGAGAGCATCAAATATAGGATATATGGAAAAACATTAGGCCGTGTGTTATACTTTTTCTGCAAGTCTAAGCCATAATAAACCATACATATTTCTCAGAAGAAAAATAATAGCCTTGATGTTTTCCAGGAGCTACAGACTTAGAGTTTGAGTCAGGATGTGGTGCCATGGCACTGAGCTGGCTGAAGTCTACTGCAGAGGGGTGCCAGGGGGAGACAGATTCCCTCCAACACTGCTAGAGACATTTTATTTTAAGTGAGCATAGGCTTCTAAGTTCCCTAGAAATCCTATACTGTCATACACAGTTTCGGAAAATGAATGGAAAGACACTTCTGTGAAGGTTGGGAAAGATGCATAATCTTAAACTTTGTATTCTTCTTTAGATGTTTCTGAGCAACACCTTCACCTGTTATTAGCTTGCACCGTGTATGAAGATTATGCTACTCTGCTTAACCTTTAAACAAAATTTCTGTGATTACCAGCCCTGGTTCCTAAAGCAACTGTGAGAAATGAACAGGACAGATGGAAGCAGCCTTTCCCAGTGGATGCTACAGAACATTTCTGTAATGATTTAAAGCCATGTTAAACAATAACTTGTTCACATTCAAATGCAGAGCATCCCAAGATGCTGCATGAGACAAGGGAGAGAGCTGAAATTGCTTTTGCAGTGATGCTAGGCATAATTAAAGGCTTATGTCTGAATCTTACATCTAACAAAGTGCTGTACAACAAGGGAAACAGCTCCCCAAGTAGCTTTTTACAAAACACTAAATATACTATCATAGCAATAAAATCTAACCATCCAGCTGCTGGTGAATTATGTACATGTGGTACTGTGGACATCACATCTCCTCTCCCCCCTTGAATCCATCCCTTTCTGCTGCTGGAAAATAGCAAAGGTCCTCCAAGGAGCAGCTGAAAAGTTTAATAAAAGTAAGTCAGAGATGCTTAATCTGTTTTTGCAATCTGGCTGTGCTTTTTTCTGAAAATCATGGTTGTTCCTTTGGCAAAGTTCAGGGCAAAGTGAGAACTTTTAGTGTGGCCCCAAAAGGGGGGAGAAGAAAGCCACTTGCTGTCTTCTCTTTTGACATGACAAATAAAGGCAAATGTGTAAAGGTATTAGAGCCCCACTGCAGAGCAGGAAGACGAAAACAAATACCATATGCCCATAATCCCAATTAAAATGCATTCAAATTCATTTCTCCTCAGCTTCCCTTTTCCACACCAGTGAACAAGCATGTTTGACAACAGAGTGTGGGAATTTCTAGTTCACTGAGCAGGTTTCCTTTCTTTTTGCCCCTGCATCTACCTGAAGCTGCAGCTCCAAACCTGTGGCAGTGTGTGTGGCAAAAACCACAGCCACAGAGACTCAAAACTGGTGGGAGCAGCCCGAGCCTACCACTGTCTGAGTCACACTCCTTGTTAGGGTGAGCTTTCTGGTTCACCCCCAGCATCCCTTTCAGCTCAGTTTACATGTTTCCGTTCATTGGATAGTTATGGTATTACTTCATGTTCTGTAAAAGGTTAAGTTCTAGAAACTTAGTTGCAGTTCAGTTCACTATTGGTTACATGTAAATCCCTGTACCCCAATTGGTTACTTTCCCCTGCTTGTACCCCTATAAATATCCCTGTGTTTTTCCTTTCCTTGCCTTTGGTCCGTGACTGCTTCAGCTCTTCCCAATCCTCACACCACCTCTTCTGGACCCCTGGACCCACTCCTGTCTTCCCCGCTGCTTCCCCCGGGAATAAAAGAGCTGGAAATCACACCAGGGCCCTTCTCTCTGGCCTTTATTCTTGCCTGCACCCACGACATCGGCCCGGGGCTCTCTCTCATCCAGAGGAGCCAGCACTAAAAGAGCTGCCGGAGGAAACCCTGTGTTTGGGGAAACTGCAAGCTGCAGCCCCCACCATACCAGGGTCACTCCCAGACTATCGCTGAGTGGCCTCGAGCAGGCTCCCAGAGCCAGCCATACAAACCCTCACCATGCACTTTAAAGCAAGCCCTGTCTCCCCTCACCATACAGCCAGGCATTGCACACATTGCCAGGGACTCCAAGGGAGAAAACTGGGAAGGAGGAGACACAGCTTGAGGTTAAGCATTCTCAGGGGCAGTGCTGGTCTTTGTAGTTAATCAAAGGTTTTAGGCTCTCTGACAATGCTATGCTTGGCTCAGCACCCTTCCCAGGAATGGAGCTTCCTGTGCTTGAGCAATACACCAGGAGAAGCATGGAGCAGGTGAGCGGCACCTTCTGCCTTCAACAGGCATGGAGAAGCAGGCACAGCAGCCAAGGTGAGACCTTCTCAGTGCCACTGGCAAGAAGGGGGCCAAAGGAAAATGTGGCAGGGTGATTAGAAGACTGGAAAATACCTTGGAGTCAGTGGGGTCATGACCACATGAGAGGAAGGCAGTATGGGCTATTTATTAGAGGCTGAATGGATAGAGAAAAGGGGAGAATGTTAGTGTAGCAAGACAATCTGCAAGCACCAAAATGATTTTTGAAAATGCAAAAAAATGCCATTTTAAAATCAAACAGGAAGAGCAACAAATAAACATGGTCTACAGTTCATAAAACCATGGTTAGATAGATGCAGAACCCTTTTCTCTGGCAGGAAAACAGGCAACTTCATCTGCAGTTTTTCTCATTTCTACTTTTCACAGTTTTAATGCAGAAGTAATTACTTCCTTTTAAAGGTCTTTCCTTGTCCTCTTCATCTTCCCATTGGCATAAAAGCTATTGACTGGACCTACTAGCACAGCATTGCTTTTCATTGTCTCTTGATTTAAACTCTATTGCTTTCTCCCTTGTAGGGTAACTCAATGAAGAATTCAAAACACTTCCTTATAACTTTGCAGTCTCCAGGTTTTAGGTTTTACATCCCCCTCCTTGCCAGCCTTTTCAGATCTCCATCCCACTGCTTTCTACACAGAGTACAGCTGCCAGGTTGGCGATACAGATGCAGAGATAAAATTCAGTTCTCAAAAGCTAGCTTAGTAAAATGTTTTAAACATACAGTTCCAGATAGTTTTCTCTGTATGCGTTTTCTTTATGCTTTTAGATGCACCACCTCGACCTTTTCCTCTTGAACAGGTGAAGAAACCAAGAGCAGAAGCAGGGTGTTAACCTCCATGCTCGCTCATGCCACAGGGAAAGTGAACAGTTGGGGAAAATACCAAGCAAGTGGCTCAATAGTTGTTTAGTTGAGCAAGAGGCTGCTCTGCAAAGTGGCAGAAAACAAGATCTTAATGGACCAGAGCCATTTCTTCCTTTTGCCCCAACCCTGACTTCTCCCATCACTAAAATCTCCTCAGTCCTTCTCCAGACTTCTCAGTGTCTTCTCCAGTCCACAGCCACTCTGTGGTTCTCAGATCTCTTTCATCTCCTCACCCCAGTCTCATCTCCATACTGAGCTAGTCTTGGTCCCACCGTGTTTGCATTTGGTCTGGCCTGGGTCATTTGCTGTGACAGCTTTCATTGAGCCTGTGTCCTCAGAAGAAATGTCTCCTACACCACTTAGTTCCCATCAACTCCCTGAATGTTTTCTGATGCCAGAAAGGCTTCAGCAAAGGTCTGAAGGGGGAAGGTTACATATTATCTTGTTCTTTAAAAAGGCAGAGAATCTCTAGAAAATTTCATCCTGAAAAGTATACCTAGCATGGTATACCTATCATGCAAATGTTGAGAAATGCATGCAAACAGCCTCTTACAAAAGAAACTGCAGGAAAGAAGGGCTATTCGTGGCACCCCAAGTCTGTGATTGAAATAATATGAGCTTTTGCCCACTGCTTTCCTAACCAGGAGTAAGAACTCCCAAATGAGCTAAGTGATTCTCTATATCAAGCCATATTAGTGCAGTACGAACTGTAATATTTACTTCAAATCCTCTTACAGACAATGTCCTGATTCAAACTGGATCCCATAGCTGTTGCAAACAATATCATTGTTATACAGTTTGTTATCCCATGACAGCTGGCAGAAGTGAGCTCAGTAATTCACATGCAACTTTGAACTGCACTTCTATCTCTGTCACTCACTGTTGCGGTGCCTCTAGATGTGGCTTGCGACCAGGCCCGGCCGTGCCAGGCCGGGCTGCTGGTCCTTTCCCCCGCTGCGCAGTGCCGGTCCTTTCCCCCATCCCGCACGGCAGCTGTGGTGGCACAGCCCTGGCTCGGCAGGGGCTGTCCCTGGCCAGGGGAACAGCTCATTGGTTCCTGCGCCAGGTGCGGACAGCTGACTCACTGGCCGGTGCCCCTGTCAATCATTGTGGTCCTCCGCAGTGATTGGCTCTCCCGACTGCCCTTAAAACACGCCCTGACCTCCATTTTGATTTTGTCTTTACCACACCACGCTCCAGTGAATAAAATCCTGCTGGCAAAAAGAGGAAAAGAACCCTTTCTTGTCTCTTTGCTTTCCTGCATAAATTAAACCGCTGTGCGTGAGCTAAGCCTAGATTCTGTGGGAGTTCTGATGTCTGGCTTGCCTCCAGATCGGAGACTAGATGAGGCCAAAGTCGCGTCATTTAGGAAAACGAGACTGATGCAAAAGGCTCCGAGTTACTCACGCTTTCTACCCGTGGCAACCCACCATAACTTCTTAATGGCTGTTTGGACAGACTTCTACCAAATGGGATTGCTTCAGGCCAATGGAAAGAAATAAGTGAACATGAGGCAGGTTTCTCCAGGCATATGTTGAGGTTATGCCTGTGGTCATTTTTTGTTGTGTGACTGGGGAGACCATGCTGTCTCTGTCATGTGAGGTAGCCATGAGGGAAATATGCAAGAAGGCACATTTTGAGGTTGCCTCATGCTAGTCAGGGTTTGACAGGCCCATTGTTTATACAGCATTAATACCAAATTGATGCTTTTGGGAAACTCCACCCATGAGCGATCCAGAAATCTTCCTGATATGCCCAACAAGATTTCAGCCAAGTGCAGTAATTGTAGGTTGCAAAATAATTTTTCAGAGGAAAAGGATGGGAGAGAAGAGAGGGTGAAAACAGGGTGGAAGAGATAAGCAAAGAATTGATAGGCTACAGTAGGATGGACAATATTGGCATGACAAATATTAATGCAGAAGGAGGCAGACCTTGTAGGTACATTTGTGAAGACTGCAACCAAATTATCAGAGGCTGTACTTAAACAGAATGGGGTTCATGCTTGTCCTCTCTCTGTCTCTCTCTCTGCCTGCATTCAGCTTCTGCTGGCATTGTCTTTTCCTCTCACACCTTGAAAACTTGAAGCCTCTTCTCCTCTTCCTCCTTGGAAGTTTCAGAGTCTGGCAGGACTTACATGACCCAGAAAATTACACTGGGGCACATCACCTTCTTTCCCAACTCTTTCTATAGCTCCTAGTCATGCTCTGACAGCAATACAGGCTGATCTTGGCTGTGCCAGCCTCTTGAGCAATCCATGTTTGGATGTAATGGGTCATTGATTGAGAAACTAAAACTGAGAGGTCTGGAAAAAATGAGATACTCTTAATGCTTAAAGAGAATATTAAAATGATGCTTATAGCTGGATTTTGTTGTTTAGTAACACCAAGACCAAATCAAATTCAAAGGTTAAATCACCAGATTGTTCTTGATGTTGCCCAAATGCTTCTTCTCAGTCAAATGCTTTTCAAAGCCGAGTTAACACAAGTATACAGACACAATTAACATGCTGATGCTCATGGACCAAAGTTAAAAAAGAACTATAGGATGTTGTTAGAGGTAAAGAGTTTGGAGTACAAAAGCAGATAAAGGTGAATGCCTATGGCATGAGGCCTTGAGGTGAAAGTTCTCTGCGTTCTACAGCTTGCTTCACCCATTGAGCCCCAGGATCCCAGCACACGCCTGCACAAGGCCCTGCCCTCAGATAACCCCCACATTAAAGAGAAGGAATGAAATATCTGGCACACCCCAGGTGTTTCAGACTGAAGTGCAGAGAAACATCTCTGTCTCCAAGGCAAGATGGAGCAGACAAACCAGGGAACAGTGATGAAACCACCAGCAACTGGCCACCAAGGTGGCTTTCTAGAAAATATCTCTAAGGTCCCAAGAAACCACCTCATGCCCACAATTCCAGCAGCCATGACTGACCAGAAGACAGTCAGCTTCTGTCCCAGAAAACGGCCTGGAAGAAGTGAGCGAAGGAGACAGTGCTGAAGAGCACTGCTAATACAGAAAAACCACAACGCAATTAGGCATTTTAGAAAATAGAGGAGACAATATTGGCATTGGTAGGTCTCCTGAAAATGTTCAGAAATGAAGCTCAGTGTGGTATGAAAAATATTTCACTTCCAGGCAGCTTCTCAGAAAGGGAGGAAAGCTGCTCTTGGTCTTCCAAATAACAAAACATGGGACTGGGCTATGCAAGGTCCTTACTCTCAAAATACCTAATTCAGGACAATCAGAAAAAGCCAGGCAGAGCCAATGTGTATTTCTGTCAAGACCTTTTCCCTCTATATTAAAAAAAAAAAAAAAGAAAAAAAAAGTCAGGAAGAATCACAGGTTCAGTCCAGAGCCATCCTGGAGCCATGGAGCCTGGAGCGCTGCCAGGCAAGCTGGCAGGAAGTCAGGCGGGCTTGTGATGGAAACTTGCCGTGTTTCATCGGAAGTTCATTCAAACAGAGACGCTTCTGCAAAACATTTTGCTTATGACAAATTGGCATTCTCTGACAAAAACCTGCTGTCGGAAACATCCCAGGCAGCGCTTCTTACAGCATAATCATTCCTTACATAATAAAAAAGAAAAAAAAAAGAAGAAAGAAGAAATTTGGTGTGTCATATATAACATTAATGGGCTACATTATCTATAGTTTTGTAAGTGACTCCTTATTATAGAGCAAATCTTAAAAATGAGACCTCAGGCATTTCACTCTGATTTTCCATAAGTGCTGAAGGCTCAGGTTTGTTACCCTACAATCTACACAAACATAAAAGTAAAGGTGAGATTCTTGGTGAAGATGAAGCAATTTTATTGTAGCAAGATCTTTTCATTCTGAACAGCATTTGTCAGATATTACAGGTTGTTAGGTTTGTATTCCTCCTTATTCCTACCAAATCCATTAGACGAAAAAATATGGATACTTTCTCCCCAATACTAAGATAGTGTAACAAGGGCATAAAACTCACTTTGAAATTACTAACTAGAGAATTTAAAGAAAAGAGAGAAATGCAAAAAATATATGCACAATTTGGAATATCTGGATAGCTGAGAGCATTTTTCTTTATAAAACAAAAAAAAGACAATATGAGGGATATTTCCTCTTTTAAGGTTTTGAGTGAGACTGGAAACCGCTCTTGTTCCAGCATCTCTTCCAAAGGAGTACCCAAAAGGCTGTAGGAGAAGGTCTGCATACAAACTGGGGATCTGGTCCTACATACTCTTCATTTACCTGAGAACCTGAGCCAGACTTGGAAGGCTCTAATCCAGATATTTATTAAATAAATAGCAAAGTACCCTTTAAAACATCCAGAAGCTCAAGTTTAATGGCAGTATTTGTTTTTCGTGTAGGTTTAAAGAAAACAGACATCAGCTGCTATTCAAATTCTCTTTCTTTGCCTCCCAGTTATGTGAACACAGTGCACAAGATTAAGACATTTCCAGCATGTAAATTCAATCATGTGAGAAGTCCCACTGATTTCAGCCAGTGACTTCCTACTGAGTCAGCAAAGTACTTATGCCTGCATGCGATTTTAGGATGACTAATCTCCGCGGCCGCAGCCGCACTGGCGGGGAGGTGCATCGGCAGGATGTCCTGCGGCCCTAGCCCCCAGCAGACGCCCTGGCTACGTCATTCCTCTCCTTTTGGACAAGATCAGTGTGACCGCAAGTTCCCACACAATGTGCCTTCATCCCTGTGTCCAGAGCCAGCAAGAAGTGCACTGGGCTTTGTGAGAGTCTGCAGCTGGACTGATTGAGGGGATGCTTGGTGGGGGCCATCACTGCTGCTGCATGGCCAAAAGCCTAGCTTCATGTCTAGTCTTACCCACATGCTGAAACTCTTTGGTAATTTGGAGTGGTACTAGATCAGCCCTGGCTTGAAGGAGACTTTCACAACTTCTCTAATGAACCTCTCACAGTCTTTCAATAATGCAGCTATTTATAGGCTAGGTCTATACTGAATAGATTGCAGAAGCTGCACAAAAGCTTACAGTGTTTCAGCAGTGAAGCCATAGAGAGGCATCAGAGCAGACTGAAATCATTCAGTATAGTTACATACAATCAAATATTATAATCTGCTGTGTTTTGCATTATTAGACTCACTGCTTAAATGAAAAGTTAATGGCACATTAACACATTTATATAATTTTCTTAGAAGTGAAAGCTGTTTTTGTGAAGTACAGGAATTTTCAAGTCATAGACTAAGGGCTAAGCCCTGCTCTTGCTCACAAATTTTAGGTGTGGCATCACTGAAGTTAAACAGAATACCCCAGTAGCTAGTGCAGAACTTGGACATAGTCACCAATCATCTCATCTTTCTCTTTCAAATTACTCTTTTTAGGCTTTAGCAAACATCCTGGGTCTTCTTGTCCCAGCATGTTTCATAAAGTGAAAATATTAACTAAAAAATGTTAATGATAAAGAATTGCTGCTGTTCTTTTCACAATCCAAGTCCATTTCATATTAAACATTTCTAATTGAATTGTGCAAGATGCAGGTAGCACAAAGCATCAGGACCTTTGGCATATGGCTCACCTGCAATCCCTTTTAGAAAAAAACGGAGAAAGAATTTTACTGCTTTGGCCTTCCCTGACTTGTCTCTATGACACTTGTACATGAAGTCCCAGTAAACAGCACATTAACACAAACATGCTTTGCTTATGAACGTTGTAAATCTTTTTCTGAATCTTATGAGAGAATTGACATTCAATACAGAAGTTGGAATAAGCACTGTAAGCCTTTGGCTTCCACTACTGAGGCCAGAAGAGGGTTCAGTGACACCCTTTCACACAGAGACTCCCAGCTCTTGCTACCTTCTGTGTCCTAAGGTTTTAGCTCTCTAAAAGGAGCATGGATTTCCTCTGGGGATTAGGAGGAGATAAAAACTCAAGACAGAGGTACTATTTCATTACAATACTAAGCACAAATCGGTGAAAAAGATAGTCAATGTTTGCCTTTTCTTCTTGTCTTCTGGCAATTTTTTTTTAGCAGCTCTGAAGGGAAACTGGGTCCCTCTCTTTTACATAGCTCTGCAAGGGCACAGGCCACAAAGGAACTTACAAATCTAACTACTTCTATATTTATACGGCATTGAGAACCTCAGTATTTTTCAGTCCACTCCTGCTTCTGCAGGTGCACTGAGCAGGTCCTTGCTACAGGCATGGCAAAATCATATGACCCCAGTCACCAGCAGTCTCATTAACGCCAATGCTCCACCTTGAACTAGATGTTCCTTCATTGGTTTAGACTTTGCTGCATCCCAGATAGAGGAATTTCACATCCAGCCCTCCTCAGGTGAGTGACTTCTGAAGGATGAGGTTAGGCAAGGCACATGGATCCAAACCAAAGTTCCTGTTGCAGTGGGCTTGTACAGGTAGCCTAGAAATTCCTAGAGACCTATGAATAGAAGTATTCAACTATCAAACAGCAGCTTTTCTTACCCTGACATACCCAGATGCATTTTTTCCACCTGTTTCATTAACTTTTGCTTCTGAACAGTGGGAAAATAAAGCAAGGCAAGGTAAAGACCTTGACTTGATTGTGTAGCTTTGTGGCAGGAAACATGTTAGCAAAAAAGATACCTTTTATGGTTTAAATTTCATTTACAAATACACTGGTGGTACCTTGTCTAGAACTGCTGACTATCTTAAAAAGAAATAATTTGTAAGGGATGATGCATTTTGTCTCATATAAGGTTCCTCCACCAGTAAAACCTGACAATACCAATGAAAAATCAAAGATTTTATTTTTATATTATTAAGATATTTAACTGTAGATATAATATGAACTTATAAATATGCTCTGTAACAGATAATAAATGCAGCTTATCACTCGCTGACTAGTTTAGAAACTCTTTTTGTTCTGCTGGATTTAAAATTTCTGGTGAAATTGGTGAGGAGTGTACTCAGCACATCCTGTTAGCTGAGTCAATTGTAATTGCACCTGTTCTTGGATGCAAGTCATAACAAATGCAACCCATATACATTGTGAAGAAAAGGACTTGTATGCACTTTTTCCAATTAACATCTGCCTTTTGGCAAGTCATTAACCTATTTTCTCACAAAGAAACAGCTTCAATTGTATTATGCATCTGAAGCGTGCAAAAGTCCCTGAGGGGGTACTCTGACAAAAACGTACTGTTCTTGGATCCTATTTGAACATACATATTCATTAATTGTTTGGGGCAATGAGTAAAGAATTTCTGATTTTAACAAGTCTTACAAGGTAAACAGGTTACATAAAGCTATGTCCCTGGAAAGAGTCACATCCCAAGCTACTGTCGCTTGGTAGCAAAATCAGGAGTAACTTTATACTGTGATAGGGCAATGAAAGTAATTCAACACACTGTAATAAGACTTTTGGAAGAAAAAAGAACATTATTTACCCTAAAAATAGTACAGCATATGTATTTATTTATTTAAATAAATATAAATAAAGATGGGAAGTTGTATTTTTCTAATCCCTCATGCTATATGGATCTGTTCCAAACATTCTTAAATGGCAATGAGAACCCATTCTACCACAATTTTTCCAGCCAGAAGATTAATGTAATAGAAATTTAAAACTACAGTTTAAATTTCTCACCATAAAGATGATAAAAAAACCTAATTATTATCCTACATGTGTAAAAGCAAGAAACAACAAACCCGCAAAGACAAGGGAGTTGTTCAGATTCATTCCAGTTGAACAAACATTCAAGTCTAGGAACTGGTTTTCCAAAACCCTAAGTTTATAAAAAATGTATCAACAATAGTAAAAAGCAAGTACTAAAGATTTTGGAGAACACAGTGGTGTGCTTTAAAAAACTAAAAAAATAAAACCAATCAAGAAATGAAACAATCTCAAAAAAAGTGTAATAAAGAAAACCCAGAATACACTTTGAATTGTCAGGTTACTCCATAAAGCACAATGGGTTATTGGTGTACTGCTGTCTCAGTCTGATTTTGCTCTGGTATTTGAAAAACCCTATATTCAGATGTAAAGAGAAAGTGAACTGCCCTAACTCCAGCATTGCAACATTTTGCCATTTGGTGTCCGCCCCACAGTGATACTTAGGAACCTTTAAATGTGCTCACAAAGGAAATACGTATTGCCATCCCAAATGAAAACCAGAAAAATACCTTTACTGCCTGAACATCATACTTTATGTAATGCCAAAGATAAAAAATTCATTAAAATTCCACTGAACTTTGATGGCAATTAGAAATAAAATTTAAGACACAGTAACAATGGGCAGCATTTAGTTCAACTTGGAAGAGCATTTTTGGTTTGAAATGTCTGCAGAAGTACATTGCAAAGAGCTGCTGAGCTACTGCACAGCGCTTTGACACTTGAGGAATTTGAAGTTGGGTTTCTCCAGACAGTCTCCCAGCAACAACAATTCCTGCTGCCACCTTCTGTCTCTCGACACACAAACCTTGAGGATCTATGTGTCATTCTTTTTAATAAGTAATTGAGCCATTTTTGCAGTAGCTGGCCTGAATGCTGGAAGCAGTCTTTCTCCAACAGGGTGGCCTATTTATATTTAGTATCAGCAGGATAGTTTAGCCTGAGTAAAGCTGTACTCCATCAGGTACACTGTTCAGCTGTTTAGAACAAGTATGGGTTCTCAGTACTTCTGCAGTCTGCAATACAGATATAATTTTCATACTTTAAAGACCCATGCAATTATTTTTTCACATGGTGAAAAGCACAACTAATGCTAAACAGCAGTCATTTTCCTCTAGTTTTATCATTCAAATTAGCCAAGTCACCAGTTCTCTGACAGAGTACAAACCCTAGAGTAAATGCTTCTGAGAGTTTAACCAGCCTTGGCAGTTGCTTTTAAAGGAAGTTTTTCTGTTCTGTAACTTTGAAATTACATGGACCAAAAAAATAAGATAACTAGCCCACATCAACATTTTCTTAAAAGAAATGTCATGTTAGCTGGCTGAGGCTGTGTCTTAGGAGAGCCATCACAGCCTGAGAAAAATACATCCATCCTGCTTTCAACCAACCACGACCAGACATCCCAAGTGTCATTGTGTTAAGTTTCAGTATCAACAGACCACCCAATAGAATGACAATAACATGTCTCAATTTGGAAATGTTCTCTTAGTTCACCAGACTTAAAAACCACAGAGGAATAAACTGGATTAAGTAGCAAATGCTACAGATAATAGGTACTGAAAAGGAAGAAGGATTAGTGATAGGAGCTAAGGCAGAAGGGAAAATCTCAGCACAGATTTTATTTAAAAATACAGAAGTAAAAGAAATATCCAAAACTTGTTGATAAATAATCCTGAAAAAGTTTAAAAGAAAAAACTGCAGATTTAAGACATATATATATAGTCTACTAAGGGAAAACAAGAAATAAGCAAAAATTTTAAGTTACATGGTTTTGTGTCTTCTAATAGAGACAAGAAATGGCAAAGATCACAGGAGTATTTGAAAATTTATAAAGTAAAGTACATTTGATCTAAAAGACAGCATTTACATAACTGTGTGTTATATAGTAGTATAAACAATTGCATAATCAAAGGTCAGGCTGGAATATATAAGACCATTCTTTGACAAAAAATCTGGCTAGGATGCTGCATAGAAACAGTTGCATCCAAAATTTTCGTAAGAGACTGCTTCTTTGCCATTAACATTAGTAGCTAAGATTGAGCTGAAAATACGTAGTACCTGTTGGTAAAATTCAGACTTTACCAAGGAAGTGAGGTGATGTCTGGCTATCTGAAGGTGGCTACTGAAAGACAAAATGAAAAGTTATGCAAGAAAATCTGACTGTACATTTCTGTGGCTTGAATCACAATCATATTTGCACAGCGGGCTTCTGTACTTAAGATGAACTCTGTTGATGTTAATGAGGTTCAGCCTGGGAAATGGGCTTTATCTATATACAGTCAGTTGCAGAATTGGATTAAAATGCTCCCCCATTTCAAGTGTCCTATTTTTCACATACACGTAAAGTTACAGAAACAGATGATTACCTAGTTTTGACAATAGATTTACAACAGGTGTCCTGCAATTGCCACTTAAAAAAATAATAGACAGACATAAATAGATATTTTCCATTAAAAAAATAAGGCATAAAATCATCTGTCTAAGAATTGCAAATTTATTAAAAATAAAACCCAAATCATCATACACTGCAATGTCTTTCCTCACTTATGCCTACATTCACAATGAGGAACATTGTGAGGAACATTCCTGATGAGGAACATTCATAGTATGCAAAGCTTGAGCACATGTGGACATTTTTGTAGGGTAATAATATTTTCTGTTTATGACCTAGATTTTGAATCATTTTGTATTTAGTTCAAATATATTCTTCAGAAGTATAAAGCTCATTTTTATTTTTCTAAATATGAAAACTGAATTTCAATGGGAATGAGATAAGCAGAAGTGTTCAAACACATCAGTCTTGCAGCTGAATTCACAGAGATGCAATTATAGCGTCAAAGTTTAAGTGACTTAATTTTTGTATTTGTAACTAAAAGTTTTCACACTACATCTTCTTGCAATCATTGTTAAAATGTTTAGAAGATATAGAATAACTCATTACTTTTTGGTAAAATATTTGAGAATATGTAAGGAACAAAGAAAACCTCTGGCATTTTTGGAATTAGGTTCTATTTAATTTAGGTGTTTGAGTAATGTTCCTTAGCACAAAGAACATTATTTTCACAATCCTAGCCTTAGTTTAAAAACCTGCATAGTGGTAACCTGCATAATAACTGCAATTCATCTAAAAATACATAGTTAGTAGCTTAGTTATATTCAGATATCTTGTTAGGTTGAAATAAGAGTCCTGAAATGTTCAATGGGAAAGATTTAGAAAATATTAGTTTTGATTGGGATACACTTCATTAAATATATAACCAGAACATCTGCTTGCTACCAATGTCTGACACTTTTTTTTAATTTCTTCAGTTTTTATTGCATTGATTTGATGTTTCTGTTTATAGCAAAATCCAGTGAAGAAACATTTCTTCTGATTTTATGAAACATATTCATAAATATAGTTCATTTCCATATTTTATTTCTTCCATTTTCCCTCATGTAACATTTTTTGCTGATCTTTTAGGCATTCTTTCAATTTATCTTCAGTTGAAGTCAGACGTTGTTCCAAGACTGAAAGAGTCTGCATGAAGAAGACAGTAATTTCAACTGATTTTATATTACTCACACAGTATTATGAAAGTGTGCAACATAGTAACATAACAAAAGTAATTTTAACTCAACAGGAAAAAAATACTAAGCTAAGGCTTCTCTTTAGCTATTCCACTATTTACAAATGTATTTAAAAATTATGGCTTGGTATCCATGGAGATTGTCTAAACATTTTCAATTGTTTCCACAAAATATTTTCTCTGAAATACATACATACATACATAATGTAAATTACTCTGAAATACTATGCGAAACTTGCATCCATATTTCAATAGAAAAACAGTCATCACTGTGACCACAAATGATGTCTTCCAAAAACCTAAAAGAAACTTTTAAGGCATCCTCAAGTAAAGCAAATGAGAAAAAAATTACTATAAAGAGGCATTCTCCAAGAGATTATCTTCATCAGAAAAGGCAGTTTTTAGGACCAGGCTGGCAATTTCTTTTTTAATCCAACTCACTACACAAATAATTTTCAACTGATCACTTGACTCCATTCTGCCCAAAACCTATTTCATGCTAGTTAACATGCATATTGCAAAAGAACACAGCAAAAACCCTTAGCCACTCCCTTTTGATTTGATTTAATGTTAATATATTACACTACAAAGTAGTATCTTAAAACATAAGCTAAATCTGGATTACTAAAAAGAAGTATTGAGCATTTGCAAATAAGTGACCCAGAGTCACTGACTGAGACTAGTATTTGTGCAGTTTCACTGACACTAGGAATTATTCCACTGCTTAGACTCCTACCTAAGCCAACACCTCACACACTAAGTTTGAAAAGGGATTTAATGGTACATTGCCAATTTACTTTGTTCATCCCCTGCTAGCGTTCAAGCTGGAATCCAACAATGTCTGCTAACAACTGGCTTCTGCCAAAACTACAATAGATCTCACTCCTGAAAAATAGTGATTATCTTCATCCACGGTTAAAAATACAGCAACAATCTTTATGATTACGTATCAGGAAGCTTTCACTTTAGCAAACACAATACATGCAATCAATATTTGCTGAAAGAACAACACCAAAACAATCACTTGATTATACAACTATTCACAATAACCCCATAGTCTTTAATGTTCTGATTTATGAACATGATTCCGGGTTGTTTTTTTTTTGCCCTTTGACAGCATTGTCATTTTGCACTGCAAGTATTATCTGTTATTGCATACTTACTAGAGTTAACACATCCAGCTGCCCCACAATGTGCTCCAAAGCATTGCCCAGGGAAGGAGAGATACCTCTATGCTTGTCCCCTCTAGGCACTGCTGACCCGCTCTCATTCTCTGACTTCCTTTTTGAACTTCTTGCTGAGGGTGAAGCAGAGGGACACTGCAGCTCTTCACCTTTGCAATTACCCTTGAATACAGAAACATGATTCGAAGATTCAGATGCCTTTGTCTTCATTTAAGTGGAACCATACAGTAAGATAGGTAGAAAAGTCAGGCTTTTAATTAAAAAAAAAAATCTGTTTACACATATATGCATACACACAAGGGCCTTCAGATTTGCTTTTTATCCCATTTCCAATTCATAACACCTCAGGCAGATCTGAGCTAGGAAAATTCCAGCTGTGATCGATGAGGCAATAAGGGAAATCTCAGCAGTCTTTAGGTACATGTTTCAGGTATGTACGATTGAGGAACTCCATGCTCTACACGTAGAGTGTGAATTAAAACTCGAAGAAATACTATTAACGCAGGGTGTTTTCTTCAAAAAGATAACTCTGGTTGACAAAGAAATTCAGAGTAGTCATATGGATGAAAAATCCATATGTGACTAGATGGTCACAAGGGTTCCTTCCAACTTCATAGTATGAAGCCTTTGTTTACTATGAATTAACCTCTTATTTCAGCATTTAAAAAAGTAGCTTTTAGTTGTTTTTTTCAGTGATGATACTTTTTGAGAAACAGATTCCTTCAGAAAATGAGAGAAGGAAACAACAGAAAAGATCCACATAATGCTCTCAAAGTTGAGAGAAATAACTTTGATGTATAAACACTGCTCCAGGCTAAGTGAGAGAGAATGATCTTCCCAATCACTTTGGTTTTGTCTGTGCCTTGAAGTTCTTAATGGTATTTTTGAATCAAGAAAGGTTAAATCATCACTAATTCATTAGAAGGTCCTTCACAACAACTCTACCTGATTTTTAATGACTTTTTGAGATTTCTTTGAAAACTTCTTATATCTTCAGATAATTTTAGTTTATTTTTACACTAAAATAAATTGAGGTAGTTAAGTTTTACTATTTCTAATTACATTTCATATATTCGCACTTACAAAATAAACTTTTTAAATGGTTACAATTAAATTGTTTCTCTGGAATTTGTTGACAGCCCATGAAAATATCCATTAGCTATACAAAGGGGAAATTTTAGTCTCACCTGATGTATTTAAAATATACAATATTTACAATGTACCCAAAATATCTTTATGTTATAAAGCTGAACAGATTTTCAAAAGAGGGAGTCTTAAAATCATTGTCAGTCATTGAAACAAAAATTCTCCTAAGTCTATAAAATAATCCTGTAGAATGTAAATTGCTAGGCAGAATTAGTGGCAGACTTTTACAAGATTACATAGGCATGTTGATGAGTTTCAGTCAAGAATGATTTATGCATAGTTGACTCTGCCTTTGAATTAGGTAGCATCAGAGACTGATGGATTAAATACTGCCACTATGAAAATGTAATTACTTTCAATTTAAGTAATACTAAATCATATCAATATTATCATGAACTTACACTGCTGCATTATCCACAATAATACTCCTGTGTCTTCAGTGCCATCCTGCACAGTCCCATGTGCTGGGGAATGGCTGAATGCAGAGACTGGATGAGGTATGAGAGCAAAGAAGAAAGTCTTACCACCCTCTCTGGGTTAAAAGTTACATTATGCAGTTACATTCTGCAAGGACAGGTCTCAAGCCCCCAGGCAAGAACCCATGAAGTGCAGAGCATGGGGCTGGTAGTGGCAGGGGCAGATACCTGTGCTTGTACTTCAGACTTTAACTGACAATGTTAAAAAACCACAGGGAACCCATGTCACGGTTTGACAGCACCGTGGTATTTGCTGATATCACATTTGTTGTTTTCATTATGTATAAAGAAACAGATAAATTCACAGGAAGATACCTCCAGTTTCCTTTCAGCCCTCCTTTCTGTGCTTGGTGACTGACTTCGGCAAATGAACCAGGCATGTCAAATAAACGGCTGATGCAACTATTAGTGAAATCTATCAGGGTGCTAGACATCAAACTAAATATTTCAAACATTAAACATACAAGGCTGTTCTACAGAAAGGCCTACTGGCTATAACATTTGCATTGGACTACAGAGAACTGGCCTTTTCAGTCCAAGTTTACTTTAACTCAGGACTGACAGAGCAATGCTTTGTCAGCCAGGCTGTTGCCTTTCAAATGCATGAAACTGTGGAAGAAAGGGTATTCTCTACAGCCATGCTGTTCAAGTTTTGTCACTGGTCAACAGAAAGCTTTAGTTCAAGTGTTTAGGATGCTCAGCCAGGAGCAGGTAAGTCCTGTTCCCATGAGAGGCTTTATAGTTTACATATAAGGGAATGAAATGAATAAAAACCCCAAAGGAGAAAGGATATGAACCCAGAACTTTCCCACTCCTAACTAGATGGTTTAATTACTTCTTTCTCTCCAGTACCACAAATTTAATTTTCTTCTCAATATGAAAAATTTTGTTATGTCAACTTCAAATTATTCCAAAGAGTTGTATATTGTGAAGGAGTCACTTGTTGGCACGAAATGAAATAGAATACAAATGGCTTGACTTTTGGATAAGGTAGGCAGAAAATGAATTTCTCATCTAATTTTACTATGCTTTAGCTCCTTGCTTTAAAGTTTTAGAAGTCCTCAAAAGAAAGCATTTCAAGTATCTTGGAATATTCTAGCTCTCAATGTATCCCATGTACATTTAAATGAACATGAAGTATATAGGATTGTTGCATCTTAAGACTGTCCATATCTTCGCTTTACAAAGATTTTGTTATATGAGATACTGTTAATTCAGTCCTAGAAGAACTCATATTCACTGTGTTATTTCCAACTTACAGAGATATATCTGAGGTCCTTGGGAAAGAGTATTAATGGAAGGCTTTGCATGTTTACTAAATCACAAGATGAATATAAGCTCAAATGCTGATTGCCATGGAAAAGATTAAGTTCAATTTGGCATTCAAACGTTGAAAACAAAATATTGCTGTGCATTAAAGAATTCCTGCCTTACAACCAATCACACTATGAAGAACACTCTGGTAGCTAACTACAACAGGAGAGTCTATTAGAATACACTTCTTAGTGGTATTTCTAAAAAGAACAGAAACCTTGCTCTTGTCTGTAAATCTTGACTGTTTGGCAAGATTTCAAGCCTCAGCCACGATTAGCTAAATTTGACACAGAGATAAAGAACTCACTGATTAAGTTGCAACACATTTTAGGGAAATTGCAGGCCTGGCAGATGGAACGTTGCAGGGAAAACCAGGTAGAACTCAAGCATTATTTATTCTGCATGGCAGCAGCAAACCTGCCCAGTTAGCATATGCCTTTTGTAAGACAAGCAGTTGATACAGGAAGTTACAAGTGTCAGTGAAAAACACTCAGTGCAGCTTTACAATTTGTAAAGCTTATGCAATTATATCTTTTAGACATCTGTATGTGTTGCCTGAAAATTATAGCACCTATTGCTGATTTTAAACAAACCTAAGGAAGAGGTAGGGTTCTCAGAAGTAAATCAGTTCCTGAAAGCTCCACATTTGCCACAATTTCCCACCTCAGGTTAACACAACTCTGCAAGTTCACACTCCTTAGCTCTGAAGGGAGTAAGTGTGAGTAAGACCCAGGCTGAAACCCAGGTCTTCCCAGACACCAATATCAATCAGCTCATTGTAAGTAAACCTAATCTTAATAAAGCTATTTGCACTAACGTTTTGGGAAGTACATTCATTTTCTTGCCTTTGAATCATAAAAGCAACTAATTAGCACTGCCAAAACAGATGTAACCATAAACTCCAACTGAGTTTGCTTAAAGGCATTCTGCTTTGCAAGTTCAGTGTCCTAAGGATAACTTATCAATTCTCAAGTACTCAAAAATTAATAAAAAATAGATTTAACATTCAATTACACTCAAAAATTCATGTCTTTGATTTGAAATATTATGATTTAAAATTAATTTAAATGAATCGAGCAGGAGAGGAAAACAATCTGAGGTTATTAGACATTGCCAAGTTTTAAGAACAGTTCTACCCTGAGCTTGGTGTTTCTCAGTTTCTTTTCAAATAAGATTACTGCACTTCAGACTGAAAATAAAGTAGAAATTTCAGTTTAAGCTCCCAAAAAGTGATTATATGTTTTGCTCTTAAACCCACTATAAAGAGATTCTTTCAACCCAAGGAGGAAAGCTGTCAATTCAGTAAATAGAGCAAATGCTAAGCTACTAAAAATCTCACCAAATACTTTTTTCCTACAGTAAAATTGATCCAAAGTTCAATATATCAGACAAATTGGCTGTGAAAAAATGTTTTGTACCTCAGTAAACCACCACCAGCATTGCAAGTCAGAGTAGTGGAAAAATCTTCTTGCAATTTACTGGGTTAAGCAGCAAATTGAGATTCTTCTGTTACATATTCAAAGACTTAGAAGCACAATGCAACATGAAAACATTTGCAGAATTAAGGCAAAGACTTTGATGTTTGTCAAAACTCGAAGTATCAAACACAGATAAGTGAATAATTGAACTTTAAAAATTTTGTAAGAGAGAAAGGAAACAAGACCATTTCAAATTTTCAGCTTATCTAACTTGTGTCCAAATGGTTATTTTTATCACATTTTGGAAATTTTGTAGAGATTTTTTAAACACTGTCAGACATCAATTATGTTGCTATGTCTTTAAGGTACTTACTTTATATTTTAACTTTTCCTAGTATCTAAATTTACAATCTCCTCCACCTCAGCAAAGGGTCCAAAACCACTGAAATCAAGCACAACACTCAAATGCCAAAATCTTGCTATAAAGGAGTGACATTACCCTCAATAGATTTCCTTTACTTTTGGATACCAATCAGTTCATGTCCAGTACTTTCATTCAGCATAATATTTTATTTTTTTAAAAGTTCTTTTTAAACAAAGTCTTTCCATTCACAGTCTGTTTCACATGAAGTGTTTCAAGAATTAAATGTTGCCTTTCCTTCAAGTTAGAGCCTTTCTAAAGTACTTTAAATACTACCAATTCATAAACAACAATTCTATATGTTGCCAGCATTGTAGTAAAAATCTTTCACAATTCAAAAAACCAAAATATTCTGAGAGTCATCAGAGCTATAGCTTATTTTGACAGAATAAATTTTAATACGGCAATCAATTTTAAATTGTTACTTCTGAGCAAAGCAGAGAAGAAAATTAAAGGGTGTACAGTGTTTCCATTCACAGCCCATTAGTAATTACATGAACCCACATTTGGGCAACTTCATGTAAGTTACAAATAAAGGAGGAGAAGAACATATTTGATTAATCAATAGGAAGTTATTACCATGACATTACCAGTGGATGTTCAGCAGAAAATTAAATTTAGCTTATAAATGATGTCACAAACAGCAAACCATAACTGCTCATCTCTGTTTTCTGTCCAGCAAAATAGGCAAAACTCTTTGGGTGGTACTTGATCAATTTGTGAAAAATCATTATGCATAACCTTATCACCTCTGCCTGCTCCCAAACATTTTTCCATGAAACATTCACAGAGCAGATAGAAACAAACACTGCATCCCAGGCTCCCTTTGCTTCATGGTGGTTAAGAACAGAATCTGAGTAAAATGCATCTATATATAAAGATGCCTGAACAGTTTTATTTATAGACATAAAAAATACCCTCAAGGGGAAAAAAAAGAAAAAAGGAAAAAAGACAAAAAGAAAAAAAGAAAAAAGGAAAAAAGAAAAAAAATACAAGTCTCTGTCACTCAATTGGCTATCAACAGTCTTCAATCTTCTAGAAGCTCCAAATTTGGAAACTACAGACCACAGTTTCTAAATACATATTTTAATAATTTCATAATTAAGATGGGCTTATATGAAAAACTGATATTGGTAAGCTTCCTAATGAATCACAAAAATTGGCATAGTCTGCTTTTTAAAAATAATCTTTTAAATTTGAACACATGGTACATTTGCCTACTAATAGTAAAATATTTCTGATACTGTGATTAAAACAACTACAAACAATTAGTCATAAGTAGGCCATTAAGCTTAAACAGACCAAAGGCGTAACAGAGTCATCTCCCACCTTACCAGACCTTGAATTCCTCTGTCTTTTCGTTATTTGAAATCATGGGAAGTTTCTCAGGAGTAATAGTACTACCATTATCACTGGTTTTTTTCCTCCTCTTGTGAACGTACCCTCAAACAAAAATGGTTCACTGTGGAAATACTAAATTTAACCATTCAAGAGTTCATTTTTTTTCTGGTTTTTTTTTTTTTTTTGGTTTGGTTTGGGTTTTTTTCTGTAGCCATAATTATTCACAAATTGCTTCTACCACTTTGAAATTATTTGTTTCAGTCAATGAGTGATCCATATAAAACAGAGCTCTCTGATCTATTAAGCTAACACTGAGTATGTTAATTCACTATCTGTTTATTCACTATGTTTTATCAGTTCCTTCTGAAGAAAACTTCCCTGTAGTTTCAGCTGATGACAGCACTCTTCATTTCCTCTCCTCCTGCATGCACATGAATCAGCACAGCAACAACTTGCCATGTGCCAACTGTGGCTTTCTACCCCACGCTATCAGATGAAGTAGCTCTGGAATCATTTATTTGCAAACTTTAATAGAAGTTTTGCATTCAAGCAGCAAAATACAGATACACTATGGGGCAGATCCAGAACAAAATTCTACTAAGCATTTGTAGCTTGAGCAGTCCTCCTTCAGAACTTGTAACACAGAACTTCACACTTAATTTGAAGTCTTTCAGGTTGTCTTATGTATCTGAGTCTTCTCCAGCTCTTAAAAAAATGCCCAAGCTAAAATAAAAAGTTTAAGGCATTTAAAATAAGTGCATCCAATCTGACAAGGAAACACCTTGAAGCACCACTGAATGTGGCATACCCAGTTTAGAGCCTGATCACGAATAGTGGTACCAGGACACAAACTCAGAGCCAACAAAACAGGCCAGACTATTAGACTGCGCTCTCTAGCAAAACAGGCATTTTCATCTAAAATAGAATAGCATTTTAAGTCTGAAAATAACAAATTCAGCCTCAAGCTAACTGAGTTTATAGAGGCCACAAGGCCAGTACAGAACAATAAAAACTAGTAGCTAACTTTGGTGGTTTTTTTTTGTTTTTTTTTTTAATTTTATTATCTGTATAAAATTAACCAAAATCCTGGTACACTTACAGCTATGGTCTAATTAATCAGATTTATTTATTTCTATCAGGATGACAGATATATTGAATTTTGCATTTCTGTGATGGCATAAAATAGTAAACTCTCCTGTTCACAGGCATATCTCAAGATACCCTGAATACATAATTCTATGCAAAGAAATTATATCATACTTTTCAAGCCTTATTTCACACACAAAATGAGAAACCGGCTACATAGTTTTCTTAGGTCAGCTTTTTCCCAGAGTGCTGCTTGTAGTTTGAGAAAACACTGTAAAATAGAGTACATACAATGCACTATTTTACGATTCCACATATACAGAATCTAGTACACAACAAAAATATTTTCTCCATGTCAAGAAAGCACAGAAAAAGAACCTAAAAAAAGCCTTTCTTTCTCCAAAAAACATAAAAAAAATTTCTATTTCCCTAACAAAAACTCATAGGAGTCCACAAATATTTCAGTGCATCCAGTTAGAAATAAATAATATTCCTGAAATACTTTTTCTAAACTCTCAGATCATCAGTAATAAATTTTATTCAAACCAGGTAATTTTTTTCTTTCTAGTTTGGTCATTGATGTTAATTGCTAACATTAACACTACGCTGAACAGAGTCTGCATCAGTTTAAGCTTTTAGAAAAAAATTAAGGATTTCCCCCCAAAAAATAAGCAATACTGCTGAAAAATTAGTAAAAAAAAAGACGAAAAAACAATAAAAAAAAAAACCCAACTAAACAAAAAACCCCAAAGCATGTCATAAACGCACAACACAAACTAGGCAGAAATCACTTGAAGTTCAATTTTCAAAGGTGAGAATCCCCTGCCAGGAAGTCAATTCTAAAATAACAGTTCAGGAAGACTATATTCAGACATTTCCATAAGTTATAAAAATACTTTCACCACAGGCAATAAAACATAACATAATGCACCCTACGATAAAAGGCAAAGGAAAGTAATAAATTACCTTCAATATATCTTCAGCAAGAAGCTTTGCAAAGCTAAGGAGAGATAACATGACATTATGGAAGCATTTTCTATTATTTACAATTATGAAATAAAGTAGCCAATTTTAATTTAGGTAAATTACTTTGGATTGTTTGTGTGCATACCCAAGGGAACATCTTATGGCTGAAATCAATGCAAAAGTTTCCATGATGGCTTCTTTTTACCCATATAGAGTCCTAATAAAAATTATATTACAGACTCTGCTTAAACTTTTTGTCCATTCCAGGGCAGGGAAAAGCTAAAGAAGGGCAGAAGGAATACTTGTAACAGAAACTGCAAACATAATGAAACACTTACTAGAATGGAGTAATGACTGAAAATTAATAACTCTATATGGACAAGGCCTCCTTTCTACTACTATAAATAGAATATTCTGCTATATTTGGTATTACAAATGTTAATGAACAAAAAACAAAAGTAAAAAAAGCCCAAGGACTTTCTCAGCATGTGGGCAAACTCTCTATACTTCAAGTAGCAGATTGTGGAGGTTCACAGAGGGCATCAATTACACAGGAGGAAGGAGGCAGGGTTACCCTCAGAGTGTGAGGGGAGAGTACAACGTCACCAGGAACCTATCTACTCAGAGAAATGACAGCCATTCTTCTGGCTTGCTTGCTCACAACTCCTTTCTGTCCTCTTCCGCCTACCTAAAAGACTGAGAGAAAGTCTTTAGACCAATATCTAGCTAAAAAAGTCTAACAGAATGTTACAAAGAAACAATACCTGGTATTGGTGAGTTTGTTGTACAGAGTCTTAAATTATGTATAAGGGACAGTACTTCCTCTATCTCATTCAAATGCCTGGCAAAGTCATCTAGTATATCCATATTCAACGTGTATTTACAATGAAAAGAGATTATTCAACAAACCCAGAGAAATTTCTCATTCTTGAAGGCATGTTTACTCCTAAGCAAAAAATAAAATAAAATACTTCACAATATGCAATTGATTTCTCCTAGATAAGCCTTTCATACTTAACCTGTTGGGGCAAAACTGATCTTGAACAACTTACACTGTAGGTAAATGAGAAGACCTAAAGGAACACAGTTCTGTCTTAAACCCCACCTCTCAATAAGAATGAACAAAACATTACTGAAGACAAAATCCTGAAGAGACAGACTCTGCCAGGACAAGAACTAAAAGATGTGAGTAACATTCTCCTAAGCCCTGCAGAAAGCTGAGAAGAGTTGCATTCCCTGTGCTCCAGTCTGCATAGACCAGGGGTCTGGTGCTCCACAAGGGTGGGGTGCTGGCATGGGGCAGAGCTGCCTGTGTTGCAGAGCCTCTGTTCACGCACTGGCACTGCAGCACAACCCCCGGCTGTAGGAGCACATAGGAGCTGTTTGCCAGCCCCTGCATGACTATATACTCATATACATATCTACACACAATTTACTTTCAAAGTTATAGGCAAAGCTAAAAGAAACTCCTTTCTTCCAGCACAGCTGCATCTGTATCAATGGTTTTTGTCAGGATAACAGTGTTGGTGCTATGGTATGAATTTTCTTATTTTGGTACCTAATATCAACATAAGGTACCAAACAAAATTCATGTCAACAAAACTTTGTTGCACAGACAAACTCAGATTGCCTCCTGTTAGGGGCGCTATGAGGTTCATGGTGTCCACACAAAGATTCCACAGAGAAATCTCTTCTTAGCTGAGATCTGGCAGCTTTGATTTCCCTTCAGAGCAGCGGTAACAAAAGCTGGTGATACCACTTGACTGGGTGGCTATCGACAATACCACTAAGTTTTGACTCTTGCTTCTATGGAGTAAACAATCTCCTCTAAAACAAATCACTTACAGGAAAATATAAAAGAGTAAAAAGCATTAGAAATTAAGTTAGCAATCCAGCATAGTAGAGTCCAAAGTTAAATCCAACACAGCCAGCACAATTGCTCGAAAACTTTGCCAAAGAGATGCTACTACTAGTGAAAGAAAATTTTAAAAAAGAAAGAAAATGTCCAATATTTTATAGCTTGAAACTGAAATCCTCTGACTATAGCCATGAAAAATATATTTTACTATGTAATAGAGGAAACACTGTTCCTCAGCATTTGACCAAGGCTTTTATTAATGAAGTGTTACACCTAGAATGGATGGTGAAGGTTTGAAAAGGACATCAAACCCTTTAACAACAGTGTCACAAAAAACTCCAAACAGGAAGCTTCAAAATTTTAATTGAAAAGTCAGATTTCTGTGGTTTTATTAGAGTTTATAAAATACCTGGAGAAAATAGGTAAAGTACATCCTGAGCTATTACAGTGCTCAGTATCAGTAATATGAAGAAGGTTTGGACAAGCTGTCCAATTTGTCCAGGTAAAAATAATACTTAGTCCTGCTGAGCTTTGTTCAGAGGTGGGATTGTAAAAAATTGCTTTGGTAGCACCAGCACAACTCTGTACTTAAGTCAGTTGAGTTTTGCAATTTACTGTGATAGGAATCAAGGTGGGGAACTGTATAAACTTAGAAATTTGAGAATTACATCCAAATATTCAAGAAATGTTAATTTGGAGTGGTCTGACATGCCTGTTACACTCTCAAAAAAGAATTTTAATTGGTGTTCTCAATTAGTGTTACAAGCTTCTGTCAAAATACACAGTGTTCAGCACCAACTAAAATGCTAGAATTGTTGGCACATAGCACAACATCCTGCCTCTCTCAGCAGCAAAGTTCTACATGGGCAACAATGTGAGGAAACCCTGCTTCGTGATTCCTATAGGATTCCTTTGCCACTGAGCTGTAGAGCAGTGGTTCACAAACACTGCAGAAGGTAAACAACCTGGTCTAGTGTCCACAAAAATTCACAACTTCATGTTCCAGATCCAATTGCTGTCACACCATTTCACTCTTTCTTGAAGAAGCAAGAGAAAACTCCCCTTACATGTTCCATTCTCTTTAGTGATACTTCTGTGACCAGAAAAACTGAGATTCTAGAAACAGATACACAACTCAAAACAATCAAGAACAATGTTTGCTCCTTCATTCACAAGGTGCAGCATCTTTTGCACAGAAAAGATTCTGTAGAACAGGCTCATCCCTCCATTTGGATTGGCACATCCCTCCATTTAATGTAGAAAAGTAGAAAATAATAATTCATGATTTTTCAAAAAATATAACATAGCATCACATAAGGCACTAAAAAAGATATATACACAAAGAAATACCTCCTTGGAATATAAGGGCATATCTAAAAGGTTATATATTATTTTTATATGTGTATTTTATATGTATCTAACTTTTTTCTATGTGCATAATAAATGACAGCTCTCTCCCCTATATTATGCAAAGCTGAAATACTGTGTATATTACGCAAATAAATAGAAAACACTAAATAAAAGGTTTACCATTTGAAGACATATAATAAGTCCCACTGGTGACAGTGCATTATTTTATTCATACATCCATCCAGGTTTATACTAATTCGTTAAACACTAATGTAATTTTTCTGTATGCATTCCATATTTAATTATGCTTGCTGTTACCTTATTAGCACTTGTGATGCACTTGGCATTTTTTATTTTTAACAGCCACACTTAAAACATTGATTAACATTAGTATTACCTATATATTCAAGTAAGTAAACATATGACAACACAATTATATATACATACTAAGTCACTGTTTAACTTATCTTCCTATTGCTCTAGCATACAAAATGTGTCTTGAAATTATATTTGTATTAGTGACATCCAGATATCAAAACTATCACAATCTAAAACAAAATTCAATATCAACTGTCTTTATACAGGTCTATGTCATTTAGTACATTCATGTATTAATGGTGTATCAAAATCCTGACCAAAAAACAAATGAATCTACATCACCAACTGCTTCTTTGTAGTGTCAAGGAATGTCCTTTATTGTGACAAATCACACTGGCAGACTAAACCAGGAGCACCACTATGTTCCACAGACAGGACTGGAAGCCACAGGGACATGTACAACTTAGAACTGATGCACACAAGTAGAACCTGCTTGTGTCACTATATCTCAAAAAACTACCGCATGTCTGTTGTTGAAATCTGGTCCTCTGGTTAGAAGAGGACAGAGAAACAAGAAACTTTTATTCTATTCCTGCTTGCCATTTGTTTGGCCTTAAGGCTTTATTGAGCAACAGAACAGAAATTTTGTTAGCGAACACCATGAATTTCAAACTAAAGTCCTCTTTCTTTGTAATGATGATTAAGTTGCACTCTTTCTACATCTTTTCTGTTTTTAGAAAAAAACTCCCTTGCTCATTTTAATACTATGATCTTTTAAAACTTCTGAAAGGAAGATTACTTTGGTATTTTATTATCACCAGCAGCAGCCCGGTGACAGCAGGAATCTATGAAACTGTGTGTCTATGCAAGGTACAAGAGGATGCATCATTTCTCATACTCTCATGAAAACACAGCATCACTGGTACTCTCAATCATCTGTGTCCCTGCAACTTAAGGAAAGTAATTTACAATAATAAGGTGCAACATTAACACAAATATTTTCCAGAGATCAATCAAGTTAAGCGTGTAACAGTTACATATAAGATATTCCTGCTCAAAACAGCAGCTCAGACTCTAAAATGTGCTTGCACTCCCTTGTACTCATGGCCACATGGCACTTTTTTTGAAAGTAGAGCATGTTTGTATAAATAACTTGGTTGCATGGGTTAGGGTTGGATTAGTGACACTTACCCCGATGCTCTCGAGGTAGCGACAGCACCTTTATGCGAGCGAAATCCCTGCCAGGACGGATTGCAATGGTCTTACAACTCTCCCAAAGGACAGAGTTCTAGCTACCGCAGATGACCTGTTTCTGCTGGCTCCTCTAGAAATGAGAGTTACCCCAGCTGTGGTGTTCTAGCAGCAGTGAGAATGAAAGGCTACACAGAGGGCTCTTCTCTGGGATAACAGCCTATTTATTACAAATCCAGTGTTGCGTTATGAGGGTCCAGGGAAGAAGTCCAGAGACATCCAGGTGGCTGGAGTAACCCAGGAGAAAGAGAGCAAGCGGAAGCTCTGCAGGGGTCTTAAAGGGAGGTGGGACTATGGGACCATCCAATGGAAAGACACATGGTTCGAAGTGACCAGTGCAGGGGAGAGCTTCCCAGGGCATAGCCATACATGGGACCTAAGGTATGGATACAGGTAACACAAGGGAAATATGGGGTTTCGCCACAGCTCAGGCAGGGAGTTCAGATATTGGAGGGAGAAGATTCAGAGGGCGTTGCCTTGGCTTTCTTCCCACCAACCCTGAACTTCCACAGCACTAGCTTCTGCCAAGTACACCGCTACATTGGATAAGGGATATAACTAAATAGAAAGATATATAGAGACATAAAAATAAATACTTCACTAAATTAGCATTAATGAAATACTGTATTAAATACTATCCATTAGGGTACAGATAAATATAAACATAACTACGCTAAAAGGCATGTAAAACAGAATTACACCCCCTTTGTTAATTTCATTTGATTAAGGCTGACTCTGTTCTTGCAATCACACACCAACACCAACACAAGAAGAGTTAAACAACAGATAATCAATTGTACAGTATCAGTCGTGACGGGCAGTAGCCTAGTCAAGATGTGGAGATGCCACACTCAGTGGGATATGGAACAATGTTTATCCTGTGTGCTGCACTCCATACTTGATGTTAAAATGACAATAAGACGAAAGCAGTTGGCACTATAATCCCAGATCAACAGCTGGCATTCCAGTCCTAAATGTCAAATTCCTGTTGGGGATTTAGAGTCTTCAGAGACAAAATATACTGTTGCTTTTTACAACTATAAAAGGCAGAATAATATAAATGACCATAAATTAGAAGTGATGAAACACAGCTGATTGGGATAACTGAAGGTCTCAGCAAAAATTCTATAGCCATTAGAATTAGCAGCAATAAAAAGGACATTTTAGCTCAAAGGAAACAATATTGAGGCTATAATTTGTCTGCTTGTCCCCACACCTCACTTACAGGTTTTGAATTTGTTGCAGATGTAAGAGGGTCTGGTGGAGGAAGAGATATCCTAGAGGGAGCCGATTTCATATAAGCTCCCTGAGAACAGACTGCCAGCTAACCGAGGGAAATCAGTAAGTAATCCCATGGGGAAAAAGGCTCTGGCATAAGTTCACACACTACTGGAGACCAGAGATTGCATGAGAGAAACAGAACTTATAATTACTTAAAGGAAAGAGAAAAGTTTCAAATAAAACCTTACACTCATCTATGAAAGATTTATAGGAAGCAAGGCAACACAATTTCTATAACTCAAGGATTATTTGTGCTTTACAAGTATCAGAAACAAGAGAGGCCTCAGCAACAGCATACTTATCAGCTAGACATGCTAAAGCATTATGCTTTTTTTTTTAAGTGGTTAACAAGGTATTTTTGTCTTGCATTTCAGAAGATAATAAATGCTGTAATTGTATTTCTGGTAAAATACTTTCTATTCCAGCTGTAGCAAAAAAGACTATTAAACAATTTATACTGTAAGTAAACACTTTTAAATCCTAGGTTACACAGTTTGGACTCAATGGTTTTGAAATAAAGTCAGCTAATGACACTGATTTTAATATATCCTGCAATAATGGAGAAAATACCAGGGAAGTGGGGAAGCTGAAATTCCATCAGTAATCAGAAACAATAAACAGGGTAATTGTGTGGTCACAGGTCACAGTCAGCTTGAGAACTGTGTCAGGGCAAAACTGAAAAAATCAACTAAAAAGTTGATTTAAGATGTATATATCAAATATTTAAGGCCTAATGTCAATACAGCCTGAGGGGAAAAAAGAGTTTGTAAAACCAAAGACCTCTATAATGAAATATTTAGTAAAACCGCTCCTGATAAAATCATTCTTTAAAAAAAAAACCTTAATATGCACACTACAATTTTGTTAATGCATTTATTAGGTTGTAATGCAGCATGAACTCAATTATCTAGCTAGTGTTTCTTAAAAAACAGTTAAATCAGAAAGACACTGTAGAATTATGCTAGTTTGAGTGACTCCACTATAATCTGCTCGTGTTTGAGGCCCATAAAATGTACCAGCAATCTGGAAAATCAAGTTTACAGGTGACACAAAAGGCATCCTGGAAACTACTGAAACAGTCAGGGTTACTTGGCACTTTAACTTCATTCAGCTGTCAAAATTCAACCTCATGTAGACATGCAAGACATCAAAGAAGAAGACACTACAGATAGTAGAGGTGTTGAAAAGACCTACAATGACATATGACAGGGCAAAATGATAAAACTTTAGGATAAGGTTACTGGGTGAAGAATTACAGTATCTTCTTATATGCAACTAACTGAAACTACTAAGCAAATAGTATTGTACTATTTCACTACACTAGCAAAAATTGGAAGTCTGGACACTAAATTCCTTTCCCAAGAGATGTGTAAGAAATGAGAAAACATCTACAGAATGAATAGTGTATTGGAAGGGTAACCTTTTCAGTGACGAACATTTGGTACTGGCTTGTCTAAGAATAGGTGAAGGATAAAGTAATTCTTTAAAATCTCCATTGTAGGAAAGGAGTCTTCATTCACAATAAAAGTACTGCAATAGTTAACTCAGAGTTGCATTGTGATGCCTCACTTCACATATCGGCCATGCAGGTGTGGAACTCACACCTCAGTGTTCAGGAAGTACAAACTCCACGCAGTTAGAACATGCCAGAGGATAGCACCTCTCCAGCCCTACCTCCCTCCTTCACACACCAACCCAAACTGCTACAACTAGGGTACCACACTGTCAGGGGATACAGACAAAAAAAGAACAAACCCAAACCCAACCAATCAGCTTTGCAGAACAGTAATGACATGTCTCTATGATGGTGTCACTCACAGAGCTACTCCTCTTTTTCTTTTTTTTCCCACAGATATTATTTATTGCAAAATGCATAAGGACAACAGAATCCAGCGTTCCTCTTTCAGAAGAACACCATAATCACTAACCATAGACTGTTTCTCACTTGCTTTCCTCTGACAATATATACTCTCAGCTTTTACTTTACAGTGCTTCAAATTCAAGCATAAAGGAAGGAGCTGTCTCCATTCAGCCTCTGCCTCTATTACCTGCTGTTTAGGTTACAGACATGCAGACAGAGAAAGCAAGCTGAATCCTCTTAGTCTGAAAAAAAAACCCCTGAATCCAACATACCTACTGCCTGAACAAAAGGAAGCCATTACTACCACCTCCTTTCCTCCTATTTTTTTCCATTGCAAGTTAAGAAAGATGTTCAGCTGTGGCATGCACATAACACACCTATAGTATTATAGCACAATCATATTGGATACATGGCTCCACGAATACCAGTCAATTCAGTTAGGTTACAGCGAGCTCTGATCTTCTCCTTAATCCCTAAATAAGTTTTTCTCATTATTTCCTTTGTGCTTGTATTAGTGTTTGGATAGCTGAACAGATCAGGAAATTGATTTGGATGGAATTAACCAGATAAAAACAGTCATTAAGTTAAAATGACTGTGAAATCATCCTTTAGCATTGTTATACCTAATTTCTGACCCCAAAACTGCTTTGATGGAGGATACAAGCTGTTTTTCTACATCAAACACCTATCTGATGAAAGAACATTTTTTGCCTCAGTTGCTGAATTTTATTTGCAAAGTCTTGGGTTTTCAGTCTTGTTTTAAGCAACCTAGGTAATTTTTTGGATGTGACTCAGAGTTTCCATTATCTCACATTAAGCAAGTAACTGCATCTCTTACTGCAAACTAGGTAGTAATGCAGCATGGCTTCAAGGAAAGATACGTTGTATTGGAACAACTGATACATTTGGAAAACACTCAAACAACATTTTAGGCAGAAAGTACCCTCTGGATTCAGATATCACTGTAATCTAATTGAATTTGCTAGCACTTGTTTAAGCACTGTCATTTAGGAAAAAATAAGAAAATATTTAAGCAGCATTAAAGTGTTCGCTTTTGCAACAAACTTGCATTAACAATTTTGAATAACATATAGGTTTTATATATATATATAAATTTCTTTTTAGAGTGAACTTTCTACCACACACTTGTAAGCATGCTGTGCTAAACTTATACTCCAGCTGTATTTAAGAACAAAGGGTAATTCAATGGCCATATTTTAGCTTTACAATCCTGCTTTCTGACATACTTGATCTGTAGCTCAGCTTTATTATGCAGCTTAAGATAAACAAAATAAAACCTTGTAACCTTCTCTAAGAGACATGCATTATGAGCTAAACTAAGCATTCTTTTGCTTCTCACTCCCACAAAATGTGCAATCTCAGAATTATTAAAGTCCTGTGAATACTAAGAAGTTAAAACTTAATTTGTGCTACTGCATCAAAAAAAAGTTAAAACAGGTGCTTACAGGGTAACAGAGCCACTGAATGATAACTTCATTAACTTCCATTAAGCTAAATGACTCACAAATGGCATTTAGATCAGTAGCAAATCATCATCTAGGTCAGCAGGAAGCTCTTTACAGAATGACAATCCAAGTGACAGAAAGACTTTTCTACAAGTGCTAGAGTAGTAATTTCCTGTGTGAAAAGCTTGCTGCTGTTCCTGCATTCCTCAGGGGACACTTCTCAGAGGATGTTGCTCTTCCCCAGGAAAAGGAAGGAACCAGTTGTTATTGGATGTGTAGGCTGATAGCTGTCAGGCATTTTCTGCGTGCCGCAGAATCAGCTGCGAGAACTGTGAATACAGCTTAGATTTCCAGTCAAAGCAGAGGGAAACACTGCTTGAGCAGACAAGGTCAGAGAGTACACATACAGTATGTCAGGAAACTGAAAGAGAAATAATACCTGGAACTTCCATCCCTCTAGTTCCCAGAAATACACTGATTTGCTAAAGGAACAATATACAGACATGGATAAATTTGAAAAGCATTCCTGAAACACTGCACAGTTGCCATGAGGAAGACCCTATATAAAGTACAATTTTGCCAGTTCTAAACAGCCTGTTATCTTACAAAACGTGTGTGTGTGTATGTGTAAATTTTTCTCCTGTTACGCTCCTCTCCTGGGCTTCCTGTTCTATAGTAACTCAAGCTCCCTCTATGTTGTGACACTGTTAAAGGGTGGGTCACTAGTAGCTAGTCCATGCCTATTCCAGTATTAGTTCACATCCCACTGCCTTTTTCTTAAGTGACAGAACTAATATGTTTCTTTATTCTAACTGCTTCTTGCCAAACTTCATTAAAAAACCAATCCACCAATTATTTGATTCTAAAATTACTAGGGAGACAGAACAGTGACAAATAAACAGTACAATCTCATAAAGTACATTTCCTCAGGAAAGCAGACTAAAAATAGTATAGGAAATATTATATTCTTGTGTTCTCTAGTGCCCAAATTCAGAACTCAGTCTCTGATAAAAACCTGACTTTCTCTCCAGCTCCAGTTCACTCAGAGAATATAATGAAGCTGATTAAGGTATACCAGGAGATGTATTATTACTTAATTCTGTAGAGGCACAACATATTTCCTTTTCTTTCCTTGTAAACCAGCAGTTACATGCTGTAATAGCATAGCATCACTGCAAAACGCAAGGACTATTTAGATCATACTCCTCTTTTATTACATCCGTTGAGTTCAGCTTCAAGTATTTGATCTTTAAGCTTTATTTGATGCTAGTGGTATCAAAGCATACTGTTATTAAGTACACAGATCTTTCTAAACATTTATGCACTGCTACAGCAGCTCAAAACACAAGTTTAGAAATTTACTGTTCAATATGCAAAACACTTCATCTTTTTGGCATTTGTGACGGAAGATGAGTAATTTTGTTCATATACACCATACCTTCTTCAGAAGGCTCTTAGCTGGGCAACTGAAAAAGCTGTCCCTACTGCTTCATGGTTGTTCCAAATGGGTTAGGTGTAGCTTTTGGGAGGAATGGGAGACATTCCTTCCCTGAGAGCAGCTGAACATGTTTAGCTGCAGAATTTTGGGAAGAAGGCAGCCTATCCTCTTCCACCAACCCTATGCATTGTACGTGGATAGCGTGCGAAGAGTAGAAAAGTCTGTCTAGAGTGTACTATAAGCCAAGATGACACCAAAAATTGCCTGTCTAAAAGCAAGATTGGACAGAGAGAAGGATTCATTTGCAAAGACACAAAAGAATAATTCGTATTTTTATTCTGCTGCACTGAACACTTCAGAGTTACTTCATTTACAGTATTTCTTCTATGTTTGTGTAAGACTTACCATGAGAGATTCAGAGCCTGTTTGAGAATTTTTGGTACGCCTATCCATGAAAAAGGTGCACACGGCTTTACCTCAAAACTGTGGAGAAACGGGATCTCTTCACACTTTTTGCTAATTTAATTCTGTGTTTGTGATTGGGAGTTCAGGGAGTTGACAGTTCAAATAAGCATTTACAGGTAATCAGAAGAATGGCTGTACATGAAAAAAAATGACAGCTATTCAGGGAGGGGCCTTTCTTTTTTCTCTGTCTGGGAGCAAAGAAGGTAAGGTGCTGGAAGAGACTGGGAACTATCAATTTTTATTAAAGACTTTTCACTGGTGGGATCATTCCTCAGCACAGAGCTCAGTCCAATTGGCAACTGAGTTTTGGACAAGGAACACAAGCAGGATTTTTTTTTTTCTTAAAAGGCAGTGATTCCAGTCTTCCTTTCAAAGGGAATGCTGCTGAAACTTTTCTTTGGTAAAAAAAAATGTATGAATAGTATGCAATGATCAGAGTCTAAGTGAAAGGTCTCAAAAAAATGCCAATGCCCATGAACTAAAGAAAGTTGTTGTGCTTTCAAATGCGCTATAACAAACAGCAAAGGTAACTACTCTGCAAAATGAAGTGCCACATTACTGTTGTTCTACCAGCTGTTGCCTTCTGAATTGGACTTAGGCCCTAAAGAAGACAATTTATGTATAAAATTGCCATTATTTCCCTTCTTCCTTTTATTCTCCCTTAACCTCACTGAAGACAGTTGGTGTTTACTTCCATGTAAGGCTGAAGCCAGCAAAGGATACAATCAGAATAAATGTGAAGTTGCACGGTAAGGAAAATATGCAGTGTTTTTAGCATTTAAAAAATAGTTTTTAAGACATAATTTCTATTGTCATCCTCTCCTACAGGATTCTGGAGTTGTGTTAAGCCATGCAGGGAAGAGACATTACTCCAAGATCTTTTCAAAGTAAGTTCCATGAGGAAGAAGAGTTGACTAAGTCTTCATGTATACAGAAATGGAAGAATAGATGCAAATTTTGCATTCATAATTGCTGTCTTTCCAAATACAGGAGATGTTTTTTGGTTGTGTGGTTTGGGTTGTTTTTTTTTTTTTTGTATTTAAAATCATGGCAGAAAAAAGTGTGTCAAAAATACTTAAACCCTGAAATACAAACTGCAAAAGCAATGTGTACAAGATAAACTGAGAGTACAGATACTTCTACTTTTTGCGTCAAGACACCTACTACAAATTTAGTACAGATAAACCTTCTATTTTAAAATTTAGTATGTTGTTTTTGCTCCAAATAGAAACAATCCTTATATTTCCTCACTCAGTAATTACCCCAGTCTTAACTCTGTAGAAGCTGTACTGTAAATGAACAACAAGTATGTCTTGTTTTCATTGTTAAATGGCACTGGAAAAGAAAGAACAGCAAACATCTCCCAGCCAGCCCAGACATTCTGACTTCCAGATTACAGTACATTGCTTTGCTTCCTCCAAATCCTGTTTACATGAGCAAGGTCAGGGGATGAAACATTAGAGAGCCTCTACAGTGATTTCCTGCTGCTGTCAGTAAAAACTACAGAGACACCACCAACTTTCCCTTGTTTCCAACAGCTTATCAGGGAGTGGAGGTTACCAGTGTATTGCCTTACTGAATTGAAAAAACCCAACCTCCCTCAGACTAAAACTAAAATCAGAGGATGAAACAGAAGAAAATAGTCCCCAAGGGAAACAAAATTTCCAATTTTTCCTTTTCAATAGTTCAGAAAACACAGGCAATGTAAAGCTGCTTGACATACAGAGAAGAAGGGGTGAGAGAGAGGCAGCAATGCTTTCAGAGTCTTCAATGAAATAGGAAGGAGAAAGAAACACCACCCCCAGCCCCCAAATCCGACCCCAATCTAGTGAACATTTTCAGAGTGAAAAAGGCTAGAACACACCTAAATTTCTAGTAACTGAAACATTAGAGGACTCTTACCACTGGAAAACTCAGGGCATGGCACAAGTACAAGTTTGTTAAGCATACACAACTCATTTTTACACTGTTTTCAATAATACACAGGAGAACTGAATAAATGAATCATCAAATTCAAAGCTATTTCGCAACCATAATAATACACAGGAGTTCTTAATGTTTTTGTAATCGTAGTCCAAAAGAAAGCAACTCCATATTGAAGATTACACTAATTTTTTCCACTGACACAACAACCATATTACCTTCACTGAGTTTACAAAGGAAGTTGCATCAGTAGGAACCTTAGATAAAAAAAGATTTTTCACCATGTTCAAAGCAAACTGGCCTTAGTGTCAAGCTAGAACACAAGCTGAAATATAAGGTGTTTACAATTCAGGCAGTTTAATAATTTAAGTGTTTTTAGCAAAATCCCTATGAGAACATTCATATCTGCATATGTCGGCTTAACCTTTGAAGCAAGAAAATACAACCAAATTTTAAAAAAAACACGAAATCAGGCATTTTAAGTGTGGAATCTGTGATGGATTGTTGGTTTTGATGAACCAAGAAATTAAAATTCCTTGAAAAGAGGAGGAGGAGTGGGAGGAAGAGATAATACTAGTATTTTCTTAGACAGCTATAGCCCAAAATAAATGAACTGCTAAGAAAATATCTGAACATATATTTTAAATCCACAATAAAGAATCAAGAGAGTAAAATTTTTAAATATTTGCTTTTCAAATCTTCTCTAGGCAGACTGTTGTCAATAATAGATGATGGTGATACTTTGCTGCACCTTAATTATCTGGAGTAGTGTGTCCTGTTTTGGGCTCCTTGGTCCCAGATAGACACTGTCATCCTGGAGCAAGATGGCAAAGGGGCTGAAACATGTGATATACAAGAAAAGGCAGAGAACCAGGTTTGCTCAGCCTTAAAGAAGAAAGGATACAGAGAGATCTTTCTGCCATCTCAGGTATCTAATGGGTAGATAGAAAGAAGACCGACAAACACTTATTAGAGGACCACTGTGAATTGAAGGCAACACACTCGTTGGAACACAGGATGTTTTAGCTACATATTAGGAAAAAAGAAATATTTTCATCAATCAAACACTAGAGCAAGCTGCCCAGAAAGGTGATAGAATCTCCATCCTTACACATTATTAACAAATGAACTGGACAAGGCTTTTAAGAACCTTATCCAAGGTGGCCTTGCTTTAATGGCAAAGTCAGATGAAATTACTCCAGACATCCCTCTCAACCCATACTACTCTATATTTTTCATTAACAAATTTTCAAAGAAGTAAGGAAAAGGAATACCTTTTTGCTCTGTCACAAATCATCTTTGGGGCAGCAATAACGTATTTTGCATAAAGGAGTAGGACAGAACACAATTCCAGCGGAAGAAAAGATTCTCAATAAGAAGAGCACTTTCTCCTAATTCCTGGACTAGACTGAGACCTATGGAAGTTTTTGCCCACTTACTGTCAGGAATTTTGCCAGTTATTTAACAAAACATTAATTACCAGGTTTTGCATAGACTTCCAATCTTCCTGAAGACATTGCAGGGAGCTTTAGGGAACTCGCTAGAGATTCTACAAAAGCTTCAATGTTCTTACTTGTCCCAGAGAAATTGGGAGCCTTTAAATACAGCTTTCTTGGATCACTGTCTCAAGTATCTCTCTCCTTCAGTAGAAAAATTAAGTACGTAGTAGCTAAATATGATTAGCTACTTCCAGTGGTCTAGGGACTTGCAATATATCTTGTAAATGATGCCTGAGACCCTGCTGTGTTACATGTGTGATAAATACATTAAACGAGAACCCGTAAAGATACCTAAATGCAGACTACACTTTTCTCTCTGGACATATCAAAAGGGCAGAACTCCTTAAGTAAGAGCAAAACACTTAAAGAGTAAGTAGGTATAGACAGGACATTTGTAAATTAACCTGGCAATCTGATCAAAATTTTTTGTCATTTGAACAGCATTCTTTCAGTAGAAGCAGGACCAAAAAGCCATAAACAGTTTTAAATGGGTCTTGACACGTTTGCAGGAAAAAAAAAAAAGGTGCGTAGTGATGTTGTCTTTAATAACCGGTAGAAAAAGAGCAAACCATTGTGGCTGGAATCAGAGATAGGTATAGGGGAGGATGACGAATTGGACTGGAGATTGGCAACTTCAGGTTAGGGAAGGATTACGAAAAAAAATATACAAATAATGCCCAAAAACAGTATCATTCAAGTGAGGACAAACTGTATGAAGAGGAAATCTGTCAGTGAAGGTGTGATGGGAAGAAATCCAGCATTTGCCCTTCCCCCCTGTTTCTTATGAAGAACATATCAAGCCTCTATTAGACAGAGTCTCCATACATTAGGGAAATTGAGACAGCTTCAGATTAATAGGTTTAAGTCACTGATATCCAGCACCCTCTAGAAAAAAGGCACAAAGAGTCTAGGTGGCCAGCCTGATTAAGAAACAGGTGATAATTCCACAAATGACAGAAACCGGTAATGCAGCAGACAGACCCTGGACAGAAAGATGAGTTGACATTAGAAAACAGAGAGGACCAGATAAGTTGGGAAAGTGGGAGAAAGTGTTATTTACTATGGGAGAGGAAAGATAATAGTGACAAAGAAAACATGCAAATGATTCCTGAATTTGTGTGAACAGTGGTGTGTTGAACAGGACAGCTGCCCTTAAGGCTACAGTCCAAGTAATAAGGCTACAGAAATATTTCTAGATGCAAAAAGATGCAGATGATGAATGTTGAAATGCAGAAAGGTGAGAATAATGAATGGTATATTAAGATATTGAAAAAGAAAAAAGTAGTGATTACTGACACAGTCCAAAAGCATAAATTTTGAAGCAACATTTTTATGATGAAGATTGTAAAGCCAGACAGACAGTAGTCAAAAAAATGCTGTATCTCTTGGGTCAATGTATTCCTACAAGGTCTGGGCATAAAGTTTTATAAGTTGCTTTCACATCAAAAGAATTAATGGAGACTGAGCGATTTGTAGGTGTGTAATAAAGAATTACAGTGCAACCATACATTTGAACTCTGTAATCAGCAGTAAATAGTGAACACAGAGTACTTAAAAGTGATAGGTAGCCAATACATTATATCCACCACAATCCACTGTCTGTAAAGCCTACTAAACAGATGCCTGTAAGTCTTCAAAGAACCGTATTTCCATTGTGAAAACACAACACAACAACTGACAAACCTTAAAATACATAACATTATCAACTCTCAAATACAAGTTATTATATGATCATTTGTTTTGAAGTAGAGGTTTCTCATCAATCCGTGTATCAAGACTTTCAATAAATGACCTTAAAGAATTTTATATAGTACTTTCGCAACCTAGCTTTCATAAAGCATTCATGACAAAACAGAACAGCAGAAACCACACCTGTTGCCTGTTCATAAGTATTAACCCTTCAACCACACAAACTCTTTATGGTAACTAAAATTGTTCAAGATACAATATGTGCCTTCACAGGAACAGACTCAGAGTTAAAAGAAAAATTCTCATTTTAGCCTAATTCTAGAACAGCATGTCTTTTAGATTTCATACCAGGAGAGCATATTTCTCCTCCTACGAAACTACCGCTAAAACACTGCCGTCCTTTCCTCCCACATGCCATACCAGTGTCATACGTAAAGCTAACACTAGAAGGCTCTGATCCTATCATTCTGTCTTAAAATGTATTATATTTTTCTTTCCTCCTAGAGAACTATTAAATGCCTTAAAAGGAGAAAAATGAAAATGCCACTTCTGGAATTGTATCTGTGAGAAAACAAATCCTTAGATTTCCCACTATTTGCAGATAAAGACAGAGTTACAAAGAGTGTTTGAGAATAAGCTGCAATAGTAATATTTACATGTAATAGCATGGGCTTTTAAATAGAATTTCTGCTTAGTATAGTGGTAAAATTAGAGGTATAAAATGAAAGCTTTGCTATTACACCATCTTCTGGTTAGACTTGGGAACTGTGACAAAGTTTAAGTTGAGAATTTAAGATACTAGTTCTGAGCATTCAACAATTGTTAAAAAATGTATTTCATTCATATGGACAGAAAGAGTACATTTCTGGTAACATGTGATATATCCTATCCTTTTTCCTTTTTTTTTTTATAAAGCAACTTACAGGAGTACTGAAAAATGACGAGGGTCTAATCTCTACGATAGCTGGGTCAGGTGTTTGTGTATCAGTCACATCAAAGGCAGGGTTGACCTGTTGAAAATGAATGACAATATTATTATTTCAGCATCAACAGAGAAAGGGAAATTAGACTGAAATAAGAAGTGAGGACACACTTAGCAGTCCAGATTGATCAGTTTCAAACTCGTATTCAAGTTCCTCAAGTCATCTACCACAGACAGACTGTTGATATGGTTACTCCTTATGTACCAACTCTGATTGCCAAAATAACTTGAAAAGTACTCTTTTGGAAAACAGGTAGGAGGTAACATTGAAATCTGTAGTAAGTTAACGGATCAAACACAAAAAACATTACTCCAGAAACCACAGGAAAAACTGCTTTATAGTGGGATAATGTCAGAGGCTGACTGACTGGATATGTCATCACAGTATCTGCAATTTTGCTCTTAATACCACAGTTACTGCTTGCTTATTGTTGGTTATAGGAGACAATCTGTAATGTTAGCAATATTTTGCTAATGTCCTTTCCTCAAAGTGAAGCATTAAGAAAATATTAGAGAATATAAAGTTTGAGAAAGCTGCTGCTTTTATCTTACAGTTTCACCTAAGCATCAGAATAACCTCCCTACAAAAATCAGTGTGCATATTTTCCCTATTATCTAGGTGTATCACAACCTAAGCTGTTTGCCCTCTCAGCATGATGTATGGAAGTACTATTCATATTATTTTATGAACTGGCAAAATTTACAAAAATACTAGATGACTTTCAAATCACCAAGAAGTCTGATGTAATAAAGAGAAATGAACTTTTCTCTTTCCACCTTTTTATCAGTAATTCAGAGACAGTATTAATTCCAACCATCATATTGAAAGTGGAAAAAAATTAACAAAATCCCCAAAACTCACACTTGCCTAGTGACAGGGTTATAATTTAGTCACTGAAAGTTTCTCAGATACAAGGGTGTCAAAGACTGAAATAGTTCATGCTTTAAACATTGTAATTCCAAAACTGTATAAAGAAGCCACGACCACTATCCCTCCCTGGAACTTTCGACTGTAAGCCAAAGAGCTGAGATAACGGGAACGCTATTGTTCAGTCATCTCAGGTCTGAGGAGGAGTAAACAAGACCATGCATCCACAAGAAAGCCAAACTCAGCAGCTGTGCTGGTCATCCCTGGCTGGGTTCAGGGTGGGGAAGGCCACAACCCACAGCTGAGAGCAGGTTTACACAGATTTCACCCCCAACCGAGGTGGAGAAGGAGGCTTTGAGTGTGGCGTAATCTCTGATCAGAGGCAATGAACACCCATCCTCCTGACTCAGCCGTGGAATCCCCAACCCCAAGAGAGCCACGGGACATTCATGTGAGGGGCAGCTGAGTGGGTGTCATAATCCATCACAGACCCCCTGAAGTGCCCCCCACACTCATTCCCGAGACCTTGCGCCACAGGACTGCACATGATGTAAAGTGATGCAACAGATCCAGGGGCTGCTACAAGAATAGCAAACCTGCCCCCGCCGGGGGAGGTGCCTGGATTTTCCTACCTGGCCTGAACATATAATAACCCATGAAATTCTGTGCTTTTCAGGGGACCCTCACCACCAAGAAAACCAGCTGGAGAGGATCAACACAACATCGTTGGGATCCACAGAATGGTGATATTTTCTTTCTCTGTCACTCTCTTTCTGTCCCCCCACCTCTTCTTCTATTTCCTTCCTTACATTCTCTCTCTCCCATCTTTACTATCAAATAAAATCCATACTATTGACACTGGCATATGGTCTCGTTTGCACCTTAATTTGGGCAGAGGAATGTCTAAATAACCTTAATAAACCAGACCTTAACAAAGGGTCATTTTATTTTGCCTTTTCAAGAGAAAGATCCTACCATTTCACCTGAAAACTGTCAAAATTCTGGCTCAGCCAGAGCTACTCAGTAACTGTTCAGTGTTATTTCCATAAGGAAAAATCACTGATGATAGGGTCCATACATTGATATATAGACCTTTAGGTCAGAGACATGTTTGTTAAGTAGCTAGAACACGACCTTAAATCTGGAATTAGTAAGCAGGGAAGGAGGGCAATAGCATCTTGTAGTAGTGTACTGAAGTACTGCCTGAAGATTTTTCATTGAGTTCATTTAGATTTCTACAACTTACATGCAGAAATTTAGGTTAAAATTAATATAAGCAAGATCTTCCTCACTAAATGTGAGTGGAAGACTATGAATGACGTTTACTAGCAAGTTAGAAGGTAAAGAAACATTTAAAAACAGATATTAAAAACTGATTATTCAAAGCGAAAGTGATTCTCACACTTTGCAGCACTTACAAATCAGAGATGACAAGCCTTCCTTAAGGGGAGATTTAATACAGTTTTTAAACTTGTTCACTTCTCCAACTAGCAGTACTTAGCTCTTTCTTTAATGCAGTTTCAACAAGTCACCTACGATGTCTCTTCTTCTGTCTTCAGATTTTAGGTACATCAATAAAGAATGAGCAGGGACTCAGGAACAATCAAGAAAACCCATTCTGCCACAGGGTCATCACAGCTGAACACTTAAATGCTCCCTCTTTTGTAGATATTAGGATCAATTCTTAATTTCTTCCAATTTTGTCAAATAGAGGAAGGAAAGGGAGAAAGGAGAACCAAACCAGGTGACATGGTCTATGTAGTAGCCTTCTATTTAGCTGAAAATTTTACCATTTTAACTGGACTTCTCCTTTAGCATCTTCTCTGCACAAACATGATTAATCAATGTTTCCTCCAGATATAGTATTGCTTACCACTTTTTCACTGTTAAGGTGAGGAAGAGAAGAACTGCAAATTTTACTTTTTTCCCCTCTATACATACCATGCTTATTGAGATTAAACAGGCAACTGTCCCAAAGAGCTCACATTTGTTCAGTGCCCAGCATAACCAGTGTCAGTTGCTTGTGACATTCAGCCAGCCCTACCATAAACATAATTAATGTATTATCCAAGTGTCAATCATACTATGGGCAGGTAAGACTGAAGTCATTTTCTGGCATGCATCATTTGGGCACTGAAGAGAGGACAATGCATCTGCAGGATTCTGCAGAAAAGGGACAGTAGGTGCCTACTACCTATCAATACTCTAATGTAGAGGAACTACTGTAGTATGATTAATAGTTCTTGAAACATATTCTTTGAGATAATATCTCTTTGCTATATACATCAGAGATACTGTAGAATGAGTTAAATTCTTGATACAGGTTGCTAAATAAACACATGGTATTATTAAGGTAAAAAAATGTGCTCTTTTTGTGTAAGTGTCACATCCAGGAGTTAGAATGAAAGTTCCTCTCCATATACTTTTTTTTACTGCTTTATGAGAGATAAGGGGAGGATGATGAGCATGGTAAACACATACTAGGGGTTCAGGAACTGGCATAAGCCATATTAAAAAAATTAATATAAAATTATTAAGCAACTAGTCAAAAATAGTATCTAAAAAGTGTCTAAAGGAATGAGCACAAAAATATAAAAGCTGTGTCTAAGTCCTTCTTACAAATATTGCACTAAAATTACACTAAAATTGAATGAGATAATGGAATAAAGATAAATGTAAAAGTTTCAAATTACTTGACATTTTCTGACAAGGTGATGTAGTCAGCTGTAAAATAATCTTACCAAAGGAAGTCTTAAAGGTAAGTCTTCAAAAATACTTCACTTTAAGAAACAAGACAAAAACCAGAACACTAAAAAGCAAGGTAGGGAGTACTGTCATATATTAAAAGCTTTCAAAAACACTCTTTCAAAGCCTTGCTTTAATTACCTCATAAATTGATATATAAGTATTTTCATTATCATCTTCTAATATAATACAATTATCACATTTTGATCCATGGTACAAGAAAATAAATTTGAAGGGAACATTTCTATAGAATCTTTCATGAATCAGAAAAATAAAGTTAATAAAATTAAAAGAGGAAGTTTTAAATGACTCACACAAAGTATTTCCTAGGAAAGTGATGTAGCTACTTGTGAACTAATCTCTCCAAACATACCAAGAGAAAGTTAGCTTTTAATTTGATTAAAAACTGTTCTTTGTTCTAGACTGGAGCCCTCAAGCTAAGCAAGCCATATCTTCTTTTTTCTACTGCCATCTAGTGTATATTTGAATTTCCTTCATCTAAGAAAATAATTTACAACTGAAATTACACTGAAAATTTTAAGATGAAGCTAAATCAACAGAAGCTATTTGTGTGCAAAATATAAAGTCTACGCACCTTAATACATTCAAACCTCAAAGCTATATTTTGAAAGAAACCTATTTTTATCTTCTATTTATTTTAAAGAGGTCTCCAGCACGTGAAAGGTCCATCATGTACAAACATGGCAAATACAGAAATACAGCTGTCACCAAATGAAATGCACTTTTTAGTAGGTTTCACTAAAACTTAATTACTGATTAAACACACTGTTTTCAAATAATTCCAAATGGGCCTTATGTCAAAGAAAGACAACAACTGGGATTTATCTCAGCTAAATTTATATAAACTGCTAGACACCTGTACTTGAGCTGGTATTTACCCAAGATTACCTCTATGGTCATTAGATAAAAGTAGGTGCCTTCAGAGAACAACTAATTTACTTACATGTCCAATTTGTCTGAATAATTGCAATGATTATAAGTATTAAAACTCTACTTACTCAAATATTTGAGAATCACATTGATCAGAGCAGTTGGAGAACAGTTGTAAAGATGTGTAAGTAAGAACATGAAATTCAACACTGCATTAAAATTCAGGCTACTGCTGGTCTGAGGAGGAGGAGATACAACTATGGAATTTCTTGTAAAAGTTAATTATGTCTCAAAAATAGGTAGGTAGAGAGAAAAAAATAGGGAAGGTATCTGAAATATTACTAGTTCAACGTATAGCTTTGAAGAATGAACAAGGAAAAGTTATCAGAATAAGCAAAATACATGCAAGCTCCATCTTTCTGTCAGTATCCTGAAGGCAAAACATTGCAATTCTTAATGCCCTTGTGCAAGCTGCTTTATTCAAAACAGTATTTCCAACAGGTGATGTGTGAAAACTCTGCAGCTGTGTTTCTGATCCCAACTGAATAAATTCTAAGCAAAGCCAGCTCCATTTCTGTCTATACTATTTACCCAGAATCAAGTTCTGAAATTGCAGGGACTTCGTCACACTGAGACAAGCAGGGATAGAAAAGCAATAGCTAGACAAAAGCAGTAAAAAAAAAAAAAAGGAGAGGCATGAAATATTAGGAATTTTTAAAACAGGGACAGAATTACTTTGCTCTTGGGTTCTGCCTGTACATCTGTTGAACATTTTGTGTTCTACCACCTTTAATTTTATCCTAAGGCAATCCATCTTCATTCCTGGTATAGGGGTGACTAAACCAGCTGAGCATAACTCAGGGCAATGTATTACAACACATCTCAAGCATTTAGATGACACTGTAGTGGCTTGTAGCAAACCTTAAGCAGTCACCTATACTGTTAAGTATCTCATACCTGATCTGCCTCCTCTGCCTACCTGTAAGTCTTGCAAGTTACCAAGTCTCTTAGAATACTGTTACTTTCATTCATTTAAGATGAATTATCTTACTCCATTCATATAGAAACATGCAGAGAAAGGAAGAAAATAAAGAGAAATGAATCAGTTCTGTATATTATCTGAGGTTAGATGACATATTAGGAAAAAATTGTCATTACAATTCCTGCACTGTAGTGGAATAGATCACCCAGAGAGACTGGGGAATCTCCATTCTCTTCAAGGGCCCCTAAGCAGACACAGCAGACCTGATGTACCATTGACAAGAAGAATAGATGACCTCTAAAAGCTCCCTCTGACACATCTGTGATTCCAGTTTCCTCTCCCTAATACAACAGAAACATGCTGAGCCATTGAAAGATGAGGGTGGTATTGCAGTGGAACTGCCTAATGCTAAAATTCTCTCTACTGCCTCTGCTTTAGAAAGAGGTTGGCATGTTAAAAAAATATAAATTTTTAATTGAAGAAGGACAAAAATATTTTTCTTCTTTTTTTCCTTCTCCAGAGTACAGCATAGCACAGTGGGTCTACACATTACATTTTTTCTCAGTTAGAAGAGGAAATATTTAAGAAGATGGAACACTGAAAAATTTCAAGCACAGTTGGTGTTAACTAACAATGCATGCTAACTAAAGCAGGTTACTGCTGGTAATAGTAACCTGATACTAGTTTTCTCTGGATAAATTATGGTTTTGCTCAGTTGGTGAGGTCTGTTCTTCCTTATCACAAAAATCCCATCGTTTTTGTTGAGACAGACAGGAGGGGCAATAAAAAACAGGAAAAGGCATATGGAGTAACAAAACTAGATAACTTCACCTTAACTGTCTAAATTATTATGGTATCATAGTAATTCTGAAAATCAGGTGCAAAAAAGATCCTAATCACTATTACTATATTATTTCATTTACAAATATAAAAATATAGTACATTACATTAATGTAAGTATTGTTGAAACTATCAGACTGCTTTGTCTCAAAGAATATAATATATTCAACGTTTAACTTGAGAGTAAGATATTCTAGTGACAATGCGATAGTAGAAAACTAAACACAGCAACCCTATTCTTTAATCCTGCAATTGGGCCAAAAAATATACCATGAAGAGTCCAAAACTTGCTATGAAAAAGCCATAGAGCCCTTTCACTGCTATGGAGCAGCTAACCCAGGTGCCTAAAAGCTGCTACAAATGCTGCAGCCACGAATAAATGCAGACATCAGGCTAAGTGAAATCTGTCAAAGCTAACCGATAAATAATTTCTTGACATTCAACTATCAAATTTCCTTGATGTGCCCTTTCAGTATTGATAATGAGGTGTTTCCTATCCTTAGTTTAACTTTAGCCTGAACTCATTAATGTTCTTCCAGAGCTTCTCAATTACCCAGGACCAGGAACAGGAAAAAAAATTCTGAAAAATTGTTTTAGAGTATGTTCACATCTTTGCCAGGCATCTTAGAGCAGAGATCTGGAAATGTTGACCTGAAAAGAAAAAAACAGAACCCTGCAGTTACAAGCTACTGTGCTTGTTTAGCACATATCATAATGGGTGCAATTCGAATGCATCTTGAAACAAAATGTTGCTGCAGCAAGAGTGGCTTACATCTGCTGGCAAATGCTGTGATTTAGTTTGTTCTGGCACTGACCAACTATACTGAACGCTAGCACCAGTAAACTTAACTTCATTCATTTACCTTACAATGAACATGAAAGTCCAACACAGAAGTGTGCTTATGAAGCTTGTGATAAATGCAGTCAGTCTGTTCTGAAAAAATGCTAAGCATTAAAAAGCTTCATATCCAACGTCACAATAGAACCAAGCACAGAAGAAATTTTAGTCATGGATTCTACCAGAGTTCTCTTCCTCCAGCAAAGTGTTTTCAATCTTTTTGCTACTCATGTTGCATATATTCATATTGCATACACACCCACCCATCAAAAAAAGCTCAGTATCCCCAATGTCAATGTTCTAAAACTTTGAGCAGGAACCAAATGCCATGGCAGCAGTATCTACATTTTCTATGAACACAACCAAGCAATGGTGAATTTCCACAGTACTCTGATAGTATAATAACAGCAACCAAAAAGTTCCTATATTTATCTCAGATACAGCTCTTCAACGCTAGAGAAACATGGAGAACATCAAAAAAGACATAAAAGTATAAGCTATCACCATGCAGAAACTAGCAAGCTCTATCAAGGACTGTTACAAATAAAGCATAAACAATGGCCTCATTGAAGTCATAGCACTGTTTACCTATTGAGCCTAACTTTCAGACAACCTGACAAACAGGATTTTTCCTAATAGTAACACAGAACATTTGACATTTCACTTTGGTTCCCTAATTTCCAACACTTTCAAGGGATGCCAGTAGATGGTTTGACAGTAAAGTAGCTCAAGAATGAAATCAGGAAGTCAGACTACATAGTGACATAAAACACACTACTAGCCTAGAAAGTCTTTCTAAATTTTTAAATAGATATCACTATCTTTTCACAATACCTGAAGCTCTTGAAAAGAGGAACAGCTTGTGACAGTCAAATATTTGACTTTCAGTAATAATACCACTTTGTCCTGATTATAATGATTTACTTTGTCTAGTATTCTAAAGCTCATTGGAGATTCACATACCTTCTGCAACACTTGCCATGTTATTTCAGAAACTGTATTATCAGTTTTGTTTAAATCAGATGTACAGATTTAAACAAGAAGTATAAAGTAATTTCAGCATGTATTTGCCAGCATCAGCTTGCCTAGTAACCATAATGCGGAATCATAAATTATGGTTGTTTCCAAAGTATTATACATAACAATAAAAAGCTCTCTGGTATACACAGAGCACATTTAGCTATAAATGCCAGACAGTGTTTAAGGAAGCTTCTTGTTTCCTATAGTAGACAACTTATTGCACTCACCTCAACTGACTGAAGGTTTTTATCATGGAGATGAGGTGATTTTGGGTAAATATCAAGAAGATGCGGAGGTTCACCAATATGTGTTCTTCTAATATTGTGTTTGAGAACTTCTTTATAGTCAAAAGAATTAAAGTTGGTTTTCCATAGTAATACCTGAAAGAAACCATCATATCAGTAACTACCTGAAGCCTATTCAGTGAAGTCTCTTATTACTAATAGCTCACTGCATCATAATGAGATTGTAGTGATCACTTAGTCTCATCTCTACTACAACACAGGCACTTCCTTAGAGTATACTGCACTTCAAACCTAAAAGACGTGGTTCAATCGATTAAAAAAAAATCTCTAAAATATGTCTAGAATCCTAAACCAAAGCAAACTGCTGTCCCATCGGACTGTTCCATGTTATTTTTCTGCCAAATCAAAGGGTCATATACTGTTAAATTTCTGCACCCTGCTTGCAGGTCTAACAAGAAAGTTTAAAGGGATAAGAGAAATCAGAGAGTCACATAGAACTCTAAAACACCTGGTTCCAATGTTTTAGCAACAGCAATCTGTTTTCTAAACCTTGTCCAATTATATTATACGTAGAAACAATATACAACAGTCACACAATGGCCAAATGCAGAAGGTCATAGAATACAGAGGTAGTTCAAATGTGTTCTATCCAGTCTTATGAATATTCTGGAAAACTAAATCATAACACACAATATTGCTCTCTCATGTCACAAAAGAATTGAGTATCTAAGTAATTCAATTAAGTTTACATTATTTGTGCTCACTCTCTTACTTTAAGTACTATGGGAGAAAAGAAAATTAAAAAGGAAGTTTGACACACTTAGAAGTTACCAAAAGTCCAATGTTGGCATCTACAGCTGCTAGCTAAATCAGAGGAAACAAAGATGGGACCATAATCTAACCTAAAATTACTTGCCTGTCCAGCCAATAATATTTTGTCAGACATTAAAAGTATTTTTCATAAATTAGTAAACTCTACATAAGTAGCACAAATCATAATTTGTCCACAGAAATTTCAAGCAGACCAAATCATATTTTTAATATATTCCTGAGTACCTGCATTGCTACAAGTTCATTTCAGGTTCAACATCTTTCATGACTCTCTTGAGTCAAAGACCCTCAGTTATGCACTGGGAGACACAGTGCACCAATAAAGATGGACCCAAACTGACTCTGACATTAGTAACAGTGAAAGAGGGATGTACAGATCCCAGTCAAACTGCATAAACCTTCCTCAGAACCTGGCACTTGCAGGACTGTTAGGTGTTAGCTGATTCACAACAGCTCCCTGTGCTGCTTTCAGCTCCTCCTTTCTCTCCTTCCTCAGCTGAGTAGGTTCTACTACTTCTATCACTCAGTCCAGAATAAAATTACTTATAGGTTTTTAGCAGTTTCCCCCCTCATTTTTTTAGTCTAATTTTCTGCTGGTTTAACAATTCAAAGTGTTTCAGCACTGAGTATAAACAAGAATATAGGCAGGAGGCAACTCATCTTTTATTAGTGGTGAGCTTTAGAGCTGCTCAGACTCTAAAAAGGCTATGTTCCTGCAGCTTCATCATTACAGATAAAAAAGGATCACTAAGAGTAAAACCAGCATGGAAACATCCATATATGCCCTGAGCATCTCAACTGGAATGCTAAAGTGTAAAAGCAAACATGCACAACACTAGAAAAATGAATATTCCATAAGGAAGTATTCCTCTTCACGTCAAGGCCATCATCAGACACAATGAGTTGTCTTTTCTATATAGTAACTGAATTAACAGCACAGGCTCCTGCTTTCCAAAGGAACAGGTATAACTTTGCTCTTTCACATAAGAGTAAAAGGTCTTGTGTCATCCATGGCAGCAGGTTAATTAAATAAATTGCCATGTGCACTTATAGCCAAAAGTGTGAGAAACATGAACTTCAGAACACTACACATTGAGATTTTTTTTATTTGAGGAAAGAAGTAAATAGAAAGAAACAAAAGTATCCAGTGTTTGCTTCAAATATTTAATGTACTTCTGGACAATGCTTTCAGCTGGTTGTGCACCAACCAGAAACTTGAAACTAGAAGCAGAGATACTGGTTTTCCTTCTTTGACAGAGAAAAACCAGATTGTATCTGTTGCTTGAAAATGCAATAATCTTGAAATAATATGTGTGTAAAGGAAGCAGTCTTTGGTAAATTTACAATGTATGAGCTGCCTGCAATTCATGCTGTGAACAGACAATATATTTTGGATAATGCATGAGGGACAGAAGATTATGGCCAGCCGCTGCTCATAAGAGTGACATTGCTGATTTGCCAGCAGAACCTTTCCAGCAAATACACCCTACACTTACAGTAAACCAACAATCACAGTACGTTGAGAAGAAGTCCCACAACTAGCCTCCTGTCAGACCTGGAAGAAGGCTGTGGATAGATCAGCAAAACAGGATGTTTGGAAAGTACATGTGTGTATACAGCAACAGAAGATGGACACTGATGAATAAAGTTCTTATGTTTACTGTAGGTAAGATTACAGTTCTTTTGTTTACTATAGATAAAGATATATACCTAACAGTGGTTAGCACTGCACATTTTAAAACTTAGAAAAGTGAAAGTTGCAGCAAAATAAATAGCTTTCTCCCACCAAAACTTTCATAAAACAAAAGGAAAAACTTCAACAAATACAGGAAGGCACGTTTTTAAGGTGACTAAACCCAAGATTCATAATTAGACCTGCTATAACCACTTTTTGAATTCAACATTTAACTAAGAAAGTGCTTCCTGGTTAATCTGGATCTTCCCTTTCATGTATTCAGCATGAATCCACTATCCAATTGCTCAGAAACATGAGATATAGATTTTTACCTACACTCTCCATGATCTCATGCCCCAGCAGCTCTACAGCAGGAAATGAGGGCAGGAAAAAGGCAATGACATGTCTGCACAGAAATCACATGTCATTCAGGAGGCCTCAAATTCAAAGGAACTTTGCAGTAAGACAGGCATTCCCAGGGTATGTTGGCATTCAATTGGGAGGCTGTGTTAGGCTTAATACAGTAGGTCCTTTTCTTCCTCAGAGCTTCTCAGATTAATCTTCTGTCGTGTGATCTAGTCAATACATGTGCTTCACTTCTTCTCAAGTTAAGTATAATATACCAATCTTCATAAAACTCAAAATAAATTACTCATGGAAAGTAAGGTCAACAATTTAGAATTACTTAGGAGCCTAAGTTGCAGTTTGGAAATTAAAATCTTCTCAAAAATTTTAGTATGGAAAATAAAATATTATACTAGTGAGTCAAGAAACAAATATCTTTCCCCCATTCATGGTTGGGTTTTGTGTGTTTTTTTCTGCTTGTAAAATTAGTATTGGAAGTTTGACAACATTTTCACTTTTCCAATAACTTCAAGTCTTGGCACAGCTTCTTCCTTAACAGCTAGTAATAGAAAGTAGTTTATTTTTGCAACTTTCCAAGACCATCTCTGCTACCAGCTGAAATTTATTTCAAACTCCGCAAAGCAGAATATAAATATGAATTATGGTAAACTCAAAAGATCTTACCTTCTACAGCATGGCTTTTTGTATCTACATTGAGCTTTTAGCATTTTGTAACAGGAAACAATGAAAAAGACAACTAATATTAAGGAACGTTTCAGACTGTGAAAATTCAAACCTTGTGTTACACAAGTTCTTTCCTTTTGGAAAACTTATAGACCTGATATAAATCATTCCAAGTTTGATAGTTTTTTTTAATTATGAGATTTATCAGAGCAGATAGAGATTAATTATATGACTTGCTGTTTAAACTTTTTTTTTTAAATGCTCAAATGACTCTTCCCTCTATAAAATCCAGTACTTTACTGTTTCACCAAGGTAAATTAGTAAGGGTAACACAAGACTTTTTTTTCCCAATTCTAGCCAAAGTTCCCCAGTAATACAACTTAATTCTTACAATTACAGAGTAAGGACTTTAAAAGAAGTGCAAACCTAACAGACAAGCTAGGCCTTAGTACTAACAGCAACACAACTATTTAGTTAACACTGAATTGCAACACTTAAAATACTTTTAGTTAAAAATAATTCATTTATTTTAATAGGTAAAATAGAAGTGGCCAATATTGTGGTCTTCTCCTCATCATAACACTCAATGGAAAAGTCTAAATGACACATTAGTAGACAGAATACATGTATGTTGTAATTAGCATATTACTGTGACATACTATATTTAACTCCCATCCACTGTAAAAAATATTAAGACACTTAATTTAAAGAGACAATACCACAAACCTGAGCATCTGCTCCACCTGAGGCAAATTTTTCACCACCTTTTGAAAAAGCCACACAAAGTACAGGTCCCTAAAAAAAATAGCATACAGTAAAATTATGCTATTACTGTACTCATGGTATTTTAATGCAAACTGATGCCATTACCTAATATAATAGGCTTTTCAATTTTAATAAAATAAGGAATAATTTTATATAGTGAAATTTCTGCAAAACAACTTTATAGAAGTTAATTTTTGTAAGATGCTGCATTATAATTACTACAATGAATACTAGGAATATAGTGGCATTATCCTTAGATTTTATCCTTACACTTCAGCTTTGAAATGAAAAATTACAGAATATATATTACATTACTCAAGGCAATATGTTTGAATGATTTATTATCAACAGTAGGGTTTGTTTGGCATTGACAGGAAAAGGAAGAAATGCCTATCATTCTTTACAAAAGTTATCTTCTGTAAGCTTCCCTCCTTATAAAACATGTTTTTCAATAGACAAAAGGACTAAAGTGCCAAATAACATCATTTTGAAAATAAACTGACTTATTAAAGAATTCAGAATATGAGCTATTACTTAACATTAAGCACGTGATATCGACAAATAAAAAGCATAGTCACAGGTAAAACTGCTTCATTTCCCTAACCACTAGTGACAAAATGCATTAATAAAACAACTTGCTGTCCACTATATTTTACCCACAAGTTACAAGATAAAAGACACAGTGGCATAAATGTTACTTTCCCTTTGTAAAGATACCGAACAACCTATGAAGATCTTCACTTACAGAGGATTATTGTGTATACCTTGTGTCCGTGAAGAGTGTAAACAAGTCTTTCTCCTAAGAGGTCCAGAATCTTAAGGGTACCGTCAGTAGAAGCAGTGATGAGGTAGTTACCAGAAGGATGGAATGATATACAATTAACCCCTGCTCTGTGAACTAATTTACAGAAGACAATATTCAAAGGCTGTAGATATTTACTAAGAGGAAAAGTATACTTTATTTCTTTGGTCTTTTCTACTTCCCAAAGAACTACTTCATTTAAGGGAATAACAACCAAAGTATTGGGCCATAGAAGACTCTCCAAAGTATTTGCTTATTTCTGTTCTAAACATTAAGAGAAGCAAAGAAATAAAAAGGATTCGGATTGGATTTTTAAGGTTGCTAGACTACAAAAAGATACTTACAACAGGCCAATATGACTTGTTTGTCCACTTTCCCCAGTAAAGAATGAAATAATATGCTCTTAATAAATCACATTTCATTGCAAAGAGCCCCATTGTACAGAAAATAAAACTACATTGTTTTTACCTTTGAAGTGCTGCAGTAGCTTGTTCATTCGAATATCCCAGAGTTTCACTGTGTGATTGGAACCTGCAGAAGCTATACACGTTCCACTTGGGTTGAAATCCACAAAATTTGCAAATCTAAATATAATTAATGAAAACAGATTGATTATGTGTTTCCACAGAAACATTTAGGTCTATATATATATAAACCCCAAAATATTAACACTGAGCTATCACAAAATTATGTGGAATCCACATGTATGGAAACTCAAATAAGGCATTTCAAGTAACTGAAAGAAGCATAAGAAAAGAAGATGTGCATGATAAATCATAATCTCACTTTTGCTGAAAAGATGGTATAATTGATCCAACTCAAACCTTCAGAGCTTGTGCAAGGCTATGAGGTTCCTAGAAGATAGTGCTGCAAAGAGTTTGCAAGCAACACATAGAATAATTTTGTCTAAGAACCAAGTCTCTAGCTATAACAACATTTTGGACTTGAAAAAGGACGAAGGTAGCCGTGAAACCAGCAAAGCACATATACAAGATAAATATTCCACTGACTTGTTAATTACAACTCTGGATCCAAGATGTGTAAGAAAACTGCATATAAGCAAAAGCAAGTATTTTTGAAACTTAAATAGGGCAGATCACTGAAGCTGACAAAATACTGTTTTCATCAACAAGTGGAAAAGTCTTCAAGTTTTCTTCTTGTTTCAGCATCCAATATCAAATAGCATTATCAAAATTGAGGGTAAACATGAAAACATTCCAAAATCCAAGAATAGTCTCACTTCTGTTTGGATCATCTCTTGATTGCTAGGAAACAGCTGGAAAAGTGCAGCCAGTTAATCTCTTTAGGAAAACATTATATGAATTATTTCACTTCACATGGGTGGTAGAAGTTTGATCTATTTTCAGATTTAACATATATAGATGTTAATACCACAGAACATTAATTTCATCTCATTAAAATTACACTACTACATTTCGCCTTTTTTCTAGTAAAACTTACCCTTCATTATCTGAGAAGCTATTAATACAAGTTTTATTTCTTAAATCCCAGATGTTAACAGATTTATCCTCACCACAAGATGCTATTATTCTTCCATCAGGTGAAAATCTGGAACATGCAAGTGTATATGTTAGTAAACAACTGATAGTACCTAGATTACCATTAGAGACATAAGTAGCAAAACACCAGAACCAAGAAAGTCTGTTTCAAATAAAGATGCATAACATTTAAAGGACATTTCAATTTCTCGTATTTCTCATGGAATAATTAAACTGAAAAGAAAATCTTCTCCCCTTTTCCAGTCTGCTCCATTTCACAATCAACTACAGTTATAAACAGAGCCATAAGCAAAAGAAAGAGAGAGGGTTGGAGGGAAAGTATCAGCAACCTAAGGATGTCACTTCAGATGCCAAAGAGATTATTATAGAAAACTATAGGTAAAAAGACAAAGGTGACACAATAGAATCTGGTGTTCAATTTTAACCTACCATTCTGCTCTCCTCTGAGTTCTCTCTAGACTTACAAATAGTGGGCAAAGCATTCATAATTATACCTAGACTACCTTTTTAAAGAGAAAAATTAACTTTTCTATAACTTCAAGCATCATTATTTCAGTTTTTGAGCAACTGCACAAGGACATTAGAAAACTGTTCAAGAACTTTCACCTGTGATTTCCTAGAGCTTTTCTATTCCTTTTCAACAATCAGATACTTTGAAACTTTGTAGGACTCTGCACTCCACCAGTGTTAAATGTCTTTCTCAAGAGGTTTATATCAGGCCTCTCTTAGCTGCAGATTTTTCATTAACATTGAGAAAAGGAAAAATTAGAAATATCAGCAAAGAACAATCTTTTCTTGTCTTTAAAGAGATGTCCTGTCTTCAAATAGAGTACGAATCCTAACTCGCAGTCTGAAGGCCATTTCTTATACCTTCTTCAACTATGCAAGCTTAAATCATCTGGATTTATGACCGTTCTTCTATGACACTACCGTTCCAAGAATAGTTGAGAAAACCCCTACAGCGTGTGATAAATCTAGAAACAAGTGACTGCTGTGAAATACATTAATACAACACAAAACCAAACAAAATTGAGGAAAGACAGGATACTGGCTGAAAATAAATACAAAAGACCCTATTTGTCCTTTTATGTAATAGAATGAACACACAGCAAGAGATTTAATACGTACATATATTAAAACAGAGCAAGATTTCATACTTCAGCTAGGAGATACATACAAAACTTGTGTGCAGAAGATTTATTTATTAAAATTTAATTATTGGTGAGAGATCAACATTTCTCATTTAGAGACTTTTCTTCTCTTAGTTCTACCCTGGGATATAAAAATCCCTTTCTTAGGAATTCTTCTACTTTACCAAGAGAATAAAAACAACACTTACTTGGCACAGCGAACCCAACGAGTGTGTTGGAATAGGGTAAACAAAAGGCGCTGATAGCACACACTCCATATTTTTATTGATTTATCATTGGATGCTGAAACTACAGAGTAGCCATCATGGGAGAAGCTCACACTCCGAACAGATGCTGTATGACCTTTCAGCACTGACGACTCTCCGTGACTAAGGGGGGGCGAGGGGGGAAAAATGAAACAAAACCCCAAACACCAAGTCATAAATCACAATTATATTGAACTTAAAGAGTTAAACCTCCATAAAACTCAATGTTAACACATTTAGAATCTTACCCAAAAGAAAAAGCAGCATATAGAGGCCCTATCTTAGTGTTACCATTATTTCTTTTACTTATTTAGATATTATTAGAGTAACATTCTTTAAATTGCATTTAACATGACCAATTTTAGAGAACAGTGCAATTAAGTAGCAGCATTAGCCTTTAGTCCCATTAGTGTTAGTATTTGAAAGATAATTTATTTTTTTTATACAGTAATCTATTAAAAGCTTAAAAGTTAAGGTAACATCAGTCTAAGATAATTCTGAATACCTCATAATCACTACTACTTAAGAACAGTCTAATAAGGCAAGTCAATTAAAAATATTTTTCCCAAAAACTGTTTTTTGTTTTCTCCTTAACTGGTCTCCCCAAAATGAAGTGCAGTCATGCAATCCCTATTAAAATATAATCTTTAAAACAAAGAAATACAACCAAGCATAGTTCCACACACATGAAATTATGACCTCTGAATTGCTATATTTTTCTTTTGAAACCACAGAATTTTCAGAAAAGAACAAAGTAATACAATAAAGAACTGTGCTGCTTGTGCTTTCCAACCTCTGTTTCACTCAAAGTCCAGGCCAATGGGAAGGAAAAAGAAACTTGAGTAACGACTCCAATATTCTCCCTGCACATTAATGAAACACAGATCCACCATTGCCCAGTTATACTCACATGCAAGGAATCCATAGCCTGACGGTGTGATCTTGAGAAGCTGAAGCCAGCACCTGCCCATCTGGTGAGAACTCTACACTGGTCACTGCTTCCACATGGCCTCCAAATCTGTAAGCTCTGCACTGCGCCTTCAGCTTCCACACCATGAGAAACCTATCCAAAGAGCAGGTAGCTGGCAAGAAGTAAAAGGTATTAGCAGCCTGCTCACTGTTCTTATAAAAATCAGAGCTAATGACTACGGATTTGGCTTCACAAGAAAACTTACTGGGTATTAGGGAGAGGGAGCAGTTGTTAGGTTTTAATGGATACTTAGCCTGGGCAGAAGCCTGGTAGCAAGTAATGTGAACACCAGGCTTTTGGAAGGATGTCACAAGACTGGGAGGAGTAAAGGATAATTCTTAACAGGCAGCTCTACCACATATTAAGCAAACTGCCTTACAAGTACTTTGGAGATATAGAACGAAAAAAATCAAATTTGAACATCATGCACATCATTAAGTATGAATCCAGACTGGGTTTTGCCAAATACTAAGAACAATAGACAATTTCTTCACTAATCTCATTTTGATGTCTGCGATGGAATTTGTTTAAAGCATCGATAACTCTGAAAAGACAAGCCAACTTGAACTCAAGACATGATTTCTAACACTTCAGATATCAACACTAAAGATATCCATATATGATAATTCTGAAATCCTACTTAAGTCCCTATTTTATAATGCTAACATTTGTCTAGTACAAAACAACAAAGCTGTCAGTCTGATAACAGAAATAGCATATTTGGGGGTGGTTTTTTTGCAGTCACTTTACTGGTAGACTATACTATCTACACTTGAAAAGGCAAACAACTTTTATCAGAGTGTGATCATTTTCAGGAAACTATAAGGAGCAAAGACAATAAGCAGTTGAATTAGGTATATGTGATATTCCTACATCCCTCTTATGTTCATCTCTGCTAAATGCTAGCATGCAGACATAAATAAACACAAGGTATTCACATTCCCATCCCTCAGTTATCAAATTACAATCCCTAGCAGAGAAAAGGAGAGAGAGGAAGAACAGGGGCCTGCTGGTAGTTGGAAGAGTACATGAAGGCAATGGCTCTCCTCTTCCCTTTCAAGCACAAACGTAGCACAAAGAAATGGAGTTTGCTTATTATCATATGTCAAGGCAAGTCTCAGACAAAATATTAGCATATCAGAATATTAAATATTACATATTAAACTCTCTTTATGAATTTAATACAGAGATATTATTTTTATTCCCAAAAGACTAGCTTCTGCTAAAAGATACGGGCACAGAGATAGTCTGATCTCACATCAATAGGCCTATATCTGACAAAGAAATACAGGGTATTTTCCCCCCACTTCAACTTCTCAAAACTCTAATTTACAGCAGGTTCTTTCTAATTGTACTTGAAAGAATTCCTTTTCCCTTTGATTCTAAAAAGTGTGACCTACAGTGGCATAAAACTAAAATGAAAGTGAAACATAAGCTAAAATAGAATTTGAAGGCAGCAGACTAGAAATGTAAAATGGACTAGACTAATGGCTTCTAAAACAAATCATTGATGAACTATCAAATACCTGTGGTATCTTATGAACTGCACAAAGGCTGTGCAATACGAGCTGTCTTTGCTTCCAGTTCTAAAAACTGACAGAAATATTCTTTAAAAGATGACAGCACAATACATTCAAAGCCTGGATTCTTGCAGCTTGCTCTCTCACAGATAGGCTATCCCAAGGCAAATGAGACACAAGCAGTGACCTGAAGTTCTCTTTTCCGTGAGACATCCATAACCATCTTCCTTGTTTTCCCTCTGGACTCCCTGCTGCCTATGCTCCACAGCATCCCCTCTCCATCCTTACATAGGTTCCTCTCTTGAAGCCACCAGCACATTACCATGACACAAAGGCTGTTACCATTTTCAGTAACACAGTTCCAGCCCAGCCAACACCACCCCAGGGGTGATGTTGGGAAGAAGTTCAGAACAGTGGGACAGACCCGCTGCAAAAATATTTTCCTAAGGCACACAGGCTGATGTTACTCTGTATTTTAACAGCATGAGAGAAACAAAAAGAGAAAAAGAGAATCTAAGCCAAACTCTGCACCTATATTGAACTTTGGCCCTTATCCTTACAAGGAAACCAGATCCCTTTGCCATTAATGAGGCTCAGTTAAGTCAAGCTATTCCCTTTTAAGCAAGCTGAAACCAATTTTGATACATATGGCTAACACTCAAGCATTTCACTGCAATAGTAAATGCTTAACATTAACCAACCACAAACAGAAAATACATACAACCAGCCATAGGATATATATGTTGCCAGCAATACTAATCTTTAAAACAGCTTTGTCCATGAAAATGTCCTAGTATCAAGTAAGCTTCACTCCTTCTCTTTATTCCATTCTAAAGGCTTACGCCTATTTTATAACAATGCCGCTTCTTCAATTTACTGTAGCACTTTAATGATTATTTCTTAATCCTTTATGCATTTTTATCACCTCAAGTTCTCTCCATTCAGCAGGAGGGGAGCAAGGACCTTCCAGGATGGATTACACATGAGATTCTACACAAATGCAGACCAGACACAGGTGATGCATTCTGACAGCACTTACTAAGTACATCAGCACCATACACTCAGACTTTCAATTACCAGATCACCAGTAAACAGCCCACAACAGATCTCCAAGGCTAAAGTATTGGATCTGAAACAAAAAAAGCACAGAAGGTCCAGATTTTTTTTAGGATGTGCCATAGCACAAATAGGCCTGTTGCTCCTCAGAGAATATATGACATAACCAGAACCATGTTTAGAGGTGAAAGACCATTTGTCCTTGCTATGAAAATATTTGATCAACTGAAAATATAACTAAAACATAGAAAGCTGAAAATTCACACTGAGCTGACTCCAATATACAACATAGTCCAGTTTATACCCTGAGTGCCTTTTTTTAAATTTAAGCATCAATGCTTCTGCACACACCCAAGAGTAGCAGATACCTCATTGGGTAATTTGCTTTTCTGCTGACAAGTCTTTACAGAATTGAACACTAAAGATTAAAGACTTGGCCTTATGCAAAGGTAAAGTTTAGAGATCTGCAGAACGGTGTGTAAACTGGTATCCAAGTTTAACATATGCCATGAAAAAAATTTTATGGTATTTGCAATGAAACAAAGTTCAATTTAGAAATTGTGACTATTGATGGTATATATTTTAATATATACACACATATATATGAACACAAGTTGCTGTAATACAGAATTACCATTTCAATCTCATTTCCCACAATGACAAAGCGATGACTAAGTTCTGCAACGATCAGAAGAGATAAATTGAGCCAGGCTTTAACAGCTCAATGCACCCCTCTCAAAATACTGAAGCATCACCAATATAATTAATCACTCACTGTAAGAATTACAGGGCAGATGGAATACGAGGCTGTGCACACAATGGGTGTGTGAATAGTCAAACACCACCAACAAACCCCCACACTTTACAGGAACCCTGCAGCTCTCAATAACATGCAATGTCACAATACAAACACATTTTACATGAATTGCAAGACTTCCTACTTCGAGAAAAATACTTATTAATCGAACCTCTGTCAAAAAAGCCAATCTGGAATTTTAATCATTCCCATAGGTTCCAGTTCATGACAGTTTTTGTTGCATACCGTATGCACTTCCACAAGAGGAAAAGAAATAGGAAGAGTCAGCACACTAGCCAACATTTAATTATCATTCTGGATTTTATTTTTTCAAAAGAAATCCCAAAGCCCACCACATTTATTCAGTGTTAAGTTTACATTCAATTTCTTTTAAGCCACTTAGAATCAGTAGTTTAAAATATATACAAGTGTTCATCAAATTTTCAAAGTCTAACAGGATAGAAAACCATTCAGAGTTTCAGATTTTCCAGAAATCTTACATACTGAAAAATAATTGGACAGGAGTCTTGAAATGGCAAGGTGTTGTATGGGGTTTTTTCTCTTCTTTCTTTCTTTTCTTTCTTTCTTTCTTTCTCCCTCTCCTTCTCTAGTCCCTCCTCTTTTTATTCCCATTGGGAAGATTGAGGCCAGGTTACTACCTTTTGCCTTTTTTTTCCTCCCCCTTTTGTTTATAAATAACTCCCAAAACAGAAAAGACAGTCGGGGAAGGAGGAAGGGTTCAGATACATACAGAGAGAGTAACTTTTCAAACTAAGAGGCAGACTTACTTAGAATTATTGCTTAAATAGATAAGGAGCACTTTGAATATCAGTTTTAGTAGGAAGGTAGTTCTTTATATGAAATGCAGTTTTTGCCAAGTGCTAAAAAAGTTAACCGTATAAAAGTTGCATAGTCTATATTCACACCATTTAATTACTTTCATCTGAAGAAACATGCATTGCACATACAATTTATGATCTGCCATATAGGAGAACCTAGGCCTTTTTCCTGTCATTTCTACTGAATGTAACAGTCTACAGCAAGCTTTTCACAAAAGCACATACTTTATATAATTTATTGCCCCAGTACATAACAACTGGCTGCCTTTTAAATTTTGAGAAATGGTTCATAACATGCAGGTCCACAAAAGAATTCCTGCTGCAAACTGGAATGGAATTTTTCAGGAATGTTTCCCTTATGTAGTAAAAAGTTCCCTTTTTTTTAACCAAAAAAAAAACCAACAACCTAACTTAGGAAAAAAAAAAAAGATAAAACAAGAAAAAATAAACAAATTGCAAGTAACTGCCTAAAAATAAGTTAAAGACTTAAAAGAACCCATGCCACACAGTGGCAAGCATTTTTATTGACTGAACACTACATTTCAAGCTCCAAACTTTCTTCTTCTGTTCATCTTCTGTCTTTGCCTGCTTCCACCCAAACCTGTCAAACCTTTCAAGTCACTAAGATTTAAGAATATGTTTTAACTTATTCTTGCTTTATTTTTGGCAAAACTTCAACTACGTCAGGTCTGACTTGTCCCTTTTCAACCCTTCTACCTACTAACACCTGCAGCAAATGCATATCTACTACATTCCTCAACTATCCAGATTCTTACTGCTCACCAGCTTAAGTTTCTACCTACCTGCCCCATATCAAGAATTACTACACTGTGACTACTGAGGAACATTTATCACTTCAGTGAAAGTAATCAAAAAAGCTGGAATGCCCAGAATATTAAGAAAAGTGTTCAACTTAAAACATAGGAAGTTACAGATACTAACACAAGATTTTTTTCAAGTACACAATATATCTATTACATCTGTCATCTATAATCACACTCAAAACAGATTAGTGACATGACTCAAGAACCAGTATTCTTCAAAACTCAATAGAACAGAAAAGAGAAAACATTCTAAATAAGTCATTCTGTGAAACACCTTATCAACAAATCCTGGTTTCCTCCAAGGTAACCTTTGCCTTTTCAACTCCCCTCATGTCAGGAGCCCCAGCTTCCCAAACTTACCCAAGGTCTCCCATAGCACTGTTTTGACTAGAAAGAGGCAGCTTATGATGCATTATTTCAAAACTCTACCTAGGGCTGACCCATGCCAGCTGTTGCCAAAACACTAAATGCAAAATAAAACAGCCCAAGTTTTCCTCTGTGTTACCTTTCTCTACCCCACTAACAGACCAAATGAAAAAAAATCAAAAAATAAACCACACTAACAAAAAAAACCCCACCAAACATGGTCTAGATCACATAACTTTTGTGTCTTTAGGATGTGGGGCTGAACATGGAAAAGCTTACACAGAGGCACTGTGTACATTAAATACATAGCTGAGAAACAGCAGTAGCTAATGCAATGTTGTGGTTTCTCTCCTTCTCCATTACTTTTAAACAGAATTCTTGCTTGTAGCCATCCCTACTAACAAGGGTGTGACACCACCTTGGTTCCACTGCTACCACACTCTTCTCTAAATGCATGAGAGCTCCTAACACCCATGGGGTAAGACTTTTACAATACATACAAGACTGCAAAGCAATGCCCAAGACCTTCTAGTAAATAAACTTTCTGTTCTATATAATATAATTGTTACCCTTAACAGCATGTACATTCCCAGAAAAATGCAGAATATTACAAGGCTTAGATTCAACTTTCCACATCAATGTCCCTTCAATCATATCCTACTGTAGTGTTACTTAGGGTGTTGGATACATATTTTATAATGTATCTGCAACATAGGTCAGCTAATACCACTGCAAGAGCCTTAACTTTTACTTCTGCAAGTAAAAGTTCTTTATTTTCATGTAGCATTATCTTTAAGGATTACTGCATAACTTAAACTCAGTCCACTCAAAAGCCTTTGTTTTACCATAATCAAGACTGAGCAAAGTAATAACAAATCAAAATTTTACAAAAATAAAAGGCATTAGATCTGTATTCCATGCCTTAGAAACCAAACTCCAGTATTTTCTTTTGCTTTCCATACAGTTCATCATAGTAGACAGTTTCTACACCACTACAGACAGATCTGAAAACATTTCAAGGTATTCAATCAAACACTGCTATCTGCTCACATGTGTAAAAACCTTGGAGATTACAGTCAATTTGATTCATACTACCAGCAGTGATTATTTCTCAAATTTCCAAATCTGGTTTTTATCTCCAGCATTACAAGTTCTCATTTGCACATCAGCATGCCCCTCAGATGTACGATAAGCAGTAAGGCACTTCCCTGAATGAGGATGATATATAGTCCCATCTTCTCTGAAGTGCCAGATAATAACTTCTGGGATAGGGGATCCATCTTTTGGGCAGTTCCTCATACCTATGAAGTCTTCATGCTCAGGGACTTCAGCACATAGCTCAGTTACAGAGTTAAATCTAATCTCCTGATTTGATGTGTACTCAAAAAATTGATTGCCTCCCTGACCATGACAGCCAAAAAGAGAAAGGTGAGACCCAGTAGGATTATGTTCTTGTAAGACATAGTCGAGGCACTCTGAAGGTATTCCTGCACTGTGGATAGCACCGTGCCAGCCAGGACGGTCTTCTGGCACATGCAACTCAGCAAACACGTTTTTTAAATACCAGTTAAAACTCTTGCATTTCAAACGCTCTCTAAGTATCTTTCTTTCAGAAATATCACCATAGTTTTCTTTTCTTGCTGAAGGATTTCTATTGTAAAAGTGATCTTTGAACTCATCCATCCACACCTCAGCAGCACGTGCTGTGTTCTGAAGGAAATTTGGTCTAGCATAGGGCGCACGCTTTGGAAACACATGGCCCACATGAGAGCACGGATGAATTTCCAACATGCCTCCACACTGCCAAACCCTAAATGATAATTCTAAGTTCTCCCCGCCCCAAACATCCATTCCTGTATCATAGGTTCCCAGGTACTCAAAATACTTCTTGCTGACAGCAAACAAGCCCCCAGCCATAGTTGGGGACCTGATTGGGTCGGTTTCAGATTTGCGCCTGAGACGTTCATGTTTAGGCACCGAGTGCCACTGGAATGTCAGCCGCCAGTCAAACCCGCCAATCATGGGCTCTGCCGTTTGCATGTAGTATTCAAATGTTTTCCAGTCAATAGTGTCAATGACAGGACAAACAATAACAGTCTCATTCTCAGCAATCCTCTCGAGCAGTGGCTCCAGCCAGCCAGAAACACATTCACAGTGGCAATCTAGGAATGTGAGGACATCACCAGTAGCAAAGGTAGCACCAATTAAGCGTGCACGAACCAATCCTTCTCGTTTGTTGGTTCTTATCAAGCGAACTCTTTTCAGAGTGCTTATGTATTTTTCGAGTTCAGCCTTCAAATACACTTTATCACTCAGGTCATCCACCAGTATAATTTCTTTCAGAAGCACTGAAGGTGATGTTTCAAGGACACTATGTATCGTCCGCAGCAATGTTGACCAGGCTTCATTGTAGAAAGCGATTATAACAGATGTCGTGGGCAGTCTCCTGTAGTCGTAAGATTTAGTTTTACAACCACTCAGTCGATTATCTTCAATGTGCCGGTGGAGAGAGATTTTGTCACTTAAATAAATATTTATTGCATACTTCTCAATCAGCTCTTCTTCCTGTTTCTTCTCCTCAGGAGTCAGCTGCGGGTGAGAGGGTTTGCCCCATTCTCCTGGGGCATAAGAATCAGGCGGGGGCTTGTCATAAACTGGACGAGCCAAATCTACAGCTCCTTCTGCTCTGTCAGAAAAGCGCCTCTCCCATTTCCCATTAGTGATGCTCTCGCCGGCGAGGGAGGCACCGAAGGAAGAAACCGACAGCTCGACCACAAAGTAAGCGATCATCAAAAAGCCGAGGAACACACAGCTTTTGCGGACCCACGTCCATCTTCTGGCCAGACGGATCCTCATTGTAGGTGGTTAAAAGCAGCTCCTAGCAGACAGTGGCTCCGTGAACTCCTGCCGGCTGCCGCTGCGCCCGGCGGGCGGAGGGGGCTGCAGGCCCTCCCAGCCTGGGGCTCGGGCCGCCGGCAGAGTTTGCAGCCCGCCCCTCCGTGGCGGGCCCGGTAGATTCCAGGAGGACCGCAGGGGAGCGAGGCAGGAGCGGAGGCACGGAGCAGCCCCCTACCCCTCCGGCCTCGGCACTCCCCTCACTTACTTCCTCCTCCTCTCTCTCCGCGGGACAAACCCCTCCTCCCGCCCTGTGGTTTGCTCAAAAAGTTGTCGCTTAAGGAAGGGGCAGAGACTCCTCGGTCCGCCCGAAGGCGCGGGAGCCCGCCCCGCCTCCGCGCCCGGAACGGCCGGGCGGCTGCGCCGCCTGTCGGGGAGG